>PVIA01002519.1:0-205112 GCA_004024845.1 Tonatia bakeri
GGGGGGGGGGGGGGGGGGGGGTGGCGAGCATAGTTTGGAACTAGACAGAGGTGCTGGCCGCACAGCATGAGGAAGTACTGAATGTCACTGAACTGTACACCCAGAAATGGTACATTTTATGTTATATACGTTTCACCTTAATTTTAAAAAGTGAGAAAAAAGAGATGAAGGTAACGAGGTGTTTCAGATGGGTGACGACGGACGACGGAGACGGGCGCCCACGAGGGCCTGGGCCGCAGGGCGCAGGTTGGAAAGGCAGAGTCCCAGGCCCATCCAGACCTGCCGAGCCTGCACCTGCCTTTAACTAGGTCTCCAGATGAACCAGCTCTCTCCTGTCGGTTTGAAATTGTTCATCATTGTAACAATAAAAAAGAAAAAAGAACTTGCTTCTGGAGAAGGGCTTTTGGGGGAAAACAGGCTCCGCTTTTTCAGCAAACATTTGCAGCTCAGTTTATGAGTGTTTCTGAACCATGGGAAATGCCCTAAGGTCTTCGCTCGAACTTTCTCCTCCAACTCTCTTCTCCCACTGGGGGAGGACGGCGCCGTCTCAACATCACCGTCTTGTTGGCAGGGAAACTGGGCCCTGAAGGCTGGTCACTGCAGCAGTTCAATAGTGAGAGGAAGGGCCGTGCTGGACTCGAACCCAGGCCTGGGTCTCCACAGCGAGAGTTGAGCGGTCCTGCCTGTTCACCCCGAGGAGGTTCCGCAGCCCTGAGGGTGCCCGTGCCTCTTCCCTCACTCCACTCGTCAAACACTGACCAAGGGCCCTTGCTACCTCCGAGCCAGACCCTCAGTGAACCTTAGGGATTCAGGGGTGACCAGGACGTGTCTGGCCCCTTGGAGCCCGCAGGCTGTTAGGGGGCACTGTCAGGCAGCCCACACTGGCAGGAGGGCTGTGAGATGACTGCAGGGTGCTGGCAAAGATGGCCGCCTGGTGCTGTCTTGGGAGATCAGGGAAGGCTTCCTGTAGGAAGGGCTGCACAGGCGACGCTGGAAGGAGCCAGCCAGAGTGGTGGGAATTGTGTGCCAGGCAGCAGGAACAGCTGGAGCAAAGGTTGGGTGGTAACAGTGTGGTCTGTTTGGAAGACTCACAGCAGACGGTTCTGTTTTGCTGGAGGAGGGCAGGCATGAGGGGCAGGGATGCGAGGAGGGGCGGGTAACAGGGCCAGAGGCTCACCTTCATCATGAGCACAATGGTGTTGAGGGCGATCATGGCCATGATGGTGTACTCGAAGGGCGGAGACACCACGAACTGCCACATTCGGTACTGGAAGCTCTGCTTGTTCTGGGGCATGTGTCGGGTCAGAGGTTTGGCGCTGATGGCAAAGTCGATGCAGGCCCTCTGTGCAAGAGAGGCCGGCGGCATGAGTGCCAGAGGAGAAGAGGCCGGGCGCTGAGCACCCTCCATCCACCTCAGCCTGGCCCTCCGGCACGTCCTGCCTCCAGCCAGGACCCCTGGGCCCCCACAAGCTCAGCATGATGGCTGTCTTCTCCCAACTGCTAGGGCTCCTTGAGAAGTTACCATCTGCCAGAATTGGTGCTGACATGTCCCCCACTATCTCATGCAAATCCCTTAGCAAACATGGGAAGTGTGCACTATTAATAGCCCCACTTTGCAGATGAGGAAAACAGAGGCTCAGAGAGGTTAAGCCACTTGCCTGAGGTGGTACAGCTGTCAAGTGGGACAAACCCAAATTTAAACTGAAGTTTCACTTTGAAGCCTAACCATTTTTTCCTACTGAGCACTTCGCTTCTCCTCCTCCTGGAGGCGGGGAGAGAGAGGAGTCGCAGTTATGCTCTCTTGGGGTGAACAGAGTAGAGGAAGGACACACCCTAGATCCTCTACCTAGCTTGGATGAGGCTAGAAGGACAAAGGACCGAGTCTATACACTCTGGTGTCCTGGGTTTTCACTCATAAACAAACACGCTCCCTGGGGGGCTCTATACTTCCCTGCTTCACTGGCATCACATGTGGACATGTGCCTCATTCAGGCCAAAGAAATGTGAGCAGAGGTGACCTGTGTCACTTCTGGCACAAGCCTCAAGAGGTGGGTAATGGTTTGCCCTATATATATATACTTTCTTTTTTATCTGAAGTGTCTCAGAGGGAACCAGGGTAATGATGCCATAGAGCAAAGCAACTTGGACATGCAAGGTAAGCAAGAAATCACTCCCTTTATGGATGGCTATCTGGCACGAAGATCCTGGGGATGCTTGTTAGTGCAGCATAACCTAGGCTAAGTGGACTGATACATGCACCTGTCTGATGTTATTTTCCTCCGAAAACCACAGGAAGGGCTGCCCTGCAGACTGGGTTCTGCCTGGAGAATGCTGGTGTTCCCTCCCCACGGGCCCCCAGAAGCTGGTTTCTGTGCATGTGTATGTGAGGAGGCAGAATGGGGCGCGCCTGTTTTTAGATGGGGGATGCAACTGGAAAGCAGCACCTCATTTTTCTCCAGGCTGTACTCCTCCATCATCTTGTCCCCCTGCTCCTGGAAGGTGATGATGATCAAGGCCACAAAGATATTGACGAAGAAGAAGGGGAACACGACAAAGTACACGACGTAGAAGATGGACATCTCCATGCGGTACCCGGGGCTGGGGCCCTGGTTCTCGAAGGTGGCGTCCACAGAGTGCTTGAGGACCCTTGGAGGACCAGGGTGGGGACAGCAGGCAGGTGGGACAAGGGAACAGGAATGGAGAACCATATTAAGAGAAAATGGACAAGAAATAAAAGTAACCCCCATTTTCTGACTTCAGTTACCATGGTTACTCTCCCCACCCCCTCGGTCTGCGAGGAGTGTTAACAACAACGTCAGTTACTTTTACCACCACGTCCTGTGAGCCTGTTACATGCCAGAAAACGTGTTCCACGGCTTATTTATCTTCCCAGCATCCCTCTTAGGGATGCTTAGGGATCCCTCTTCCTGGCTCCATTTTGCACACAAGGAAACTAAGGCTCAGCAGTTTACAGTGACCTGCTGAAGAGGTCACCCACCCAGACGCGGCTGAGCTGAGACCTGGAAGCAGGTCTACGCTGGTTTCCAATGGGAGTGAGTGCAGGTCATGTAGGCAGGGGCGTGTGTGTTTGTGTGGATGTTGTGTATTTAAGCGCAGGGGGTGGCGGCAGCTCGGCAGGGACAGTGGGATGCGCCTGAGAGCGCACACGTGAACAGCTGCCCCGTCAGGGTGCAAAGGTGGCGCGTGGCTCCAGGGCGCTGTCTGAGGTGCTGCCGCTCACGCTGCAGACATGAGATCTGTGCGTCCGTGATGACAACTTTCTGGCAGGTGGCCATAAACTGTCTTATTTGAACAAAATCATTAAGAATATTGCAAATGATTTTCTGACAGATGGAAGTGAAGTCTGTTGAGGAAGGGGTATCTTTAAAATTTTCACCCAAAGGTGCCTTCTGGCCTAGCACTGGCCCTGTGCGTGTGGGTACTGAGTGTGTGGGCGGGAGAGGAGAGATGTGCAGCGGCGCAAGCTCGCTGAGAGGAGGAGGCAGGAGAGGGTGCTGGGGAATCTGTCCAGCTGTCATCCTGGCATTTCCGAGGCCTCCAGGGCAAGAACCTGGAGTAGGGCGAGGGCAGTGGGGGCAACATCCTCAGTAATCAGGGCAAATAGTATTTTACAGTGACGTTTCAATAAATCAAAATGAACATCCCAAAGACCATGACGAACAACCTATCAGACTTTTAACTAAAGACAGGGTCTGACCCCACACTCGCACGGTTTGGCCTCACCCACCTGGGCCCGGCCTGGCCCTCTCTCTGGGAGACAGTGGTCCCACGGCCAGCCCTGGACAGTGCATGCCCACAGCCCCTCTGGGAGGTCTGCGTTCTCCAGCACAGAAAGGGTTAAGGAGGTGCTTGCCTGTGTGTGGAGCCCTTCAGTAAATTAGAAACAGTGCCCCCTCTGGGAGGTTCTGGGGGATGCAGCCCTGTCCACTTGGCCTGGTGAACTAAGTGAACTAAGCGAGGGCTGGATGTCTGTCCCTACAAGCCCAGCTGCCAGTGGAAGTCGATGGCCTGGTGGCAGCCCCTCGGGCCTCTAGCAGGGGCCCCATCTTGGGAAGTCAGGAGCAAGCCACCCCCTTCCAGGGCTTTCTCGCCACTGGGCTCTCAGACCCTTTCCTCGCCTGCTCCGGGGGCGCCCGAGCCCCTCCTGGGTGGGCTCCCCGGCCAGGCCGCTTACTGTGGCCAGCCTTCTCCCGTGGACACAGTGAAGAGGGTCAGCAGGGCCCACAGCACGTTGTCGTAATGGAACTCATACTTCTTCCACTCCCGGTCCCGGGCCTTCACCTCATTCTTCTCATAGAGCAGGTACTTGCCCCTGCCACGGAAAGCAGGGCGTTAGTGGGAGGAGGAAGGGGCTCTGGACGCTTGTCCTTGGCTCCCGCAGACGGCTGGAGGGGAAGGTGGGCCCACCGGCCCAAACTGCCTCTCCTGATCTGGGGAAGCAGCAACCCCCCCATTTCTCCCTGGAAGGTACGTGTGCCCACATGGAGACAAACCCACAGATGATGGCTGTGGCCCGGGTGGCAGTGGTCTCTAGTGGGAGAGCTGACTCCGAGTCCTGTACTCTCTTCCCACAGGAGAACTTCTAGGCTTACTGGGGGAGCCTCAGATTTGGGGGCCAGTCAGAGCAGGGAGAGAGACAGGCACACTTCTGGGTTAACCAGGCCAAAGGGGGCGATGGCTGGTGCTTTTTAGGGCAGAAATCAGAGCTGAGCTCTAGGCTCCTGCCAAATGCCCAGGGTCCTCCCAGTTCTGGAAAGGGCCACCAAAATAACCACAGGTTCAAGCTGCTGCGCCGGCAACCACGGCAACTTTTACAGGCGCTGGGTTCCATGAAAGGCTCAGCGCCTTCCTGAGCTGAGTTCAGAGCTTGTCCCTGGAAGGGTGACCCCAAATGGAGGGACTTCAGGTCCACAGCCCCTTACCCACAATTCCAAGGTCCAGAAAGTTCTGAAAACCAAACACTTCTCTCTCAACTCAGAGGTGGGCAAGTTCAAGCACACAGACCAAATATGGACCCCTGTCTGTACAGCCCACAGACTAAGAATAGTTTTGTTTTTTACAAAAATCTTCAGTGGTGGACATTTTTTCTTTGCATTTAGAGGGACAAGAAGGGGGAGAGAGAGAGAAACCTCATGTGAGAGAGACAGCGACTGGATGCCTCCCATACACACCCAGACCAGGCATCAGACCTGCAGCCGGATATGTGCCCTGGCTGGGAATCGAACCCGCAACCTTTCAGTGATGCTCCAACCAGCTGAACACACTGGCCAGGGCTTTCTTTATATTTTTAAACGGTTGAAGACAAATCATTCACGGCAAGTAAAAATTATATAAAATTCACATTTTAGTTTCCAGAACTGAGAGTTTTATCAGCACACAGCCACGCCCATTCGGTCACCCACTGTCTCTGGCTGCGTGTGAACTGGTGGCGCACCGAGTGGTCGGAGAGGGGCTGGTCCGGCCCACCGGCCCCACCCTCCTCTCTGGCCCTTGACAAAGTCTGCCCACCTCTGATCTCGCTCGTTTGGCAACAAAACATCACCCAGCTGGACACGAGGCTCTTAATACTTGTTATTTATCCCACTTGGTGCAAATGGCTACACATTTCCTGGCAGAAATGCTGTGTGTGAGTGCAGGCTGCTCTGGACACAGTGGAGGGTGTTATGTCCTTCGTGGGGCAGGCAGTCTACGACCTTTCTACAAGCTTAAAATATTCTGATTTTGAAACACATCTGCCTGTAAGGGCTTCAAATAAGGGAATGTGGACGTGTGTTAACACCCCCAACATGACAAAGCTGACGACAGAAAAGTGAAGCACCTGGTTTATGGCTCATCCCAAACGGGTGGGCAGAGACGAACTCCTAAATGGTTTTCCCTTCTACTCCAGATGCAAGCTGGATGCCATTGGGTCACTCCCCTGCGCCCACTGTGGCGGTTCCCTGGCACAAGACTGGTGCCTCTGCTCCCCCAGCCCGCCCGTGGGGGCCCCTGGGAGCGGGGAGACCCACCGACAGTCTTTCTCGAACTCCTTGGACTCGTCAGTGCAGTGGAAGAACTTCCCCTTGAACAGCTGCACGGCCACCACGGCAAAGATGAACATGAACAGCATGTAGACAATGAGGATGTTGAAGACGTTCTTGAGAGAATTCACCACACAGTCAAACACGGCCTGATGGACGGGGTTGAGAGAGGGCGTGAGGGGCCGGGCCTGCCTGGCCTCCGCCTCCAGCAGCCTACCATCCCACAGCATTGTCAGTGTTCCCACTTTACAGGCTAGGACGTGAGCCACGCTAAGGCCACTCGGTTCTGAGAAGCACGTGCTAGGGCCAGACCCAGTCCTGAGGGTCTGTGCACCTGAAGTGCCCAGCCCCAAGCCCTGGGAAGTGCGGACACAGCTCCAAGTCTCTCTTCGGGACAAGAAGGAAGGCCCTCAGTGGGGGTGATTTCCTGTAAATTTTGTGTCCCTGCCTCATGCCACTCCCTGTCCCTCATCACCTGGAGCTCTGCTCTCCTCCCTTTTGTCCACTGAGCAGCTAGGGGCACTCTGGACTGGAGAGATGACTCCCTGTGCCCGGGAGATTCTGCCCTGGGCGAGATGGAACCCTCCATCGACCCTCAGAGAAGGTGGGGGTCCTGATCTGGAATGTACCCCACCCTGTTCTGTTCCTTAGTGCACCGGGTGCTAACCGTGAGCGGGCATCCTGGATCCCTGACTCTGCTGGGATTAAAGGTAAACTGCCAGCTTTCCCGGGGGAGAGCGTGCACAGCTCTCACAGGTTTCAAAGGGGGCTGCGACCCAGGAAATGGCAAAGAACCACTATCCTGGACACCGCTGGAATCCCACTTTCACATCCAAAAGGCAGCCAAAGTTCATCTCTTTTCACATTCCTCAGCACATTAGTGTCATATCAACGCTTCCAAAATCATGAGCAGGGGGCACACCCTGGTGACAGCAGACGTATTCTTAAGTCCTGTAGGAGCTCAGCGCCAAGGACCACTGAGTCACTCACGCGGTAACAAAGTTGTTTCCAGTCCAACTCTCTTTCAGTCCTTTGCAGTGGAGGGGAAGAAAGTCTTCCTCAACTGCTACTATGTTAATGCCGGACACTGATACTCTCCTTGGAAAGTATCTCCTAGGAGATACTTTCTCCTAGGATACTCTCCTAGGAAAACAGTGCCCTGCTGCATGCCTTTGTCAGGCTGTGTGTGGCTAGGTTTTGATAGCATTTTCTAAAATTTTCTTTTTAAATGGATATTTAATTTTAATTTCTGTTAACAGTGGGTTCTGGTTTTCCAATTTGAGAAACTGGAGATAGCATTTTCTTTAAAAGTAAATTCACTTAAGTAACAAACAGTGATTTAAAGAAATATTAAGGAAGAGATAAAGCCCTAAGTGGAGCAGAAATTGAAAAGGTGCTCAAATGACCACATTTCATTTCATTTCATTTCATTTCATTTCATTTCATTTCATTTCATTCCTTCCTTTTTGGGACAAACTTTTGGGCGGTGCTGTTTCATGATATTTTAGAACAGGAGATTGGAGCCCAGACGGGTAGATAAGAAGTCAAAAGTTACGTGGGACCAGAAACCTAGTGTACTGCTCCCCAGATTAGGGTTGTACCCTGTTTTATCCACGTGACGCCTCCATGTGGGTTAGGAAAAGGGATTCCGGCCTTGCAGGAGACATTTCCTCTAACGGAAAATTGTCGTGATGTGTAAATTTCGTTAGGTGCACTTTACTGCCACCTGCAGGAAACGTGTGGTAACACACATGCTCATATACTCATGGGATGGCTGTGATGTCAGCCCCTTTCAACACAATGTTCTTGAGCAGTGGGCAGCCTGCTCCACTGTACACAGCAACCCAGCCGGGCCTCCCGCGTGCCCCAATCTCACCTTGAGCTTTGGCAACCGCTTGATGGTTTTAAGAGGTCGTAGCACCCGGAGGACACGGAGAGATTTGATTGTGTTGATGTCCTTTCCTTTGCTATTGCCACTGTGGAAGGATGTTAGGGTGGGGAGGAGGGAAGAGAGGGAACGGAGGTCAGGCTGGGTGGTGGGCGGCCCACAGGTCCCCAGACCCCACCCTTGGAGTCTGGGCTGAGCCTGGCACAGCCCGTTCTTGCTGGGGAAGAGGGCCCAGCTCCCTGTTTGGGCTCGGGAGCCAGCGTGCAGACGGCCTTTGTGGTTCTGGGGCTGGGGCTTGTTGAAGTGCCTCCACCATGTCTCTGGGCCCGAGCGGCTGGCTGCCCTCTGGAGGGGCCCTTGGCGAGCTTTCACGAAATAAGATTTTTTCCCACCCTCCCAACAGGATTCAGGAAATGCTTAAGGCAGCCCTTGAACCAACACATCCCTGCACCCACCCACCACTATTTCCTGAGTCCACAGGAGTGGAAAGAACCAGAACGTCAGGTGCCTCATTCTCCCAGGGGCTCTTTGCCCACCTTTGTCAGACAGCTGCACGGAGGTTCGGCGCACGGGTGTGGGTCTTAGCAGTGCAGACCCTGGGGCACCATGGTACCCTTAGCCAGCCAGGACTCGGCCCCGCAAGAGGAGGGCATTGGGTGTGGCCACTGAGACTTGTGGTGAATGGTACATAACAGCCACCCAGTCACCCAAGCCAGAAACCCAAGATCACGTTCAACTTCCTGTCCTCCACCCACAGCAGGTCCCCCTCCAAAACATCTCCATCATCTGTCCCTGGCTTAGGTTGGACCCCCACTACCCACCTCCCAACTCCCCCTCCACTCCCTGATCCTTCCTGCATCTTTTCTGCACTCAGTGGTCAGAGCCAATGACTACGTCTGTCTCCAGCTCAGATCCTTCTGGAGCATCTGGTTCCTAAAAGTGTGGAATTCCAGGCTCTTTGAAACCTAAGCCAGCTTACCTTGGCCTTTGCATCCCCGCCAACTGCTGCACGCCCCAAGCCCCAGCCACTCTTCTGCCGCGGTCTGCCTTTGCAGACTGTCCCCACTGCCGGAGAGGCCCTCCCTGCACTTCTCCATCTCAGGAGTACACGGCCTGAAGGTCAGGGCACACGCCCTGCACCCGACAGCCTCCCCGACTGCCTCTGGCTTCTGCCAGACCCGAATGCTGTTTCAGATTCATCTTTCTGTTTTTGCTTTTGGCTTTAGACAGAAAACCTCTCAAAGGCTTAAACTGTGATTTATTCTTCTATGTATTCATTTCCCGTTTAATCTTGGTTTTTGTCCCAGTGCCCAGCAAACACCTGGTCTGCGGTCTCAGGACACATGTGAGTGGACTCAGATCAGAGGTCTTCGGCGGGGGTGTTGGCCTCCTAGCAATCACTGCCCTGTAGTTACCCCTCGGACCACGGACACAGCTCTTCCAGAGACCCCCACCACAGCACGTCTGGGTGTCCAGGTGCAGAGACATAATCCTCCACACCATTTGCTTTTTTAGAGCTCCCTCTCTCATTTCTCTCCCAGGGAATAAAGAGGAGAGCTGGATGTTAGCTGTGCTCCAGGATTCAGCAGCCTGAACATGTGTTTTCTCTTTTAAACCAAAGTCATTATTATCTCAAGGCTGTGCCCCCACAGTCTGAGATAGTTTAGGAGAGAAACTGTGGTCAGAGAGAAAGCCTCCAGCTTGGGCTCTAGGTCTGTGAATGCCTTCCTGTCGCTCACAGACAGCTTTTCAAACAAAGAGCCCAGCCTGAATGCAACACTGTGCAGTGCAACTGTCATTCCAGCTGGATTCGCGTTTGCAGTTGTGGTTCTGTCTGAGGTTAATAACGCTGGTTGTGCCCCGGCTGGTGTAGCTCAGTGGATTGAGCACGGGTCTGCAAACCAAAGGTCCTGGTTCGATTCCCAGTTAGGGCACATGCCTGGGTTGCAGGCCAGGTCCCCAGTAGGGGGCATGCAAGAGGCAACCACATATTGATGTTCCTCTCCCTTCCTTTCTCTCTTCCTTACCCTCTCTCTAAAAATAAATAAATTAAATAAATATAAAAAAAATAACCCTTAGGCTAAAATCTCGAATAAATAAATTAAATAAATATAAAAAAATAACCCTTAGGCTAAAATCTCGATGTGCTGGAGCCAACTCGGGGGCCAACACGGGGGTCTCTCTCCCAGGGGACACTATGCCCCCTAGAAAGACTGAGAAACAATTCTCTTGCTGGGGCACTGAGGGGAGTGTTTCTGGCAGGGGAGTGTTTCTGGCAGTTTGGCATCTGAGTGTGCCTTATTAAAATCAGACCTCAGGTAGGTTCCCCCACCCCCTCTGTTCTCTACCAAGAACTGGGCTAATGGTGGTCATGGTGGGAGGCAGTGGCCAAGACTCCTCAGGGTGCCTCCTCCTTGGGGAGCAGGCTGAGGGGGGCTCTGGTCACTGCAAGCGACAGAACATCAAGGACACAGGGCCATGGAAACAGGCCCAGAACCAACGCAGCTGCACCAGGGCATGGAGAACGAGACAGACGAGAGAGAAAGAGAGAGAGAGAGAGAGAGAGACTGAGACTTTACCGTGTACTGCTCCTGGTGAGGTGGCGTCGGAAGGAGAGACAGATCGTAAGCGGCCTCAGAAGAAAGAACACAGAACACACACATACACGCACACACACCTGGGCGCCCCTGCCCCGCCTGTGCACCAGGAGGGGCTGCCTCAGCCTCACGGCTCCGGCCGACGTCCATCCTTCCACTTGGAAGCCCCCTATTCAGTCCCCTGCCCTTGGCGGCCCCTGGCATTGCCCAAGAACACCGAGAAAGCCAAATTCCAAGTAGCAGGACAGCCGGAAGGTCATCAGTTACCAATGAAGGTCACTGCCAAGAGCTGGAGAAACAGCTTTTCTCCAGAGGTTCTGGTGCTGGAGGGTTTCAGAGAGCCTTGAAGGCTACGAGCTTTGGGGCTGGGCGTCCTGGGTTTAAATCCCAGCTCTGCTCCTAATTTTCGTCCTCGTCGGTAAAACAGGCCTTTGGGGCTCTGAGGGTCAGTGACCAGGAGCTGTGGTCTTGGCTTCATCCCCTAAGTTATGAAGAAGGGTCAGAGCACTCTCAAGAGCGCTCTGAGATGTGGGCCGGGAATGCTCTGGGGCTCAGGGCAAGCGGACTTGGCCACCAGCCAATGGGGAAGCCCCGCCGCCAGCAGGTGCTCTGTGGAATTTCCCACCCAGCACCCCTTTTGAAATGAGTGCTATCTTCAAAAACAGAGAATGGCATAAAAGCCTGCACGTGCTCCCATGGGGTTTTCCGTCCCCTGCCCTTTTCCATGAGCTCAGCAGTTCTCGAAGCACCTGGGAATTACTGCCTAAGCAGCATTGTGTGGATTCTCCTTGACAGTTTATTAAGGGAATCATTCAACGACAGTGATTTTTACTTAGCAAGCTGACTTTAAGAGTAATATGTGACTCTTCTCAATGTTTCTACATCTCCCTGCGGGAAGATGACGCCATTATGCCCATTTTCCTGACGAGGATGCTGAGGCCCAGGAGGGAGATGACCTGCCCCAGGCCACGTGGGTGGGAAGCAGCAGACTGAGATTTAAACCCTGGTGTGTATGTCTTGCGCTCCAGTCCTCTCTCAGTTTCATTGCACGCAAGAAAAACAATGCCTTTAAGGGGAGGGGGCTGCTTTTGAGAATGGGGATAAAAAATGGGAGTGTGAGGGCTCCTTCCTTGGCTTCCTGGCAGTTTAGCTCCTGAGCATGCAGGAATGGCTTGATCAAGGTGCTCTGCCAGCTGTGTTGGGCGGCCTTGAAGGAGGAGTGGCAGCGCCAGATGGACTCTTGGCAGTGAGGGCAGGACTGTGATCTGCCAGCTGCTGAGAGAGGTCAGTTGGCTGCCCGGATGCATGGGCACAGAGCACGATGTTATGTGTGATGGCTTGTGAGATGTGGCATTAACGGTGGTCACATGGACATGGCACATGGTCAGTGGGTGGAGCAGGACACACACACAGATACTGGGGCGGGCGAGGTGCAGGAGGGGTGGGAACTGTCTGGAGAGCGTCGGCACATCCCTTGGAGGACCATAGGGATTGTTTCTCGTGTCCGAGATGGGGCCACAATCACAGCACCGGAGCAGAATCCTTGCCTCCACCCCAAAGGCTGGAACAGCAAGATTCCCTTCAACAAGGAAGGGGACAGCCTCATGCCCTCTTCCCCTGGATCTCCAGGGCTGGAACCCAGGAACCCAGGCTGGTTGGGCCACCAAGTCTGATTGTGCCGACTTCCAAAAGCCTTTATGTTCGGAGCTGGGAGACAGGCAGCAGCCCTGAACCTGCCAGCGGAACTTGATGTCATGGTCTGGCTGGATCATTCCCCCCAGACCTCAGTTCCCTCATCTACAAAATGGAAACACTAAGAGCTTCCCACACGGGGCTGTCGTGAAGACTACATAGATGGAGCCTACATCATCACCACCAAGTCGAGTTTCTCAATTTCATGGGGAAACTGAGGCACGGAGGGGCTAATGGACTTGTACATCTACAGAGAAACTGGACAGATTTGCAGGAGCCTTTTTCTAAAACAATGAGGGTAACCCAGCATCTGTCCGGGTCCTCAGCCTTGTGTGTGATGAGACGGGCACCCAGAACAGAGAAGCAAGTTAAACGACCAGACAGAAAAGAAGCAAAGGGCTGTGGGGCTGGGTGCTCAGGCTGAGATCCTCCGAGCATACTCTACTCCTGCCCAAATGACAGCCGCCTGGTAACAAGAAAGACAGAAGACAGTCCTTGTAGGGCAAGATACCTTCTTGGGTAAAAAAGGTCAGAAACCTGCAAGCAGGGGAGGATTCTAAAGCTTTTCTGTGGTAAAAAGTGGCAGCCTGAGAGCTCCTTCTCTAGCTTCCCGGCAGTTTGCCACTCTGGACATGCAGGAGTGGCTTGATCAAGGTGCTCTGCCAGCTGTGCCGGTCCTGCAGCCCTGACCTGGAGGAGGAATGGCAGCACCAGATGGGTCCTTGGCAGCGGGCTGGGGCCTCCAGGTCTACCCCAACCCTGTGCCCGTCATAAAAGGTGCTTCTGTTCTTGTCAGCTCTTCCAAAGCCCCAGGAGGGTCCCTGGCACTTGTTGAGATTCCACTGGCAACATCTTGCTCCCCCCACTTCCTGTGATATCTCCAAGCCCACTGAGGCTCACAGGATGGCGTTACATCTCTGTCTGGACCTTTTCCTTGTATAGGACTAAAAAAAAATCTAGCCCTGACTGGCGTGGCTCAGTGGATTGAGCAAAAGGTCATTAGTTTGATTCCCCATAAGGGACATACCTGGGTTGCAGGCCAGGTCCCCACCTGTGGGTGCATGAGAGGTAACCTATCGTTGTATCTCTCACACATCAGTATTTCTCTCCTTCTTTCTCCATCCCTCCCCCTCTCTCTAAAAATAAATAAATAAAATCTTTAAAGTTAAAAAAAAAACCTAAATAGGGATTTTCAAGGTCATAAACTGGCTGGCTTTATGCCTGCGTGACTTCATGAAGCCAGTTTAAAAGGTTGATTCTACAATGTTGCCAAATTTCGGCAGGCTCATTTAGAATGCTTTTCTATAATTTTATACAGAAAAAGAAAACTCAAAAATTAAAAAAAAAAATCTGCTCCCTGTGGCAGATTCTTTTGCAGCACAGAGTCATTCTGCTGATTGGATGTCGATGGAAAAATAACTTTGTCTTTCCAGAGTAGGTGTGCTTAAAGTGGACCCTAAGTATGGGTCCAGGGAGCCCGGAAAGAGCTTATTGCGAACTACAGTCAGTCTGGCAAAAGCTCGTGGTTGAAAGGCTTGTTTCTGGGTCTTTGAAGGTCCCCTCCCCCAAGCTGTGAGGGTCACGCTGAGGGATGGAGGTGTGATGGGGCAGCAGGGCCCCCCTCAGAGCTGAAGTGTGTCAACTCCGACAGAGATGCGGGGAAGTGCCGAGGGTGAGCGGACCAGACCAGACGGCACATCGACTCCGTTGCACCCACTGGTGGCCACGGAGGGCAGACCCAACACCCAGGGCACAGCTGGCAACAGCGGGGTTGTTTGTGAACTGATGGATGTCACTGGCAGGGTCCCCTCCAAGCACCCCTCCCCCACCACATGAACCCCAGAGCTGCCCGCGGAGGTCATCCTGGAGGGCGTGAGGGAGTGTGGGGGGTGCCTGCCTGAGCTGCCCCCACCTGGTCATGAACCACGCCCCACTCACAAGAAGGAGGGGCCTAGGTCTCCTGACGCCGGAGCACTTGGTGGGGCGTCTGCCTTCTCCAGGCCACACTCAAGTAGGCAGAGGGTGAAGTTCCCGTTACCAAAAGACATGGGCCAGAGCTGGGGGAGGGAGAAGGAGAGGGAGGAAGAGAGTTGGCGGGGGAAGGAGAGGGAGGCGGGAGGGACCGATGCACACACACCAGGTGGGTGGAATGGACAAAGAGAAACAGACAGGAAGTGAAAACAGAGAGGAAGACATAGAGAGTGAGGAGAAAGAAAAAGAGGAAAAGGAAGGGAGGGTGGGAGGGAGAAGGGGGAAAGAAAAAACAGAAAGAGAAAGCTGTAAACGTAGAGAAAAGATAGAAAATGGGAGGAATGGAGAAAAAGGAGTAAAAAGGAGAGGAGACACAAAAAGAGGGAGAGGGAGGGGAACAGAGAAGGAGAGAGAAAGCAAGCGAGGGAATCAGAGAGAGAGAACAAGAGAAAAAGGGGAGAGAAAGGACACAGAGAAACAGGAGGGGCAGGGGTTTGAGAAGGAGTCACTCCAGGCTGAGGGCAGTGACTGCTTGGCCCCTCCAATGTGAACACCCTCAGGGCCCAGGGCGCCCAGCCAGCGCCCTGCCGGAGCCCTCGACCCGCTGATGGAGGGGGGGAGGGAGGGGTGTGTTTCACTGCACTCTCACGTGCCCTGTATGTTATCTTTAAAAATCCTTTTTTTTCCTGAAGAGACTGGTGCTAAACTGACGGGAAACAAGTTGCGTCTGGCTTGTATTTTACATTTCTCAAATGAGGTTGGATGTTTTTTCATTTTTATTACTTGTCAGCATTCTGTAAAATTTGTTTGAATCTTTGCTCACTTTTATCCGGCAAGGGTCAATGGTTCTTACTGATTCGTAGGGGCTTTTTCTGTATTAAGGCCCCTGACTTCTTGTCTTATTTGTGCCAATTGCCCTAATTGCTGTGCATTTTACTTTTATTATTATTTTTACCTACAGAACATCTTAGTGATGCTGTAGCCAAACCTTGATTTTTAAAACAATCTCTTCCGTTGCCCTAATACTCAAATAAATAATCACTTAAAAAAGAGGAAGGGCCCTGACCCCCGTGGCTCAGTGGGTTGAGCGTTGTCCCGCAAAGCAAAAGGTCGCCGGTTCGATTCCTGGTCCGGGCACGTGCCAGGGTTGCAGGTTCGATCCTCAGTTGGGGGTGTGTGAGAGGCAACCAGTTGATGTTTCTCTCTCTCCCTTTCTCCCTCCCTTCCCCTCTGTCTACAAGTAAAGAAACAAAATCTTTGAAAAAGAGGAAGGGAGAGAAGGGAGAAAGGAAGAAAGAGAAAGGAAAGGAGTGAGTGTATAATGAAGAGAGCAGAGGGAGAAAGATGGGGAGCAAGTAGAGGTAAAGAAAAAAGGGGGTGGGGAGGGTTGGCCAGAGTCAGGATACGATCGCCCTCCGGACCCTCACGGCACCTCTGCACCAGCTCAGAGGCTCCCACAACTCTGGGAATTTCTTACTCTGCGGACGCAACTTGACCTCACTGCGATCCCAGGGAAGAATCTGAGACTGGCCCACTTCAGTCCTCCAACTGGAAATGGGCCATCACTTTGGCCCTCGTGACAAACCAAACCTTCATTTTTAGCCAGAAGGCCACCCAAGACCCCCCTGCAGACCTGCTGAGAAGAGAGCCAGGAGCTGGGCACAGCGGGAGCCCCTGACTCCTCTCTGTCGGGGTGACAGGGGTCACAGGGCCTCGGAGACTCTCCTTTCTGGGAATGCGCTGCTGCCGCCGTGATGCACACAGACGGGACCCCAAAAAGATTTGTTTCTGGATTAGGGGCTGGTTAGGTCTTTTCATCCTGACCTGAACGCCTACAACTTGAGGGATTCACACTGAATTTGTTACCAGGGCCTTAGGAGCTAATGGCTGCTCAGCCCTTGGGTGCCACCTCAGCATGGCCACCCAGGACTTGGGCACCATCTGGGATTGGCTGCTCAGCCCTTGGGTGCCACCGTGGAGTTGCCTGAAGATGCATGGCCCTTTACCTAGGCCCCGTGTCCTAGGACGATCAGGAGAAGCAAGAGACACACAAGGGAAGTCACCAAGTCTACAACTATGGGGCTGCCAGGCACGGGGTGGGGGTCTGAATTCTCATGCATGCTTGTCTCCTGATTGTCTTTTTAGGGGCTCCCCAAAGAGACAGTGGTTGGGGTGGAGCTCACAGAGCAGAAGGAACATGAGATGTCCTGGCAGGCCTAGTCTACAAAAAGCAGCACAGCGAGGGGCCATGACGTGAGGAGGCAGAAGGTGGGGTCCCTCCTCCTTCTTCCTCCATGGTGGACGTCATGCAAAAGCCAATCGAAGCTCTTCCCAGTGGCATGCGATGCCCACCACCCCAGAGCACGCTCCCCATCTCCCCACCATGGGAACACGTCCCTTGACCCAACGGCTGGCCCCAGGCTGGGGAAGGGGACTGAAGGGGCAGGTGGAGGCCTCGAGAAAAGACTTACGTGAAGGCAAAGGCCACCAGGGCCCCACTGACCACTATGAAGTCAAGAATGTTCCAGAGGTCTCGGAAGTAGGCGCCCTGGTGCAGGACGAGCCCCAGGTCTATCATCTGCGGGGCAGAAGAGACAGAGCTCAGGCCCCTCAGCCCTGCCCTTGGGGCGGCCCCACCCCTCCAGCCTCTGAAGCAGAGGCAACAGGAAGGGGTGTGGGCGACAATGGGATCACTTCATCCTGCAGGGATGGGGCAGAGGCCCGAGGACTTGGGGAGGAGTGAGAAGCCCTCACCCAGTAAGAGTGGCCCCTCTCCATCTCATCAAAGGTAGCTCTGGCTTGCTGGTTCTTAGGCCCAAACTTTGGGGTCCCTTTTGTCTCCTTTTTGTCTTATACCCACATTGCGTCCACCAGCAATTCTTGTTGTTCTGCCTTCCAAATCTTCCAAAAATCTGCCTGCTTCTTGCCACCTTATCTGCTACCACCCTGGACTAGAAGGCCAGCGCAATCATCTGTTGCTTGTTCTCTTGGCTCCCACCCACCCTCCCCGCTCTGCTCTGAACCCTCCACGGTTCCCATCCACTCTGACCTTTCCCTCCAAGTCTGTCCTCTCCACAGACATCGGAGGGTGCCTATGAGCACGTGAGTCCATCACGATCCTCTGCTCTGAACCCTCTATGGCTCCCACTCGCCCAGGGTAAAAGCTAAAGGCCTCCTTGTGGCCACCAAACCTCTGCATGACCTGTCCCTGTCACCTCCCTGCCCTCATTTTCTCCACTCTCCTTGTTCAGTCTTTCCAATCACACCGGCCTCCTTGCTGCTCTGCAAACACACCGAGCATTTCTAATGTCCTCCTGTGCCAGGGCGCCGTTCCTGAGGGTGCAGAACCCCCTGGCACTCACCTTGATCACCATCTCAAAGGTGAAGACGCCTGTGAAAACGTAGTCAAAATACCGCAGCACCTGCGGGGAGTAAGAGCGAGGGGGCAGTGGGTCATTGGCTTGCTCCAGCACAGCCCATGTGAGCCCAGCGACGGCCCACTGGAGTGTGCGGCCTTCAGCAAAGTCCCCAACGAGAAGAGTCTCCACACCGAGGAAGCAACTCAGGGGAAGCAACTCAGCCGCCCTGCACGGTTGGGCAGGGCAGGTTCTGCCCAAGGGCTCCTCCCACCTTGTCTCTTAGTGTAGATTTGTATGTTGTGAAAGAAACCATCCAGCAGATGGCAGCAAAGTCCTACAGAATCACCCTTAGACTGGTTTGCGTACCAAAGGGAAGGGCGCCTTTTTTATTTGCCAAGGCCAGGTGGTTTCTGCCTGGAGGGACAATGTCCTGCAGCCTGGGCCCTCTCCAGGCCACACCAAAACACGTCTCTGGTGTGACACTGTTGTGAGGATGTAATTGGGTGGGCGCAGTGCCTAGCACGTGGTTACGCGCAGGTGGTGGGGAACTTCATCAGATTCTGGTTCAAGTAAGGGCTGATAATTACAGAGCACCACCACCAGAGGGTGGCCGAGCACCCGAGTCCGGTCAGAGACCATCTCTGCTCAGAACCCTGTGGCTCCCACCTCACTCCAGGTAGAAAGCAAACTTCTTCCCATGTCCCCGAAGCCCCGCACAATCTGCCCGGTCACCTCCCGGTCCTCGCCTTCCCCCACTCCCTCTGGCCGGCTCAGACCCTGCTATCCTGGGCGTGCTCACCTCAGGGCATTCGCACAGCCCGCTCCCTGTCTGAGATGCTCTTCTCCACGTCCCACCAGGCTCCCTCCCCTCCTCCATTGTAGCTTGGTTCAGATGTCACTTTCTCAGTGAGGCCCCTCTGACTGCCGGTTTAAAATGCCACTTCCTGGCACTTGTGATCTTCCTCACCTAGTCTCTCCGCCACCACCCCCTCCCACTTACCATTTCCTGACAAACCCCTTGCTATAGTTATTAATAACCTCATTGTCCATCTTCCCCACCCCAATGTCAGCCCTTTGAGAGCAGGGATGTTTGTTTGTCCCCGTGGTACCTCCCGCTCCTAGTATAGGGCCAGGCATACAGTATGTGTTCAAGACCTGTTTTCTGAATGAATACATGAATAGCTGGAGCTGTACTGGGTCCTACAGGAGCTGGCCTCTGTGATCTGTGTGGTCACAGCTCATATTCCCATCACATGTGGTGCATGAAGGGACATCAGGGACCAGCGTGGCCAGGGACTGACTTTGTGGTGCAGGCAGCAGGCACGAGGGGCTGGTAGGATCTGGGCAGGCTGAGGAGATGGTGGAGGGAGAGCATTCCCGGTGTGCGGAGCAGGGGGAGCCAAAGGCCTTGTGCTCTGAGAGCTCTGGGAAGGCAGGGACCGTCTCACACCCTGTCAATCCCTGATGTTTACTCCGTGCCTGGTGCATAGTAGTTGCTCATTAAATAATCACTAAACAAAGCAATGAATAGAACGGAGACAAGGAGGGAGGGAAGAAGGAAGGGAAGGAGTAGGGGATGGGCAGGCCAGGCGGACAGGCAAATCCAGTTCTGGAGAGCCGAGGAAACTGGGTAAGAAGAAACCGAGGGTCCAATCAATCAGATTCAAATAAATCTTTCTTATATCCTTTTGACCTATGTAAATGGCAATTTTTTGTGGCTCAGGCTAACCCAAAAAGTTTCTCAGTCTCATTTATCACAGGGGTAGCGTAAATCAAAGTCCCTATGAGATTCCACTCCACCAGGTCAGCCAAATGGAAGAGCTGCCAGCACCGGGAGTCGACAAGACTGGGGAGCAGGAGAAGACCCAAAACTCCATTTCTGGGTTTACTCTGGGGAAGTCTGCCCGCGTGCCCAGAGACATGGCAGGGGTGTGTGTGGGGGGGTGCTGATGGCATTCTAAAGTAGAGACACTCCAAACGCTGGTCAACAGGACGGTGGGTGAACGGATCCTGCCACATGGGGGAATATTAAACGGTAATGGAAGAGCAGGGCCGCCACTACCCGCGGCCCCACACGCTCAGCTGGCGGCAGCCGCAGTGCTGGGGGGCAGAAGCTTTAGTGTTTACTGCCAGAAATGGGCGCAGATAAAACCTAGTGTTTAAGGGTGCAGGTGCAGGTGGGAAAACCAGGGAAGCTAAGAAATGCTCCTAGAAGTGGCGTCGTGGTTACCTCTAGAGCAGGGTTTTTCAGGCTTGTCACTCTCGACCTTTGGGGCTGGCTCGCTTGCTGCAGGGAGCTGCCCTGGGCACTGTGGGGCAATGAGCAGCATCCCAGGCCCTCCTGCCCCGCCCACGTCACAACAATCAAACAGGGCTCCAGGTGTTGTCCCTGATTGTGAACCCCCTCCAGAGGGAAGAAGAGGGGTGACTGAGTTGGCATCAGAGGTCAGGGGCGGTTCTGTTTGACTTCCTGCCCCAGTGGTGGTTATATGGGCATGTGCACTTTAAAATCCTTAAAAAATGGATCGCACGTGTTCTAGGCATTTTCTGAGGCCCACTCTACTTTAGCTAATAGACAAAAACTTGGGGAGGGGTCCCTGAGCATCAGACCGCAGTATGGGGCCATCGTGTTCTTGACAAGGGGAGGAGAGCTTTGAGGGGAGAAGTTTCAACTGTGCGATGGATCAGGGAGCAGAGGCTTTGCAAAACAACCCATGGGGGCTGCAGTGCCCCCCCCACTGCTCCCCACATCCATCCTTCCCTGCAGGGGACAGAACCTTCTTTGGTCTCATAGAGAAGGGAGAGACTTGGCTGAGTCCTCTTGAAAGTGCCCCTCCCCGGGCCTGGGTCCTGAGGTCCCTGGGGACCTGGGCAGGTAACTGACAGTAGCCTCAGCCCTGCCCTGGAGCTGGTTTCCTCAAAAGTCATGTTCTAATGATTTCCTTCCATTTCGCTCCCCTCACCCCTGCCTGCTGCAGGGTCCCCAGGAGGCCTGCCAGGCCTGCATAGGAATGGAAATGCAACGTAAGCCGCCAACAGGAGGCACTGATTTGTGGGGCCTCCAGCCTCGCCAGGCTACTAACCTACTTAGTGAGGGTGGCAGGGCCTCACTCCCAGTGGAAAATGTGCCTTTGGCACTGGGCAGGGGGGAGCACTGCCAGCCCAGCCTCTGCCATGCCCTTGCCTGATAGTGCCTCAGTTTCCCCCTGAATCACTGGCACACACTCATTTCTGCTTGTCAGGCTTCCGGGGGGACAGACGCACAGTGGGTGCTCAATGAGTGGAGATGATGGAAAAGCTCAGTGGGACCTCTAGGGGCGGTCAGACTGGAATTCTGCTGCGTGACCCTAGACCAGTCACCCGGCCTCCCTGAGCCTCAGTTTCCCCAACTATCCAACGCAAGGGAATCCTCGCATGCCCTATGCCCCGGGGCAGCACCTGGAACACAGCAAGCGCTCAGTTCACAGGGGCTGAGACCTGGACCCCTGAAGGGAGAGTTTTTTAGCTCTCCAAAAGGCTAAAAGTTTAGGCTGTGTTTCTGAGTGCAAATAATCCTCTCTTTCAAAACCCCATGTCAGAATGGAAGAGTCTGCTTGGTGAGACCTGGCTGCCCACGGGTTGCCTGCAGAGCACCCCCTGCCCAAGTACCTGCCGCGCTCCCAGCAGGGAAAGCACAACTCCACGTGCCTTAGCCTCGCTGCCCCAGCTGACGACCCTAGCAACTCTCAGCCCTCGCCACGCTGGGCCACCGTTGCTTCCCCAGGCACACAGAGCCACTGCCTGTTCAAAGAACAACCCTGAAGAATCAGAGTTTCTCCTCATGACCGGCATCCCTTCCACCCTGGCTACAAGCTTGCGGGTGCCGGAGAGCACGGCCTAGACGGCGCCGGGCAGGGAGGCGGGGCAGACTCACGTTGTTCCGTGGTGCGTTGGGCTGCACGGGGTCCTCGGCCGCCAGGGCGATGCTGCTCATGGCGATGACCATGAGGATGCACATCTCAAAGTAGCGCAGGTTCAGAATGTAATGGCACAGGCGGCGAAGGCTGTGGGGGCGGATGGGAGTGCAGAGGTCCGCTCAGACCGCGGGCTCGAAAGCCCTTTCCTTCTGTCGCCCCCTTGCGTCAGCTAACGCTACCGGAGATCTCTCACTCCCAAAGTCCCACTCCCAACAAACTATCAACCTCCTGCACCCCGGGCTTCACAAGGAGGCAGGGCGGCCCTCAGCTAGGGAAGATACTTCCAAGTCCTTTCTCTAAGTTCTTATCACTCCCAAGCTACTGTCTTGGAACATCTGATTGCCAGGCTGGATTGAAGAAATACTGTCCCCAATGCAGTAGGAGATGAAAAGATTTTTCAGGCATAAAGTCGGACAGCCAGACCAAACTGGGAAACTCTGGGTGAAGTGGACTTCTTTAAAAAGAGGTGAACTGAGGGATTGTGGGCGGCTCGCTCATCCCCGCTGTGCTCTGGTCTCGAGTGGCTGTGAAAGCAGGGCCTTCCTCACCAGAACCTGGAAGCCAGAGTGACTGGGATGGGCTCCAGAGAGTGCGTTACTTAAATTATGAATCTCAAGCCTTATCAGAGCCTTCCATATGTAGTAGAATACGCTAAGTGCAATTCTTTCTAAGTGGAGCCAATAGTAGCCAACGTGTCACAGGCTGTATGAATGGCAGCAGGAAGGGGTGATTAAGAACGGGGACGTGCAGTCAGGCTGTCTCTGGGCTCCCCCACTTGCTTGCTGTGCGACTTAGGGCAGGTGACTTCATCTCTCTGGACCTCAGTTTCTTCGTCTGCTAAATGGGACTAAGCACAGTACCAATCCCATAGGATTATTAAGAGGATTAAAAAAAACATGTGTAAAGCACTTGGAACCATGCCAGGCACAAAGTAAAGGTCATGTAAGTATTGTGCTTCTCCAGTAAGACAGGTAATGCCAACTAAATACAAAATAAAAAGGTACGCTCATAGGGTGAGTCCCGAAGAGGCAGGTTAGAGAAAGCAGTGGCCTCCCAACCCCACCCCAACCCCCGTTATTTGACACGATTCCTCTTTGTTGAAAAGTGTTTTGAGGGACCAGAGATTCAAGAACAACCCTTGGGGAGAATGTGACCCTAAAACGATGCTGAGCCACCCTGACCTACACGTGATAAACTTCTCTCCTAAATAATCCGCCCCCCTCCAGGCTGCCCAAGGCAGTGGACCTCAGAGCACACCTGGCCTGAGTCCAGAGTCTCGTGAGCGGAGGCTCGGGGCGCGGCTCAGGCGCCAGAGCTGCCCATCCGGCCGCTTGGCTGCGGGGTGTGCCCGGTGGCCCTGGCTAACGGGCGCTCCTCACATCACAGACACCTCGGGTGTGGATGTTTACGACCATGGTCTTCTAGCTGATGGCAGGAGTGGATCTTTGCCAACAAAATCAGTGCTTTATGACATTTCTATCTCATGTTCTCAAGAAAAGGGCATTATTTAAGAATTTGCTCAACGGTCCCTTATGGACTAGAGTGGTCTTGGAGGTCGCTCGCCCCCATCACCCTCTGTCCGGTCCGCTCCGGCCTGGCTCCCTCTGCCCCAGCCAGGGTCATACTCACGGGTTGGTCGTGGAGAGGATAAACATGGAACTGTAGGGGGGCATGGGCTTGGGGCCGTCTTCCCCGGGGTCATCTTCCTCCTCCTTCTTCTCTTCCTCCTTTTTTGGCAGTGGGTCTGGGTTGGCGTTTTTGTTCACTGTTGGGACAAGAACCAACACAGGGCTCCTGCCACAGTTTCCCACAAGCCTCTGGGCTCCTGTTTACTCCCCAGAACAGACACGAAGCAGGTGACACTGATAAAGTGCATACTGTGTGCCAGGCACCCTGTTATGCTGTTGAATCCTCATATCACCCTATGAGGTTGGTACATCATGATCCCCATTCGGCAGGTAAGAAAACTGAGGCAGAGAGGTGAAGTGACTTGCCTAAGGTCACACAGCTGGGGTGTGGCAGAGCTGGGATTTGAGCGCAGACAGGCTGGCCCCAGAGCGCTGGTTCTCAACTACTCTACGGCTTTCAGTCTGGTGGGACCCTCACAGGATTTAACACTCTGCCCCCATTAACGCCCCTGCCCTGCCCAGGGCGAGGAGCCACCACCCTCCCAGCACAGATTCTGCAGCTTTCCTTCGCTATGTGTTCGTAGGCAGGCCGAGCCGCTCTGAGCCTTAGTTTTTTCATCCGTAAAATGGGAACAACGACAAGATCCACACTGTGGACTGCACCGAGCATTTAGAAGACAAACTCACGGAAGTCTCTTGCATGAAAGTGACACTAGAGGCACCAGACTATTATCATCTCAGCACTTAACAAGCTCACTGGGTTGAGTCCAAATCCCTAGTGCTTCTCTGGGCCCGCTCTCAGGCGGGGCATGGAGTGAGGGGCAGGGGCTGCCAGCCCCTCCAGGGCCTCGGCCTGTGCTGTGCGGCAGGGAGCCGTGGCCAGTCCCCACGGTGACGGGCTGCGAGTACAAAACACACACAGACACTAAAGTCTGAGTGTGACAGAAAGAATGTCAAATAGCTCGTTAATGATTTTTAAATACTGATTACATGTTGAACTGGTAACATTTTAGATATAAATAATATTTTGGGTTAAATATAATTTATTGTTAGTTTATTTTACCCATTTCTTTTTTACTTTTCATTCATTCCTTTTTCTCCTTCCCTCCCTTCCTTCCCTCTCTGTCTGTCCCTTCCTCTCTCCTTCCTTCTTCCTGTCACTCTGTCCTGTAATATGGCTACATGTGTGGTGTGTGGTGCATTTCTTGTGGACAATGCTGGTTTAGAGAATCATCTGCCTTCCCCAAATTTCCATCAGAAGAATTCACGGCTCCTCAAATGTGGTGACTGCTGTCTCTCCTGTGAGGACTCTGGATGCAGGAACTATCACTGGCCCTGTTGAGCATGTATCGGCCAGCCACTGTGTGCACATTATCTCATTTAACGCTCCCAGCAGATCTATGGGGCAGAAACTATATCGATGCCCATTTTCCAGAGGAAGAAACTGGGGCCAGAGAGGTGGGGTCATCGTCTAGTGCCACCCAGTTGAGCCCCCAGGGACTGAGCCCAGGGATGCCGAGTCCCACCTCGCCGCTGGGGGGGAGTGTCTCACCTTGGACTGCAGTGTGGTTGAGCGGAGGCGGGCAGGTGGGGGGGATGTCCACCGCGGTGTGGTCGGGCTTCCTGGCAGTCTTAGCTGAGTTGGCCTGGGTGCTGCTGGGGTTAGTGACGATAA
Source organism: Tonatia bakeri (assembly GCA_004024845.1). NCBI lineage: Eukaryota > Metazoa > Chordata > Mammalia > Chiroptera > Phyllostomidae > Tonatia > Tonatia bakeri. Next base: position 24,808 of record PVIA01002519.1, read on the forward strand.
GGCTGTTCTCTGGGGTCTTGGAGGGGCCGGGGTTGGATGGGTTCCCCGGGTTGTTGGGCACCCGGCGACTGGTGGTGTTCTGGGGATTGCTGGCCGTGGCAGACGGGGCCACCATGGGGCCAGGGTTGGTGCTGTTCCCCATCTTGGCTGGGCTCTGGGGCAGGCCGGTGTGGCCGAGGCTGTCGTGCGGATTGGCCGACTCTGCGGTGGCCAGCTTGTTGTTCTTCATGTTGTCAATGTCCTCGGCCAGCGGTGGGTCTTGGCGGCCCAGGTCCTGCTGGATCGGCCGGGTGGTCGACAGGTTGGGTCCCGACACGGGGACCCCAGAGCCCTGGGTGTCTCTGTGGAAGGCAGGCCAATGGGAAAGAACCCGTAGTTGAGTTAGAATAGCAGAGTGACCATGTCTGGATCCTGCCTAAGACACCCTCATTCAAGGGTGCAGCTTGGACATCGGGGGGCCGTGTCCTGAAGCTCCCCAGCACCTGGCACTGAGACTCCTGGACCCACGCAGGCGTCCAAGCCCGCCTCCCCAGACTTTGGTGTGCTGCTGCTCCTCCCCGAGCGGCTGTCTCCCGGGGCACGAGGAGTCCGGAGGGAAAAGCGTTTCCTGCCAGAACCGGCATCCGCCTGACCCTCAACTCCCAGACCTGCCTGCGAGTCCCCACCCGCTCCCAGCCAGCACTGGGCACACAGTGTTCCCGGAGCAGCGGAAGCAGACGGGGGACACCATTTCTTTTTTGTAGAGAAATAATTTAAAAAACCCCTCATTTGAGGATATGTTCATTGATTTTAGACGGGGGGGGCGGAGAGAGAAACATTGATTGGTTGCTTCCTACAGGTACCCCGACCAGGGATCGAACCCACAACCCTTTGGTGTAGGGGACCAGCTCCAGCCAGCTGAGCCGCCGGCCAGGGCAGGAAACACCATCTCTCTCGGGGTGGGGTTGCCTCATGGCGTTAAATGCCTGCAGTGTGTATGTATGTCTCCTCCCAACACTCCACTTAGGGCAAGCAGGCAATACACCCGTGTAAACATATTACAAAATAACAAAAAAGTGGTAACAACAGACACTTCAGCAACACAAACTCCCGGGTGCCGTTCTAAGCACTTGACTTGTAATAAGCCCTTCCTCCTCAGCCCTGAGAGGAACAATTACTAGCATTCTTTCATGGACAAGGAAAATGGAAGCTCAGAGAGGTTAAGTCTCTTGCCCAAGGTAACAGAGCTAGTAAATGAATGAGATAATTTCTCACTTGGCTCCCAACGGGGTGGGCAAAGCACTGGAGGCAGAGGGAAGAGCCACCCCGGGGCAGGGCCAAGCCGGCTGAGTTTCAGGAGGCTGGTGTGGCTGCCGGTGGGCAGTCAGGGGGTGGGACGAGTGCCGGGAAAATGCCTGGCCACTTCCTGCCCAATAATAAATGAACGTCCCCATTTCTCAAACGAGGACACCGAGCCCCGGAAGTCCCACAGGTCCAGGCCTCCCCTCAGTGCGTGCCTCCCCCCACCTGCACCCGCACCCGCAGCTCAGCCAAGAGCCTCAGGAGCCGTGGCCCCGGGGAGGGTGGCGGGGGTCTGGGGCCCATCGGGTGCTCTGCTCCCTTACGCATGGATCCAGGTGCACCCAGCTCCCTGGCCACCTCGCCCAGGGTTTGGCTGCCCAGAGATCTGCACGCCTGCACTGGCCCCATCAAAGTCTGTTTCCTGGAAAAAAAGAGCCTCTGTTGTGTAATCTCAGTGACGCCCCTCTCCAGCGGGCCCTGCGGTCTAAGACTTCTCCCTCAGGCTCTTCTTAAAGGCTCCTTTGATTCTGCAACCTATGCCCTCCATGTCCTTGCCGTCCTCACAGCTCACACTTACTGAGTCCTTGCTGTGGGCCAGATTTTACACATTATCAGCTCATCCACTCCTCAGAATAGCCTTGGGAAGTGGGTGGTACTGTCCTGTCCATCTTACAGGTGAGGAGACCAAAGCTCGGAGTCAGGAAGGGCCTCCCCCAACTCCACACAGCCAGCTGGGAGCCCAGACAACACTGCTCTAGTGTCCATCCTGCTAACCCCTACCTGACCCTGCACCTCTCTCACAAGGCAGGTTTTTAAAAAACCTTCACCCGAAGATACGTTTGTTGCTAGAGAGAGGAAGGGAGGGGGAGAGAGAAAGAGAGAGAGATAAGAGAGATACATCGACTGGTTACCTCCCATACGTGTCCCGACTGAGGATCAAACCTGAATCCTAGGTACGTGCCCTGACCAGGGGATAATGCTAACTAGAACTGGGCCACCTGGCCAGGGCTTACAAGGCAGTTCGAGCTCTCCCAGAAGGCTTGGCCTGCAGCTGGTGGGTGCGGGGATCCTCGGTACTCACTATAACGGCCAAGAGTGTGGGCCAGCCTCAGATCTACCCCAACCCCTCAACTTCTTGAACAATCTTATCAGGCTGGGATCGCACTGCTCCCATTATACAGAGGAGGAGACTGAGGCCTGGAGAAACTATCATACTAGAAAATGGTTCTGTCAGGCTGTCCCCATCACAGACACTCACTCAAGAGACCAGAGTGAGCAAAGAGACCTGATAGCACTGAGGCTGCACCCATTCATTCCGTGCCCAGTGAGGCACAGCTGCAGGAGCTGAAGCCCCGGGGGGCACAGGCTCTGTTCCTCAGGCCCAACCTGGAAGCCTAAACGTATCTGACACTTAAAAATAAAAAAAGCCGGCCTCCCTGGAGGGCCTCCCACCGGCTCAGCCACCAGCACCATCGTCCTCGTTTGGTTTTTGTACTTTAACTTGCAAAAAGGCTGTGCTGGTGGTTAGTGAGCGGAAGACAGGTCAGGTATTTTATTTTCAAACTTGTCTTTCTGAGGCTGCACAGGAGAGGGGCAGGCCCAGGAGAATTTCTCACTTCTCTGGCACGCAAGCAGGTCACGAGTTGACACCTAGATGAAGTCTCAGTGCCACTTAGTAGCTATGTGACCCTCTGAGGTTGGAATATCCTCTCTGAGCCCAGGCCCCTCATATTTAAATTGGGAATAATGGCAGGAGAGCCTTCCCTGTAACCTGGAGATGAGAGTGAAGATCCTGGGGCTGATGTGCGCCATAACCACGGGTGAATTAGCGTGTTTCTCACCTGTACCACGGGCACAGGAAACTCACCGAGTCACAGTGAGGCGCGCATGTGTGAGGACCTGAGGGCTGGGGCTACTCCCAGGCCTTGGCACACAGGGGAGTTTGCCCTGACGGCTTCAGAACTTGAGGCCAGTGATCCTTGGTTTCTCTCCATTTCTCTCTTTCAGACCAAGAATGTCTATCCTGTGCCTACCTGAATGTATCTTGGAAGCAGAACACTTGTTTTCTAGTTTCCAGGTTCTCAGGCGGAGGGGAAGTTGAGACTTTTCAGGATACTGGGATGGGGAGAACGTATTTTACTCATGGGCTGGACGTGGGGCTGGACGCAGTGGGCTGGATGGCGGCCCCTCAAACAATGGCGTCCATCTGGAACTTGTGAGTGACCTTACTTGGAAAAAAGGTCTTTGCACATGGAATTAAGTTAGGATCATGAGATGAGCTGGTCCTGGCTGGGGGCCTAAATCCAATGACAAGTGTCCTGAGGAGAGGAGTGGGAGATGCAAGGGAGAGCAGAAGGCCCCAGAAGACGGGGGCGGGGCCTGGAGTGCCGGGTCTCTCAGCGTGGCGGGGTGGGGGCTAGGGGGGCGCAGAACCGCACTAGCTGAGCCCGGAGCCGTGCCAGGAAATGAGCACTGCCCCGGACGGTGGGCATCACCGCGCGGTGTGGACTAAATGGATACACTCAGATCCACAAATGGGCTCCTAATTCTAGCCCACTGCCGGTGCTTTGTAGATGGTGTCCATCAGATGAAGATCTGGCTGGGAATATTCCCTCATTTCTCTCTGTTTAAAAATAGAAACCCCTATTAAAAAGCAGGCTGAGAGTTAAGTTATCTTTTCACAGGGAATCTAAGCCCTGTGGCCACCATCCAGAGAGGCTGGACTAACAAACACAGCGGAACGAGAGCACACAGCCTACGCGTGGGACCAGGAGCCCCTGTGCAGACGGAAAAGGGCCTGCGGGCCTTTGCTTTGTCTTGTTTCTGCTTCCTCTGTTGGCTCTGTGTGCCGTGGAGTTTTAACAAGCTCAGCCTGCAGCGGCCTAATATCAATCTCCCTGAGGTTTCATTTCCAAATGTTTCCAAGGAGAACCTAAAAGGGGCAGAAGACTCTGAAGTCAGGCCCCTTCCCCCTCCCCTCTTGGGGGTTTGCCTTCAACTGCCCTGAATAGGCGGCTGGTTGCATAATGCCTGACCTGCACCACATCGTCTGCCGGCCGACCATGTCAGCATCCCTCTGCAGAGGGCCGTGGGCAGCCTGCCTGGGGTGTGCTCAGGTGCCTGGCCCAGAGAGGATCTTGCTTCCTCGAGCCCCCTCTGTTACGAAGACCTGCATGCATTTCCTTATTTACTCCCCATGACAATCAGCACTGGAAGTGGTGTTAGGATCAAGCCCATTTTAGAGATGAGGAAACTGAGGCTCAGAGAGGCAAAGGCATTTGCCCAGTATTACTCAGCTGGTAAAGGGCTGAGCTGGACTCTGGGCCTAGAGATTTTAAGGTACAATGCCACTCAGTATAGAAAATGGGGGTGATAGGCAATGGAATGGGATGCATGGAATGGGGTTGCTGAAGGGACTGGCTAAGGCCCTGTGGGGGTGCTGGAAGGTTCAGGGTATTAAAGGACAAAGCGCTCCCCTACTTCCCCCTGCAGGACAAACCATGAGGCTCAGAAGTCTAGTAACTTGCTTCTCGCTCCTTTTGGGCAGTGGGGGCGGTGAGAGCAGGTGGGGCCGAGATGTTAACTCTGGGGGTGGGAGGTGGCAGGTCTCCGCAGAGCCCCTGCGCTCAGTCAGCCCAGCAGAGCCCCCCACTGCTTGGCTGCTGAGGGCGGGGCATGGACCCTGGGACCAGATTTTTCCTGGGAGTCGGGGAAAGCTTCACCCTCACTCTGGGTGAGCCAGTGAGAGCGTTAGGGGAGGGGCACCTGCAGAGGAAGGAAGTACGTGTGGGGGGAAGCAGAGGGGACAGGAAGAAGACAATCACATGTGCTATCCACACTCTGGAGAATGAAAAGCACACTGCGCCTGGGAAAGGAAGGGCCTGAGGGTGGTGGGAGGAAGGGTGCAGGGAGCACAGGTCCCGGGAGGGCCGCCGGCTTCGCTGCCGCACGGAACTGGGACATCTTTTCACTGCATTGTATTCTTGAACAAAGTTTTAACTTTGTCGTTCCTATTTTCCTTAAAGCAGACAAATGGCTCAATCTTGAATTTTTTTTCCCTAAAAGTGCCTGAATTTTCATGAAGTTTTTTTTCCAGAGAGCATTAGAACCTTTTTATCAGCCGAACGAGTAGCAGCTCTGCTGGCCAGGGCACCTGACGCACCCACCAGTAAGGGAGCGAGCAGCACCTTCCGGTTCAGGACAGGAGCCCGGCCAGCTGGGCATCTGCGTGTGGAAGCGGGGAGGCACTGCCTTCCTCCGGACGGAGGGGGGAACGGGCAGCTGCGGGATTCGAGGAAGCTGGGTGGTCACACTTGGGCAGGGGGCTGGCTGCCCTAGGGAAGTCCCTTTTCTTCTCCTCTCTGGGCCTCAGTGTCCCCATCTGTAAAAAGGAGTTTGAGTGAATGATTTAAAGGCTACGGATCTGAAGTTGTTCTTAATGCCTGTTAGTCTTAATAATAATAGTAATAGCTAATGTTTTTTAGTTGTTTACTACTGCTCCTAAAAACAGTTAGCATCTACTGAGTGTCTAATAATAGTGATATTCACACTGGCAATAGTGAGTACTGCGCACGCACTGTGAGCCAGGCACTACTTAACGCATGTACGTGTACTGACTGGTTTGAACCTTGTGCCTACCCACGGAGGTAGGTACTGTACGTATCCCCACTTTGCAGATGAGGAAACAGAGGCCCAGAGAGGGGAGGCGATGAACTGCAAGTCACACAGCCAGCGAGTGATGAGGGAGGAGAGTGACCTCCGGCTCCAGAGTCCTGGCGCATGGAATCCTTAGGCCATCAGGCTGCAGTGTCATTCTGTCCTTGTCATGTTGCTCCCTTCAACAATGGGAGCAGGTATAATACCAAGGACGACAGTTATCGCAATATTATTGGTAGTGAAAATGACAGCCACAGCGAGGCATGGTTCCCGTGCAGTCCCGTGCTAGACACTTCACTGCACCTAAAATTACTTCAGTGGCCTCCCCGGCCCGGAGAGGACTCCAGGCCCTGCTGACTGGCCCATTATGGCTCCTTCGATGCCTTTGTCTCTCCTCACTCTGCGTGCTGCAAACTGGCCTCCCTCTGGTCCTTGGCACACGCTGTTCTCAGAACACTTACTTCCTCCTCCAACCCTCCTCTTCGGGAGCCTGCCCCCTGCATGCCCAGTGCCTGCAATTACTCGACTGGATCCACAGCCCCGACTTTGACTATAGTAGGCACTTAGTAAACACTGAAGAAATGAATGAATAAGCCCATGAGACAAAACCCTAGAGCAGGAATGCCTCGGAACATTTGTTTTCAGGGGGCTGTTCTGGAGAAGTGTGGAGACGTAATGGTATCAAAACTGCAGAGGCAGGCACTGTGGGTATTTGGGAGCTGGGAAGCCGGCCCACTGATGCCTCGGCACATGCAGGGCCCTCCCACCTGGGGAAAACTAGCCTCTCTCCTCCACAGCGTTCGCATGTCCCTCACCCCGGTGAAAGACCTGTCTGCTGTGATCTTTGCCTGCAGTTTGAACCCAAGTCTGTTTTCTGTATGAGTAGAAAGAGTTTTGCGTGATTTAAATACACATCGCGTTTTCTCTGAGCACAGCTGTTGGATCCGTTAGGGGAGACTAGACTCTATTTTATGGGGAACTTCACCTTGGGACAGCCAATCATGGACACTGGCCCCGAGGCCCCCGTTTTGGAACATTGATACATTGATGGCCACGCTCTTGTGTCACGTACATTGTCTGCATAACCCATGCCGCCTGGCGTTCGTACCTGCAGCACTCCTGGGAACTTGCACAGCTGCCTGCCTCAGAATCGCATCCCTCTGCCCTCTATGGAGTCTCGTTATTTAAAGTATGGTCCCCAGACCAGCACGGGCCTCACCCCGGAGCTCTTTGGAAATGCAGACTTCCCAGTTGCACTTAAAACTTACAGAATGAGGATCTGTGCTTCAGCAACATCCCTGGGGACCAGGCATACACCCGACTTTGAGACGTGCTGGCCTGTTGTGCACGTCTTTAAAAAATCGACAGGATGCCACAGTGGCGCTTTAAAGAAGACTAAGAGGACGTTACTTAATAAAAACCGATGTCTGTTTCAACTTGTAAGCTGTTGGGCTGCTAGGTGTACAGTCTCCATTGGACCCGCTAAGGAGTGTAACAAAGCATCGTTATGGAATGAGGTGGCTGCTTCTGCCTGGTCAAGTGCTGGCCCGAAGATGCCTCCAAAAGCCTTGGCCCTGCTCTGCCTTCAGTGATGAGGGCTGGGGTGGCTTTTGCAATCCCCCCAGAAAAAGTGCTGGGCAAAAACATGGTTGTCTCAATAACAGCTAAAAATGGTCTCCAGGGACCAAGCACTTGTGTGTCTGCTGCAGGTTCAGGCCCTTTGCATAATTACCTCATTCAGTTGTGGCAATGACCCACTGTGCCATTTCCGACCCCACTAGGCCATTTCATAGACTGCGAACACTGAGGCCCAGGGCTGTGAAGTCATTCGCCCAAGGTCACACAGCAAGCACATGGGAGGGTGGTATAACTCTGGGGGCGTTTTTATGGCATTTCCCTGAGACGAAGGAGGGCATGAAGACCTGCTTGAAGCCTCTAGTGTGGGAGGCCTGGGTGCAAGGTCACTTAGATGTGTGACCTTGGGCAAGTCACTCCCCCTCAGTTTCCCTATCTGTGAACTGGGGTGACAGCAATGAGATCAGCCTCAGGGGAGCTGAGAAGACGGGGTTGCTCAGGTATACAGCAGGCGCCACCTGGATTGTTAATATCACTACTGTTGTCATTGCCCAGATTTGGGGTGGCCTCCACTTACTTCCGCCTCCGGTGCCTGCGCTCCTTGTCCTCCCTCCGCGCGTCCACGTCATACGCGGCTGCAGTGCCATGCCGGTGCCGCCGCCTCCGCTCGCCGCCGTCGGGACCCTCGCCCTCGCCCTCACCGCCCCGGGCCGGCCGGCTGCCCTCGCGGTGCCGGGATCTCCGCTCGGCCTTGTCCTCCGGGCCCTCCTCGCCTGGCCTGCGATGGGCCCGGTGCCTGCGCGGCTCCCCGTCAGCTCCGGTGCGCGGGGACCCGCTGCGGCTCTCCCGGCTGCCGCCCGGCCGGTGTGTGTGCCGCCGGTGGGGGTCCCCGGCCTTGGCCCGCTCGGCCTCAACCTCCCAGAACCCTGGTGGCTCCGGGCCGCCCTCCCGGGCGTGGTGCTCTGACTCTCGACCATAAGGCCCCTCCCGGCTCAGCTCGGCCTCCTGGCTGCCCGCCCAGGGCCGCCGTGCGTCCAGGCCCACGGAACCGCTGGGGTCCCGGGCCCGGTCGTGGTAGCGCGCCTGTTTCCGGAGGAAGTCCTCGGCCCGCTGGTGGCCCAGGCGCTGGTCTACCGTGGGCTCCGCCGCCCGGCTCTTGTTGGTGTTGTTGTTGCGGTTCTCCTGGGGGTCGACCACCAGTGGCCGGTCCAGGTGGGTCTTCATGTCGGGCCGCAGGTGCCGGGCATAGGTGGCTTTCCAGCGCTCGTCGGGGTCCAACTCGTTGTACAGGGCCTCCCGGCTGGCCAGCAGGTTCTGTTTGCGCATCTCGCTGGTCCGCTGCTCCCACACGGACTTGGCCGGCTTCTGGTTCTTCTGCTGCTCCTTCCTGCAAGGGAAGGCTCCTGGGTCAGGGCACTGCGGGGGCTGCACCTGAGTGGAACACTAGTGCTTATTATGGGTGTCTCCATGAGGTGGGGGGTCTCTATTCAGGGGGGCATCCTGGCCTAGGTGGGGAATATTGGCTCAAGGAGATGTCTCAACCTGTGTGGAAAATTCAACCTAGCTGGACATTTGGGCCTTACAGGTGTCTTGACCCAGGTGAGCATCTTGGTCCAGATACACAATGTATGGTCTCCACCTAGCTGGGCATTTTGGTTCACAGAAGTCGCAGCCCAGGTGGGTATCCCCACTGTCTTCTTTATGTTATAGCACCTGAGCCCCGGGAGGCATGCAGTCTTGATATCCGAAATATTTTAACCTCTGAGACAGCCGATGGTAAGGCCACTGGCCTGGAGCAGGTTGGGGAGGCCCCTACGCTGCCTGCAGGACCCTTCAGTTCTGGGTCCCAGGAGAGCCCGAGCAGGCACGTGGGCGGCAACAGGCAGTGCCTCTGTGGGCACTGGGCCGAAGCAGCCAGAGGGGCCCTGCTGGGAGTGTGGGGAGGCTGCGTCCCTCCCGGGACACCGAGTTTTGCAGGGGTTCTGTGTGCATTGATAGTTTTATACAGACCTTGACCTTCCGCAGGCTGCTCGAGCATGAACCTTCCTGGGCTCCTCTTTCCCAGCCACCTCTTTCCTCTTTGGGAAAGCAAGCCTCCCCATCTTCCCATGGTGCACTGCCCCAGTGGGCAGGATCCCCAGGGTACCCCACAAAGGCACAATGACGTCAACAAACTTTCCTTTCATCAGGACACCTTAATTGTCACCACCTCAGATCCATCAGCAAACTCTGTACACCTCATCTGTCCAGAGTTCAGCTGTGTCCCTCACCTCCTTGGCCCCCAGTCCTGTCCAGCTCCCACCATCGCTTTTGCATGAGCAGTGCAGTCATCTCCAACCTGGCTTCCTGGCTCTTGTCCTCACTCCCAGTCTGTTCCCCTGGTAGCCACTAGAGGGCACCTGTGAGCACCTGAGTCAGGTCCTGTCCCCCTGCTCAAGAACTTTCTCTGGCTCCCACCTGACTCAGAGCAAAACTTGAAGTCCTCCCCACGGTTCACAAGGTGCTGCATGATCTGCCCCTGCCACGTCTTTGCCCTCATCTCCTTCCACTCGCCCCCCTTGCTCACTGTATCCAGTCACTCTGGCTTCCTAAATACACCGGGCATGTTCCTACCTCAGGGCCTTTGTGTACGCTGTCCCCACGGGCCTGGATGCTCTTCCTTTAGATCTCCCCACACCTCCTCCCTCCTTCAGGCCTTGTCCCCTTCTCAGTGAGGCCTTTCCTGACAACTGTACTTGAAAACCACAGTTCTCTTCATCCCAAGCACTTACTACACCCCTATCCTCAGCAGCTAGAACTGCCTGGCACAGAGTTAGTAGGTGCTCATTAACTATTTATTGTGCAAACATGAGCGGGAGGGCATAAGCACCTCTTCCTGCCCCCAACTCCTTGACTGGGAGGATGCAGAGGCCGCAGAGCCAGGAGGGCAAGCCAGAGCTGGGGCACTTACACAGCTATAGACATGTTGGCCGCGGACAGAGGACTCACTTCTGCCACCTCCTTGGCTTTCTGGAGGGCGAGTTTCTGGTTAGCTGCCTCTTCCTCTTCTTGTTCATCCTAAAAGGCACGGGGTGAGATCCCTGTTTACAAAACACAAACTGGGCCCTGAGGCCTCACCACTGACCCTACTGGGCACCTCTGGGAACATTTATCAACAGGTTTGGCGTTGGTTTCGACCAATCAGAGCCAAGGCCTACGGATCAGAACAGACGTCCAATGCTGGTTAAATGCACTGCTATCCCCTGTGTGGACAGGCTAGATTCCCAGCTCACCATTAACCCCACGTTAGCACAGCCAGAAGAAAAAAAAAGAAAAAAAGGTTCCCTTCCCTTTCCACAGTGGAGATTTTCTCTGCACCCTGTTTCAACAAGCTGAAAATTAATGCAAAGATTTTCCTCTCACTCTACTTTTCAGACTGTTTAAACTCTCTAAACCGAGACTGAAAAGAAACACCCCCAAAACACTGACTAGCCCCCATGTGCAGAAAAATCTGGTGTCCCCGGCCTGTCCCATGCCCCGCCAACAGCCTCCAGAAGGAAATCGGGAGAGGAGCTCATATTCTCAGCTGGTTAGGTTCAGAAAGGAGGAGGGGAAGATGTTTTAAAAATACATACAGAAAAAGATGTTTGGGGGCCTTAAATCCTTCTTTAGCCTTCATGCAGGGCCTCATTTGTAAAACACAAAAGCCAACAAAGAAAAAGCAAAGAAAAAGCAACGAGAAAGAAATGGCCAGAGATGAACCCGCCAATAAGAAAAGTAATGTGGCCACAGGGCCCTCGCCCCCTGTGCTGAGATTGCTGGGGCAAGAGGCAATCTTACCAGCTTTCCAAGGGTCAGATCAGGACACTGTCAGTGACAACACGGTGGTGGGACCGAGCCAGACCCCTGGCTCTCACAAGGCCTCCCTTACTCTACATGCGGCATTTCTCAGAGCCAGACCCCGGATCGCCTACCTCAGAAACACTGCAAATACAGATTCCTGACCCCCCTCCCCAAGAAGCATCTGGGCTGGGACCTAGAACCTGCATTTTAACAACCTTCCAGGTGAGTATGAAACACGCTCAGGTTTAAGCACCAGTGCATGTGGTTGTGAGTGCAAATTCTAGACCCACTTGGATTCAAATGCTAACTCCACCATTTACTGCTGTGCAACCTTGGGTATGTCACTTAACCTCTCTGTGCCTCACAGTCCTCATCTAAAAATTCAGCTCTTTCCAACTTTTTCTCTACTTCACCTTTTTCCTTGGCACCTACCACCATCTGACAAATTTATTTCTTGTCTGTCACTCACGCTCAAATATCAGCCCCACCAGGGCAGGGACTTCTGCCCGTTTTGTTTATAGCTGTTTCCCTAAACCAGGCCTTGCTTACAGTAGGTGCTCAATAAATGCTTTTGAATAAATGACAAAGCTGTAAAACAGGGCTTTGAGAAGGTGCCTCCTGGGATTTCCGCGAGGATGAAATGAGCTAAAAACTTATCAGGAGCTTGTGGGCTGCCTGCCACACAGAAAATGCCTAAGATATGCTTGTGGAATAAATGAAGGAAAGAATGTCCACCCCTCCCAGGTGATGAGCATGCCTTTCTCCCCCCCCTTCCCCAGCCCTCCTGGCGTCCCCTCTCCCCAATGCCTGGGATGAGCTCACGGCTGGATCAGGTCCCAGAGCAGCCATGCCAGCCGGCTCCCCGGCGGCCAGGCCCATGGCCGTGTGTTTGTGATGGTGGAGACTTCCGCTCTGTCCCCCAACCTCCCTAGTCAGAGCTGGGCCTGGGAAACTCTCTCTGCCTCCTGCCAGGCTCAGCAGATGGAGTGCTGGCAACGTCTACTCAGTCCGGTTCAGCTCCCTGAACACATCCTGAGCACCTCAGAGGCTCTGGGGCCACGGAGCTGCGGGAGGCCCCCAGCCTGGTCCTCTCGGGCTGGGGGGAGGGCTTGGTACATGTCCTTCTAATATGACGGGCTGCTGGGGAAAAGTCTAGGGCGGACACGGCAGCTCCTAACACGCCTTTGTTCCTGACACCACCCCTCCTCAAATGCAAACAGGCACTCAGCTTCCCCTGTGCAGTGCAACTGCTCCTGCAGCCCTGCTTGTGGGCTGCCCTAGGGGCGTGGGAGGCCCTGTCACCTCCTCTGTGCCTACGTGAGGTGGGCCTGACTCCCAGGGAGCCGGAGGCTGCCCTAGGGGCCTGCAGCACGAGGCGCTGCCCGAGACTCATTGTCGCTGTCTGGGGATAAAAGCCAAGCTGCTGCTCCTCGTATGGGTGGTTCTCACGCCCTGCTCCCTAAGTTCTCCTTTGACTTCATTTCCTCTGCTCTTCTCTCTTTTCTGATCTTTGGGGAGGGTCACATCTCTGCTTCTTCAGTTCCTAGCTACGTGGTGAGGTTGCTTAACCTATCTGGGTCTCAGTTTGCCCATCTGTGAAGTGGGGATAACAGTAACTCCCTATCTGTTATGCTTCCTGGTACTTGGCATAAAAAGGCAATGATACTTCCCGTGGTTGTTATTACTTATACCATCACCTGCCCAGCTGGGGCTCGAATGAGAGTAGCAGAGTGGCTAAGTTCTGGAGCTTGCCAGGTCAGGGTTCGAATCCCAGCCTTCCCTTTACCAGCTGTGTAAAGTAAGAGCTCTAGGTCTGGGGTCTGGCTCGTCCCAGGGACTGACGACGGCTCCTTCCAGTGAGCACTGAATGTGCACCAGGAACTGCATTGAACACCTGACGTGCATCGTGATGCTGTAAATAGTAGTGGCTATTATCATGCAGGCTGGGGCCAGTGACTTTGCCTTTCTGAGCCTCAGTTTCCCCTTCTGCAACAGAGTGACAACAGTGCGTGGCACCATGAGTGTCCGAATTCTTCATCGTTAGCAATCAGTGCTGAGGTCCAGCCAGGTCCCAAGCGCACAGGGACGAACATCAAACCTCAGGCCCTGTGTAGGTTGTTATTCTCCACCTGTCCCATCCATTCAGGTTGAGAGTGACGGTGCCCATGAGCCTGGGGGCTGCACCATTCCTTGGAGGTCCCTCGAGGCTGTCCACTGTCTACCAAGGCACTCGGTGGGGTCTGCCGTCTGTTTCCTGCCGCCCCGGTGCCTCGCCCTCTCCCACCCCCTCTGCTCTGGAATCCACTTGACTAGGGACAGTCCGTTTGGGGAGGTGGCGTCTCTTGCCCGGCACAGCGTACCCAGGGCAAAAGCTCTGACCCTGTGCCCGTCCCTCCTGCCCAGCACAGTCCTGATCTGCCACAAGCAGGTGGTAACCTTGCCAGGGAAACATTCTCCCACCAACTGCACCTTGGTGAGCTCCTGGGCGTTGGCCAGGTTATCCACCGCAATGGCCAGGAACACGTTCAGGAGGGTGTCTGAGGACAGCAGTCAGGGAAAGCTCTGCCTCCCGGACCCTGGCGCCTGGGCCCCCGCCCCACCCTCGCACCCTGCCCTCGCGCCCCTCCCGTGTTCTCCCGCCCCCCGGAGGATACAGTTCCCGAAGAGCGTCAGCACGATGAAGTAGATGGAGAACACCATGCCGCGCTGCACGCCGCCCTGAGATTTGATGCCGTCGTACATGACCTCGTTCCAGTCCTCGCCTGTCAGGATCTGAAAGGGAGAGAGGCACACAGCCGACCCCTCAGCCGCTGGCCCCTCGGAGACGCAGCTGCGGGGCCGGGCCTGGCTGGCTGTGCCGTAGGGGGCTCTCCGCCCATCTGCTAGGAGAAGGGGAGTCACAGACCTCTGTAACTCCGGCTTCGCCGAGGTGGTAAGGTGATTGGCTAGGGACTGGGCCTTGCCCCCTGAGTTCGAAAGCTGAAGCTCTAAGCCTTCACGGGAGGATATTTGGGAAAGGTAGGTAACTACGGTTGGATGAGGTCGTCGTGGTGGGATTAGAGCCGTCATCAGAAGGGAGACCACGGGGCTTGCGAGCTCTCTCTCGCTCTCTCCCCCATGTGAGGACACGCGGAGAAGGCCTGCCTGCTGGCCCGGAAAAGAATCCTCAGCAGGGACCAGCCCTGCGCGCACCCTGACCGTCGCTTTCGGCCTGCAGAGCTGCGAGGAAGGCAGTCCTGTTGTCTGAGCAGCACTGCCTCGGCCCTTCTGGGCGGCGGCGCCCGGTGCCAGCAGGTGCTACGGGGAGATGAGGACACGTGTGTGGTGTCCACACACTTGTGAAAAAAACTCCACTCTCCTCCTTCATGATATTTCCACGAAGATCGAGTCATCACGAAAGAGCTCCAGCAACACCCTTCTGTCCAAGCGGGTTTCTCAGCCTCGGCGCCGCTGAGGTCGGGGCGCTCAGTCTCGGGGGCGGGCCGTGCGGGCACTGTGGGGCGCTGAGCAGCAGCGCTGGCCTCTTCCCACCAGATGCCAGTAGCGCCCACCCTGCAGTTGTGACAACCCAGAGTGCTTCCAGTGGCCTCGGGGACAGGGTTGCTCTTGGGCAGGAACTGCTGTACGGAGGACCCGTGGGTGGTGGAGATTACTACTGAATCGTGAATGTGAGGGGTCAGAACTTGGCTTCACGGGGGTCCTCTCCAACCCCCAGCTTGGGGGCTCATGTAGGAACTAACCCCGCAGGAGAAGAGGGAGGAAAGTCCCATTTTCCATACACTGTCTGTCCTCCAAAGACAGAACCTACTGGAAAAGCTCCGGAAGTCCCAGATGGGGCAGACCCAATCCTCAGTCATGTGCCCACACGGGTGCAGATGCTGGCTTGGGGAGACCACCCAGGGTCAATGTCTTGGCTCCGGAATATGGCAATGGGGTGTCTAGAAACCTGGGAGAGCATGGGGTAGTAGCTGCGTCTTTTATTTTTGTCTCCTGATGCTTTGACAGCAGGGCCTCATGGACTCTGGAGGGAGTCAGGGCTGGCTAATCCTAGAGGGAGGGAACACTTGCCCACGAACGTGCCTTTCAAACACAAATCAACCAGTTCAGGGCCACACCTCGACCACCTGCCCTACAGACTCTTACACTCAAGGTCAGC
This sequence comes from Tonatia bakeri, assembly GCA_004024845.1. NCBI lineage: Eukaryota > Metazoa > Chordata > Mammalia > Chiroptera > Phyllostomidae > Tonatia > Tonatia bakeri. Next base: position 40,298 of record PVIA01002519.1, read on the forward strand.
GTTCTCAGCCCGGACGACCCCAGGGCGGCGCACTGGACAGCTCAGGACAGCGTCCACGCCCCAGAGGCCGCTGCAGTTACTCAGCCTAGCCGCCCTAAACCTGCTCACCCTGCCGCCCCCACTGCTCCCCATGAAACCCCGGTGAGGGCCCCTGCCCGCCTTCCTTGTCCCTCTGCCTCCTCGCTCTGGGGCTCTCCTGTGTGGCCCTGCATGGTGGGCTGGGTGAAGGCCGTACCTGAAACACTGTCATTATTGCTGCTGGGAAAGTGTCGAAGTTGGTAGGAGGAGTCCCTTCATCGAAATTAAACCTGCGGGGAGAACGCAGACATTTCCCGTTGGCCCCGCCCCAGGCGTTGTGAGGGCGTGGTTCAGCGTCTTGTTTCCAGGGCAACATCTCCAGCGTCTCTGTCCCCCAGAAGGACACCTGAGTGGCACCCAGGGCCCTGCCTGTCTGGGTTGAGTGCACAGGGCATCCGGGCCACAGGAAGGGCAGTCGGTATGAAGAAGGTGGGCCCGCGTCTCTGGAGGCACTGAGTTGGGCGCAGGGGCGCTGGAGGAGCCCCTGGGCCGGACCCCAGGGAAGCAGAAGTCGCAGAAGCTGCTGAGCACTTACTGGCCGCCAAAGAGCTGCATTCCTAAAAGTGCAAAGACGACGATGAACAGGAAGAGGAGGAACAACAGGCTGATGATGGATTTCATGGAGTTGAGAAGAGAGACGACCAGGTTCCTGAGAGACGCCCAGTACCTGCCAACAGAGGCCAGGGGTGGGGGCGCGGTTAGGCTGGGCTGGGGCCAGGGCGGCAGCAGCTGAGTCGGTCTTCCCAAGGCATGGCAGGTGTCTCGCCCCTCCCGGCCCCCATGCCCGGCCCTGCCTCCCCGCAAAGACTTACTTTGTGACTTTGAAAATACGCAATAACCTGAGGGCTCGTAACACACTGATTCCAAAGGATGTGCCGGGTTTTATGACGGCCCAGATGACCTCGAAGATGCTTCCAATGATAACCTGGAACACAGGAGCTGCTCTCGTGTCCGGAGTCCTTGCGAACACACCCTGTGCCTGCACCTTGCAGGAACCCAGCCCAACTCCCACCCTCCAGTGCAAGCAAAGGGACAGCCTCGGACACCTCTCATTCCTTCTCTGTATTTATTTATTAAGAGCTGATGAGAGCAAAGAATCCCCAAAACACATAATTACAAAATGAGTGCCCACACAGCTACCGCTGATGTGAGAAATAGGACATGTCAGCACCCCAAAGCCTCGGGGACCCCTTAGACATTAGCGCTGTCTTGGATTTTTTTTAATCTTCACCTAAGGATATGCTTATTGATTTTAGAGAGAGGGGAAGGGAAGGAGAAAGAGAGGGAAGAAACATCGATATGAGAAAGAAACACTGGTTGTCTTTTGCAGGCACCTGGCTGGAGAATGAACCCACAGCCTAGGCATGTGCCCTGACTGGGAATTGAACCCATGAACTTTTGGTTTGCGGGATGATGCCCAACCTACTGAGCCACATCCTCGGCACCATCCTGAATTTTGTAATAATAATATCCTTGATTTAAAAAAGTTGAGGTGAGCCCTGGCTGGCATAGCTCAGTGGATTGAGTGCGGGCTGCGAACCAAAGCATCGCAGGTTCGATTCCCAGTCAGGGTACATGCCTGGGTTGCAGGCCACGGCCCCCAGCAACCACACATTGATGTTTCTCTCTCTCTCTCCCTCCCTTCCATCTCTAAAAATAAATAAATAAAATCTTAAAAAAAAAAGAAAAGCTAACATTAAAAAAATATATATAAAAAAAAAGAAAAATGCAAATCCAAAAAAAAAAAAAAAGTTGAGGTGAACGAACGCTGGCTGGTGTGGCTCAGTGGATTGAGCACCAGCCTGTGAGCCAAGGGTCGCTGGTTTGATTCCCAATCAGGGCACATGCCCGGGGTTACGGGCCAGGTCCCCAGTAGGGGGCGTGCTAGAGGCAACCATACACTGATGTTTTCCTCCTTCTCTTTCTCCCTTTCTCCTCTGTCTAAAAATAAATAAATAAAATCTTTTAAAAATTTTTAAAAAAAGTTGAGGTGAAATTCATATAACATAAAATTAGTCTTTTTGAAAAATTGCTTTTGGAGAGAAAGGAAGGGGGGCAGAGAGAGAGAGAGACAGAGAGAAACACGAGAAACACTGATGTGAGAAAGAAGCACCGACCCCTCAGCCTTTCAGTGCACGGGATGATGCTCCAACCAACCGAGCCACACCAGCCAGGGCTAAAACTAGCCATTGTAAGTGCACAATTCCTTGGCAACATGTGTTTGTAAAGTTGTACAATCATCACCTCTATCTAGGTCCAGAACATTTCCATCACCCCAGCGGGGACCCCATCCCCATGAGCACTCACTTTCCACACCCTCCCTCCAGCCCCTGGCAGCCACTGATCTACTTTCTGTCTCTATGGATTTGCCTGTTCCGGATATTTCATATAAATGAGATTATGTAACGTGTGACCTTTGGTGTCCAGCTTCTTTTGCTTATCATAACGATTCTGAGGTCTTTGCCTTTTTAAAGTATTCAAGTATCATTCCTAACCAATACAGCAGAGTCCTGTCCGTGTGAACTTTGATGAGCAGAACGGCACACACGGAATAGACCTTCTTCCCCAGGCCCGCCTCCTCCTGTGCAGTATGGCCAATGGGTGCCACCGTGGTGGGCTGCCTTTCATTGCCTCAGAGAATTCCATCCACGGCTACACCCCCACTCACTTATCCATTCTACTGCAAAGGGATATTTGGGGTCATTTGGTTTGGGACTGTTTGGCCATGCAGGACATTCTTGTCTGTGTCTCCTGGGCATCTGTGTGAGTTTCTCTAGGGTGAATTCGAGCAGAGGCATGGCCAGGCCACCCCCACTTTCCAAAGACAGCCCACACATCTGCCCTCCCACCAGCAGTGGCGGACAGTTCTGGGAGCCTACACCCAGTGTTTGAGAGGGACCTCCCATTCCTACTGCATTCAGCCAAGTCTCTCGCACCCAAGGGGGACCCTGCCTCTCCCTTTCCAAGGTCCCCAGGTAGCAGCCATGTTCGGCAGGTATCAGCAGGAGAAATGAACCCCTTAGAAACCAGGGTACTCACCGCACAGTCAAAGCAGTTGAAGGAAGAGTGGAAATAAGGCCGTGTCCCGAGCCCGTACATTTTTATAAACATTTCGGACATAAAGAGTCCTAAGAAAATGAATTCTGCATAGTCTACAAGGAAGAGGGGGCAAACAGAGAGAAGGTTAGTTTTGTGGGGGGGGGCTATGAAGTCAGGTGGCTCTGACTTTCCTGTTCATACTGACCCTGTCCCTTGCCTGGATGGTCTTCAGTGGCCTTGGCCAAAGAGCTTGCAAAGCTTCCTTTCCAGGGAACTCAGTTTCCCATCTGTTAATGGGGAGGGGTGACAACTGCCCCCACCCTGCAGCCAACCAACCCCAGGCCAATTGTAAGAGGAGAAAAAGCTCAGCAGGTCTTTATCTTGTAGCCGTTGCCCTGGTTCGATGTGGAGAGTTGCATGCAGATTACCGTACCGCCAAGGACCTAAGTTTGTGCTGAGTGGTGGGCCCTGGGAGCTTACTACGTTTTAAAAACTAACACACCCACCAATGAATGAACTAACTGGTTAACTAACATATAACTAAGAGAATAACAATGGCTGGCCCTATGAGGCCAGTGTGTCATAACCTAAGAATTATGATTGACCCACTTTTATATGCCTGAGCTCCAAAGGAAAAGCAGAAATAGAAATCACACCGGGGTCCTATTTGTAAGCCCCCGTGTTAAGAGGCTGAGTCGCGGCACTGTAGGGAAATAACGGAGGGCAGTGCTTCTCCCGGGCTGGAGAGCCTGCCGGCTGTCCCCTGGGACTGCTGTCTTGCTCATGTCTGCAAGTCTGGGGCAGGACAAAGCCTCCTGTTTTTGCGTGAGAGAACACAATGGTGCAAATGCCTCCGGGAGAGAGAACACAAGGGTGTTTTTTCACTGGTCAAGAAATGCCTAGCATTAGGTCTTTTTCCGACAGGGCTTCTCAGTGGGGCAGGAAGATGAGGGCACGGGTACTCATTTAATGGATGAGAAGGGAGGCAGCGAGTGCTTCTTAGAGGAAGAACGTGTGCAGAAAGGGAAGAGAGAGGACTCACACTTCCAAGAATTTAAATTTGGGTCACATAGCTAATTCTGTTTGAAGGCCAAGGGTGTTTGTTCTGTCACTCTTTTAAGAGACGTCTGAACTGATTGTCAAGGTCCTGCCCAGTCATCCTATCGAAAAACACTCCCTTAGTTTCCAGGACTCGAGGGGCCCCTTGTGTCCAAGGGAAACTCTGGGACTCCAGGACCTCCAGGACCTCCAGGCCCGAAATGTCAGTGAGGAAAATCTGTCTGTAACATCCTATGCATTCCAAGAACCACCAGAAGCAACTCTGGGAGGACTGAGGAATTTCCAAGATGCTTGTTCCACAGTTACCATGGAAACATGATCGCCGATGAAGCACAAGACTTGGGAAAATTGTCTGTGGTGTTGGTGGGTCTGGAAGAAACTTCTGGGCCACTGGATTCAATTTCCACCGAGCACAAATGAGGAGTTTGAGAAACTCCTATACTTCACTGATTCTAAGACATACATTTTTGTTCACATTCTGACATTTCTGAAATTGGGGTGTATCTTAAAATTAGCACATCCTAGTTTAAACAACAGCATTGTTCTCTTTCTTAGTCGTGCAAAAAATTAAAGAGTGCCCTGGCTGGTGTAGCTCAGTGGATTGAGCGCGGGCTGCGAACCAGGCATCGCAGGTTCGATTCCCAGTCAGGGCACATGCTTAGGTTGCAGGCCATGTCCCCCAGCAACCGCACACTGATGTTTCTCTCTCTCTTTCTCTCCCCCTCCCTTCCCTCTCTAAAAATAAATAAATAAAATCTTTAAAAAAAATTAAAGAGTGCCTTATAATTGGAGATGTCTTTTTAAAAATTATTTATTTATTTATTTTTAGAGAGAGGGGAAAGGAAGGAGACAGAGAGGGAGAGAAACATCAATGTGTGTTTGCCTCTCGAGTGCCCCCCACTGGGGCCCTGGCCTGCAACCCAGGCATGTGCCCTGACTGGGAACCAAACCAGTGACCCTTTGGTTTGCAGGCTGGCACTCAATCCACTGAGCCACACCAGCCAGGGTTAATTGGAGATGTCTTCAATTAATGGATATGTTAACGGCTCCTCCAAGGTCACAGGGCAAGTTAGAGGCAGGCATTGAGAACCCAGGTCATCTGGTGGTCAGGGCAGGGATCTGCCATCAGACAGCTTGGAGTCTGAGTTCAAATCTCGAACTAGCTGTGTGACCCTGGGCAAGTTACTTAACTTCTCTGTGTCTCAGTTTTCTCAGCTGGGGATAATTAAAGGAGCTTTACTGACGCAGAGGTCCAGGGCAGAAAGTTCCAACCCTCTCTTCATGAACCAGGACAGACAGAGCAAGGTGATCACTGGGGAGAATATGGCAGATTAAAAATAGACTATCGGAGGAGGTTAAGACTGGAAGTAGAGTCCTCATTTGTACGAGACTCCAGGGGGACTAAATGCAATTACTAAGGTTGGAACTAGGTCAGGGCTCTTGGAAGGAGAACTGGCCCCAGGGGGGTGTCCTGGGAAGGTCAGCCAACATGACTGGAAACAATGAGGGTTACAAGGAGACAGTGACCTGGACCAGGCTCCTAGGCTTCTCTAGGCTGAAGACCCAACTGTCTCCAGTAGTCGTCTGGGTCAATTCTGAACAATGCCAGAAGGGCAGAGAATCCACAGACCCAAGTCAGACAAGCCGGCAGATACAGGAGGAGGGCAGCCACAGGCTAAATGGTTTGTGAAGTCCTCACTCAGGGCCCACAAGCCAGAGCTGGGGCATGCACTTGCCTTGCCTTCTCACTGCAAAGCCACTGCTCTTGTTGATTTCTCAGAGCTCTTTACTTTTTCCATCCTGGTCAAAGGTTTTGTCCTTTTCACTGCTGCTCCTCAATCCCACCTGGCCATCAATTTTGATATCTCATGCTAATTCCTGGAACCTGGGAACAGGCCCAGAAGGGCAAAGCCTTGGGGGTCCTGGCACCCACTGAGGGAGCAAGATGCTGTTACATTTGTTGGAAGGGGTCTTCTAGGAATGAATCCCAGACACAAGGAAACCAAAGTGAGCAGCAGAGGAAAGGGTGAGAAGCAGAAGGTTTGGCAGAAGAGGGAGAAGCAGAGTCAGAAATGAGCAGAGAAAACGAGGCCACTTTTTGTCCCTAAGGCACCCCCATCTCTCAGTCACAAACTACTTATTTGAACATTCCCAGAGATGCACCTAGACATTACATGTATGATTTTATCTCTACCTTGTGCCCTCTGCCTCTCTCTGCCCCCCCTTCCCACACCTTCTTCTTCAGCACCCCTATGTCTCTCAGAAAGGGATCACCCGAATTCCAGCTTCCAGCTCTCAGGCCCCAAGAAGATGGGGCTGGTCCTTGGGGCAGCAGCAACACCAGCATCGAACCCAGCTGTAGATGTGGCCAAACAAAAAGGCAGACTCAGCGGAATCCCAGTCATACTGCCAGAGAGGGAGAACTGGACGAGAGGCATGAGGAAGGGGTCAGGGAGCTGGCGGGCCGGGCCGGGTGGTACTCACAGAGGAAGTCGGAGAGCCACTCGGGCTGGTTGTAGTGGACAATGGCAACACACAGCGTGTTGAGGGCTACCAGACTGAGCACGGTCCAGTAGAAGGCCTGAGTTTTGACCATGCGGCGGATGTAGAAACGCACCCTCCTCTCCTTTTTGTGAAAAAAGGTCGAGTTCTCCAGCTTGGCACTTTTAATGCTGGCTCGGGCAAAGGGAGACCCTGCCAGGGAAAGGGTGGAGACGTCAGGGGTTCCTGTGGAGGAAAGTGACCGATGCGTGGCCCGGGCGGCGACTGTGGCCAGGGCGCCCGTTGGCCTCTGGCCCACGGGAACCATCGTGACCCAAGGCCTTAGCTCTCCAGAGATGGAGTGACGGGAAGGAGATGTCCCTGGAAATAATGGTGCTGGAAATAACCAATGAGAACTCGGGGAGTCAGTAGGGAGCCTGATGGCTCTCGTTGCCAGAGCCAACCTCCTGTGTCTCCCCCTCTTGGTGACGTCTGATGACTCTGCGGGTCATGCCACAGGACAGGATGGGGCAGGAGCCTCTGCTTGGGACCCCCCAGTGCAGGGGTGGGAAGCAGAGCTGCATGGAGCATGCCTGGAAAGCCTCCAGGAGGAAGCAGGGGTAGGACCCTTGCTTTCCATGGACTCTTGACTTTAGAAATGATCACTGAGTAATGACCCAGTTGTGCTCTCTGCCTGCACGTGTTTTTGCTCTTAAGCATCTATGAAGCACTTACTGTGTGCCAGGGTCTGTTCCAGGCTCTGCTTAGAATACTCTCGTTAACAGACAGAGCCTTACCTTCCTGGGACTGATGCTCCAGTGGGGGGAGACAGACAGCAACCATAATATAGTAAAATAGTTAACAGTGTAATGAAAGGTGAAAAGTCCTCTGAAAAAAATAAAAAGTAGAGCAGAATAAGGGGCTTGGGAGCCCCAGGAGGGACCACAGGGCAGGCTTCAATATTAAATCAAGTGTTCAAGGTTAAGGTGTTGACCTAAGTCACCTTAGTATCTCAGGTTGAGCAGACAGCAAGAGCAAAGGTCCTGAGGCAGGAATGTGCCTGTCTGACATATTTGGCAAACAGCGTAAGGATAGTATGGCTTCAGTGGAGTGGCTGAGGAGCAGAAAGGGAGGAAGAGAGGGCAGGTAGGTGACAAGGTAGGTTATGAAGGGCCTTGGGTGCTCAGGAAGCACCTTTGCTCTGAGTAAGGTGAGAGCCACGGAGGGTTCTGAGAGGAGAGAGGGACATGCCCTCACACAGGTGCTCAGAGGCGCCCTCTGGCTGCTGTGGGAGGAAGAGGATGCTCAGGCCTCAGGCAGGAGCTACAGGCGGCTACTGCCCTAGTCCAGGCAAATAAATGGTGATGGGAGCCGGACACTGTCATGGCTGAGAAGAATGAAGAGTAGGCAGACCTGAGATATATTATTTAAGGCCAACTTCCACATTTACTGATGGATCAGAGTGGGTGTAAGAGGCAGGGAGGAGCTCGGGTTTTTGGCTTGAACACTCGAGGGACAGAGCCGCCATCCACTGAGAGGGGCAGGCTTGGGAGGAGGGTCAGAACTCAGTTCGGGATGTTCATTTTATCTTCTAGAATACCTCTTCCTGAAAACCTTCAATTGCATCATTTGTTTATTTATTGTTCTTCATTGGTTCATCCACTCTTTCATTTATTCATCAGTTTGTTCATTTATTAGGGTACTTAATTCATTCACCGGTGCATTTATTTGTTCATTCATTAGTGTGTACTTTTGCTCTTTCATTCATCCATTCATTCGTCTGTCCATCCGCTATTCATTCATTCATCCATCTGTTCCTTCATTTGTCTGTCCACCTGTCCATCCATCCAGCATGTCCATCAACCCCACCCCACCAGCCAGGCACAGCACACATCTTGCAGGATGCCATCTCCTACTAGCAAAATTCTAAACAGAGGCTGCGAGTTGGCCCCCCAGGGGCCATACTGATTCACCTTGAGTGTGTAACAGTTGAAATTATTGGTCTACATTTAAAAGCTGGAAGATTTTCCATAAAAATGTAGATTTCAGCTTCTCATGAAAGAAGATCACAGATGACTCGAGCTGGACACTTAGCAGGCCCCGGGCACAGCAGGGACACGTCCTGCACAAACCTGCTGGCTCCTCATTGCAACCACAGAGAGCAGGGACCCATGTTGACCTCATTTCACAGAGAAGGGAGCGGGGGCTGAGAGGGTCCGTAACTGTTAAGGAGTACGGAGTCAGGTCAGCCTGTGTTCTCGGCCATCACGCTGCACTCACTCCTGGAACACATGGCTGTGGGGAGGGGCCACAGTCCCACCTGGCAGCAGTGGCCAGGCCTAGGGCCTGGACCCTCCCTTCATGTCCATCACCTGCTTGACACCATAGGACTTGAAAACCCCAGGGAAGCTCCACATGGCCCCTCCCAGTTGGGGTATTTCTGGTCCCTGCTGCTCCCAAAGATGGGCTCAGACCCATAGGCATCCATAGGGCGTGGCAAAGAGGAATGAGATTCTTGAAGGTCTAAGGGACAGGGAGGGATGTTCCATCAGTAACGAGAGAGAGAGAGAGAGAGAGAGAGAGAGAGAGAGAGAGAGAGAGAGAGAGGGAGAGGGAGAGAGAGAGAGAGATTTCACAGTGGACAGGAGCCCTGCGACCTCTGCTCCTGTTGGAGCCACACTGAAAACCTGGCTCCATCTGCAACTGGTGAGTGACCTTGGGCAAGTCACCTTATACCTTAGGACTCTAGTGTTTCCATCTATAAACGGGCACAACCACACTCTCCCTTCGCAGGGCTGTTGGAAGGAATCACTGGGTTAATACAGCCTAGTGTGAGGCTGGCGTGTCATGGTTATCAGGCCTAAAGTCTCCTGTGGAACCCCAAGAGCTGAAGTTAAGACAGTCCACACGCCAACTCACCGAGGAAGTCTTTCCTGATTGCCAGGCCTTGTGACATTACCCCCCCCCCCCCGCCGACAGGCCTGCGGCTCACCGGGAAGGGAGAGGGAGTGAATTTAACTGAACACCTACTGCGTGCCGTCCCCCACACTAGCTGCATTCTGCCACCTGCACTGATCGCATTTCACGCATGCTCCGCTCTTCCCTGCACTCTTGTGTCGACTTCTCTGTGGTCTGGAATTGTAATTGTAGCCAATCCTTAGCTTTTAAAAATAATTTGAATAACGTATTTTAAGAAACCCAATATTTCCAAAATATTATCATTTCAATATGGAATCAATATACACATATATTGTATTTGTACAATAGCGATTTTACACTTTTTTGAGGGGCACCAAATTTTCCAAATCTAGTATGTTAATATGAAACTCATCTCAATCCAAGTCACATTCAAGGAGTCAAGAGCCAGAGGAGGCCAGTACCAGTCTGGAAAGTTCTGTGGTGAGGACAGCAGTATGTCACCATCAAGGCTTAATCTGGGGATTTTTGGCAATATAGATGCCCTTAAAATTCTCCGTAAATTGGAACAGGTACTGCCCAAGTTGTGGGCTGAACTCTGTCCCTCCAAGAGGTGCTAAAGTCCTCACCCTGGTACGTGGGACTGTGACCTTATTTGGAAATAGGTTCCTGGCGGCGTCATCAAGCTGAGATGAGGTCAGACTCAATCAGAGGGGCCCTCACTCCAATGAGCAGGCCCTTATAAGAGGAGAAGAGACAGAGGGACTCACAGGAGAAGACACCACGAGGCACTAAGAGAAAAGCGTGAGCAGAGACTCCACGGACCCGCCATGCCGTGGCGCTGGCTGGCCCTCCAGATCCTGGGCTGCGAGAGAACAACTTCCTGCTGTTTCAAGCCGCCCAGTTTGTGGCACTTTGCGATGGCGGCCCCAGGAAACGAACAGGCCAGGTGGAATTTGCATCATTAAAACCTGATTTTTCTACAGAAAGTGTTGTGGTGGAAGCTTCCAGTCATGGCTCAGTGCTCCCTTTAAATGACTGAAGTTCTGCAAGTTCATCAACTATAAATGAGGCCGCTTTACAATGTGTTTATCAACTGATTTAACGATTCATTGGAATTGTTACTATTATTATTTTATTTTTTACAGGAATAGCTAAAGGTAAAGAGAATTCCAGAGGTCTCTTTGCAGGTGGTTTAGGAAACCACTGGCTGGAACGGGGCCCCTTCCTGTGTGTTTGTTTCTAAGCTCCCAGGCCACAGAACTGGGTTTGGTGGGCTTGCCAGCAGCAGACTCGGTCCCTGGAGACCGAGTCACTGCCTGTGTTCCGGATGCATGTAGAATGCTGAGAGCCACCTGCTCTCTTAACAGGTGCCCAGGACACCAGCAGGCCCCACGCAGCCTGACGGCTTCGTACTCCGGTTCCTCGTTGTCCTCTCATCACACATGCACCTACGTCAGCCTGAAACCTGGGTTCTCCAAGCAGCAAATCTTCTTATGTCAGCCACGAGTTCAAGAGCAGGGCTCCCACAGACAAGCCCTCCGTGAATATCTCTCATGGCTTCCTGGCTCACCCCCTGTTATGGGCTGAACTGTGTCACACCAAGTCCCTGGGTTGAAGTCTTAACCCCCAAGACCTCAGAATGTGATGTATTGGAGACAAGGCCTTGAAAGAGGTAATTAAATTAAAATGAGGTCATTAGGTTGGGCGTTAAGCCAGTATGACTAATGTTCTTTTTTTTCTAACATTAAAACAATTGATTTTTAGAGAGAGAGAAACATTGATTTGTTGTTCCACTTATTAATGCATTCATTGGCTGATTCTTGCACATGTCCTGACTGGGGATTGAACCTGCGACCTTGGTGTATCCAGACGATGCTCTAACAAACTGAGCTACATAGGCAGTGCGACTGGTGTCCTGATAAGAAGAGGAGGTTAGGACAGACAAGTGATCACACGGAGGGAAGATGATGTGAAGGGAGAAGACGACCATCTTCAAGCCAAGGAGCGGGGCTTCAGAAGAAACCAACCCTGCCGATGCCTCGGTCTCAAGCCTCCTGTCTCCAGAACTGTGAGAAAATAAATGTCTGTTGTTTAAACCACCCAGTCTGTGCTATTTTATTATGGTGGCCCTCCAGAACTAACATACTCTCCCCATTCCATGTAAAGCCCAGTTTAGATATACCTCCTTCCATTGCTTTTCCACAACACAAATTCTTCCCTGCCCTGAATAGCCAAGAGATTCCTTATAATTAGGCTCCACTGTTTTTAAGTAACTTTAAACTTAACTGATTATTTTTCTGATTTCAAAAGTAACACATGCCACTAATTTGCACATTCCAGAAAAGTATCACCTAAAACAAGAAAATCGATTCCAATCCTCCAATTTGCAAATCTTGTAAGTACCTCTTATGCTTGTGGACAAGAAAAGGGCACTGTAATAAATCTAACCAAAGGCAACCTCACAGGGCAATCTGATCATGGATTCCTACCTGGGCAGATCATGGAGGGTAGTCACACCCCAGGCATGCAGCTTTAGTAAAAAGTTCAGCTCTGCCTTAAGCAAGCATTGTTTCTGTACATCTAGGTTAATAGACCTTTGAAATACATCTTTCTCAGACTCCTTGGAGGCACGACCATCCTCAGAGGAGCACACAATCTTGCTAACTATCTTGTAATCCAATCCTGGTCTTGCTTTCTGTGACCCCCATGTAATTCTTCCTACTTTTCCTCCTTAATCTCAAATGCATGAAAGAAGTCGCAAACTGCCAGTCTTCAAAGCACTTGAGATCTTCCTTCCTGACAATGTCATCAGTTTGGCTCAAATAAATGCTAATAAAAATTCTCTACCACTTCAGGTGTGTCTTACACCAGCACACTCCTCAATATTGTCTTTAAAGTGGGGTCATACATTTTACATTATGTTGTGCAACTTGCTTCTTCCAATGAAAACTGTTATTTCAACCATCTTTGCATGCCAGTAGCAACCTCTTTCTTTTTCCTGGCTGCATAGCATTCCCCTGCATGCAATTTCTTTAACTATCTTCCCATTTTTGAGCACGTGTGTTGTTTCTGGTTTTTATTTTTTGAACACCAGAAACCATGCTGCTGAGTGGAGCAGTGCACAGATCTTTTGCATGCACAGAGAAGTGCTTTGAAGTGGAAATGCTACGTCGAAGAACATAAGCATGTAGAATTAAATAATTCCAAATTATTTAAACAAAGCCAAACCATACACAGCAAATGTCACTCATGCTAATGGTATATGACAATGTCCACTTCCTCACATCCTCACTGACACCAGGTAAGTACCATTTTCCATCTTCTTTCAAATGACTGATGAAAAGTAACATCTCCCTATTTATTAAGAGCAAGTATCTAGTCTTACTCACAGAGAAGATCCTGACTTGGGTGCCCCAGTTTTTTTTCAGTGCCTGGCATTTAATAAACGTGATATGAACAAAAAAGGTTGCCTATCAAAATGTAACAAAACAGATGACAAGGCGGAGGCAACCTCATTGGGAAAACACAGTCCAGGCGTGACTGACCAAGCACACTGAGCACCAATGGGCGCTGCAGCCCCTGAACCTGCTGGAGGGAGGGAGACAGATGCAGCCACAAGTGGGAACAGAACGAGTTTGTCATTAAAGGAAAGAGCGTCCTGGCTAGGGATTAAAAATGCAAATGAAAACAAGCTTTAAGGTATCATTATGAACCGACTTCACCGGGAAGGGAAATGAAATGGGTAACACGCAATGGTTGAGGGGGGAATCCATGAATGGATGGGTTCTTGGCAGGTTTATAAATGGGTTCAGTGTTTCTGAAACTCAGAAGGGCTCTGTGAGTAATGAGTTGAAAAGCTGTTAATATCTTTGATCCTATAATTATCCCCAAGGAAACACGCCCAAGGGGGGGGGCAGTAATTGTACATAAATGTTCACAGCAGTGCTCCTTGCAGGAGCAAACACTGGAAACGGCTCCAACACTACGTAACAGCCACAGCCAAGCAACCCCAGCACAGCCGCCCTTGCGGAGTGCGGCACTCAGCAGCAAGGGGGCAAACGGGGGTCGAGTGAAACAAGCAAAGTATGAGACAGTGGGGGCCAGCGGATTAGAAAGGTGTATATACTGAATTCTCTCCCTCCTTTTCTTCTTCCCTCCCCCTTCTCCCGCCCTTTCTTCCTCTCTGCTCCAGACACACAGTCCCCCCATCAGCCCAAATGCTTTCTCCCTTCTGAGTTGTGTGGTGTTTCCTCTGCCTGGATGCTCTCCAACCACCTTGTTCACCCTTGGAATTTTAAACACCTGTTTCCAAAAATAAGATATTCTTCTTGGAGGTCAAAAGCAACACAGTCTCAATCAAGGTGGGTTGGCAAGACAAGGGTAAGAGTCCCCTCCCACTTCAAACTCTGCCCTGTGTGGTAACCAGTGGTAACGGTCTGAGCACAGCCTTTTACGTGCTTTTCTCTGCTGGCACTGTCACGATGAACTCTTACCCAGCCTTCATTCTCTGCTTCAATGTCACCTCCTCCGGGGAGGATTCCCTGACCACACCCACTCCCAAGGCAGGCCAGGCTCAGAGTGTTTCCTCTGTAGTGCCATTATCGCAACAGGTTTAGTTGTTTAATTATCTGTTTAATATCTCTTTCTTGCATTGAATGGCAAGCTCCACGGGGGAGGGATGTGGTCTCTGTCTTGTTCACAACTGGGCACCTAGTAAGAGCAGCCCTTTAATGAGCCCTAATGAATAATAATATTATCATGAATGATGAATGTATTATATCATCATGAATAATGAATGAATAATGTCAGGCAACATTATTGGCAGCGTATTTTTCGCCAGGCGCTGTTCTAAATGCTTACTGTGGACCATTCAGTCTAACGTCCCAACGACACTGGAAGACAGGCATGTTGTTACTCCATCATCGGCCGTGGGCCCAGGACAGGCAACCTGGTGCGAAGCCTTCAGCTTCCGCCTCTGGGGCGACCAGCGCTAAGCGGGAGGGACTCACCCACAGAGGCGATATCGGCCAGCTGGTCTTCAGCCTCCTCGGGGTTGAGCAGGTCTGTCTTGCTCTTCTTTATGGTGGCCCTCCGCAGAGCTCCAGCAATGGAAACATGGCAAGAGAAAAAGACGTGACCCTTTCTGCGACAGCAACGATATCGACCAAGTGTGTCCCCAGGGCCAGGCGCTCTGCCAGGGACATTCTAGGTGTCACTGGATTTAGCCCTCACGGCAATCCAGTTTGGTGGGAAGTAATAGTCTGCCCACTTCACGGATGTGCAGACTGGGGCACAGGAAGGTCACATGGCTTTGCTCAAGGGGGAAAGATAAGAATCAAGTCTCGTTAGGACTAAGTCTGGGATCTCACCACTGTGTCCCGTCTGGGAGCCCTGGGACTGGACATACAGTGACCCTGTGAACACAGCCCACCCCGTGACTTCGGCGTATGTGCTGGGCGGGCTGGGACTGCGGGCACCCTCCCTCAGTGGGTCTCCAACCCCCCCCTAAGAGCTCTCCAGGGCACAGTGAGCTGTGGCATTCATGTCCAACCAAGGGACTTGGACACTGCCTCCCCCCACCAGGGACGGAGTCCCAGCTCTAACTCCTGGTGCTTTCGATTGGAACGTGTCCCATCTAGCCAAGTTTCTGACACATGAGACAACTAACTGTCCTTAGCAGTAAGCTGGATTCTTGGTGAAATTGTTATTATTAATTTTCTTAAATATAGCAGACACAAAGGATGCTGACCCTGAGCTGGGCACTGCTCTAGGCATTCTGTTTGGGAGAATCAATGTAACCCTCACAAACAACCCGGTGAAGCAGGTATTATTACAGCCACGCCCACTTTGCAGGTGAGAAAGGAGGAGGCACGAGCAGCAGTGGGGCACGTGGCTGAGGCAGAAAGGGCAGGCTGGGAGGCACACACTCTGCTGAGGTCCCGAAATCCCTCAAGGAAACAGACCACTGCTGTTCCCCGTGTCTTCCTGGCCCTGACCCAGTCTCACGTTTGTTCCTGGCACCACCTGGACCCTGAACATCCACCCCTTGAACACCCCTTAGGACCAAGAGGCCTGTTCCCCCACTCCCCTGGGACCCACCCCAAGCCGGGCTCAGAGCAGTTACCATCAAAGGGATGCCTCTGCTCCCCGTCGGTTTCATCCTCGGCGAGGATCACCTCTTCTGAGGAGGAAGAGCACAGAGTTAAGCTCCAGTGTCTGGAGAACTCTCCCGGGCATGAGTTCCCTTGGGCCACAAAGGGGGAGGGCCTGCCCGGCCACCTCCTCTCTCCCCTTGTTCATGGCAGCAGCTCAATCAGCCAGAGCCGTGTCGCTCAGTTATTTCGACCCCCGGCTGCACTTCAGCAAAGGTAGCAATAGCCAAATTATCCCCACCTCCCTCAAAATAAAAACCAACACCCTTACTGCAGCTTGTAAGGCTATGCCTGATCCAGGCCCTGCCACCTCCCTGCCTTCCCCTCCTCCCACTCTCCCCTTCCCTTGGCTCCAGCCACACTGGCTTCCTCGCTATGACTCAACTCTGCTCCTAGCTCAGGGCCTTTGCACCTGCTGCTCCCTCTGCCCGGAACACCCCTCCTTTAGATATCCACATGCTTCCTTCTTCACGACCTTTGCATCTCTGCTCAGATGTCAGCGCCTCACAGAGACCCTCTCTGACCACCCTGCCTCCTCTGACCATTTTTCTGCCTCCTACTCTGTTTTATTAAAAAAATATTTACGTATTTATTTTTGAGACAGAGGGAAGGGAGGAAGAAAGAGAGGGGGAGAAGTATGTGCGCCCCAACCAGACACTGAACCCGTAACCCAGGCATGTGCCCTGACTGGGAATCGAACCAGCAACCTTTCACTTTGTGGGATGACGCCCAACCAACTGAGCCACACTGGTGAGGGCTACCCTGATTTATTTTTGTTCTTAGCATTCAGCAGCACCCAACATTCTACGTCTTTCTTTTCTGCCCCTCTCACTAGAATGCAAGAGCCCGGCGGACAGGGACTTGCAGTTTTGTTCACTGCAGCAACCTCAGTGCCCGAACAGAGGCCGGCACACGCGGTGCCGCACAGTGTTTTCCGAGGGGCGGAGCCAATGGACGCGTGCTCACTGGGTGTCAGGCACTGCTCTCCCTCAGCGACTCAGCCCGGATCATCTCACTGAGTTTCCAACAGCCCGATGAGGAGGGCGCTATCATTATCTTCAGCAGCTGAGGACACTGCGGCACAGGGAGGTGAGGTGCACTGCGGGGAGGTGGCAGTGCTGCCACGTGAACCGGAGTTCGGTTTTGGAGCACGTAGCCACTGTGGCATGTCCTATCCTGGCTTTATCGCAAAAGCTTTGTTATTGCATTCTGGATGCTTGTCGCTAAAACCTGGGACGGCCAGTTCGGCCCTCTTTCTCTTCCCATCATGACGCGTCCCTCATCCATCTCCAAATGGCACGCACGATTCTCTCTGTGTGCGCCATGGCCTGGAATGCCGGCTCCTGCGCCCCGGGGGGAAAAGGCCTCACCTGCTTTCGAGATCCACTCCATGTACCCATTGAGCTCTCGTTCGATCTGCTGCTGCCGCCTCAGCTTCAGAAAAGCCCGCCGGTTTTCCACCCGCTCCCTTTCTTTGGCAAACTCCCTGCATGAGCACAAAAAGCACAAAAAAGTCAGGACTGGCTGTTTTAGAAACTTTAGGGAATCTCTGTGTGTGTCTATTCGGAGGTTCAGAAATTTCTGGAGGGCAGAGGATTTCAACAAGTGGAATCAGTCTTCTGGGAGGAAATCAGAATATTCTAGGAGTGGGTATCTCTGCCAGCTTCCCACGTTTCCCACCAACTACAACACCATAAGCCATGCCAGGTCAAGCACTGTGGACTGCATGCTCCAGGCTCATTCTTTGTGCTCCTGGCTACATGACATTTCCAGCCGTTTTCAGTAGGTCAACAACCGTGAGCTGATGGTTTCTGCAGCAGCCTCACAGCCCAGATACACATCCCACCTCTTCCTGTTTGGAATGTGGGGTGACCATCTTGGGAGTGTGAGGCAGCCACCTTGAGACCATGAAGCAGCCATAAAATTAAAGTCTCTGGTAAAGATGTCAGGGTAGAAAACTAGAAGGAACTGGGGTCCCTAATGGCACCATGGAGCCCCTATACCAGTCCCCAGACTTCTTGTGGGTAAGAAAAGTGAAACTCATTTATGATTAAGCCAAAAAATCAACCCTGGGGATGGAGAACTATATGTATCATGAAAACACATGCCTGACTGTAAGCTCTAATTACATATTTGGAAACCCAACCTATTAGTTTTTTAAATCTAAACTACAGAAAGTGAAGGTCTATAGAATTCTCTCATTGGTGGGTCGTGGGTCTGAAAATTTGGGAAAACCTTATGAATGAGAGGTCTGCACTGGAAAGCAGCCCCCTTTCCCCGGGAGGAGGTAGCTCAATGCCAGGGACAAACTGTGGTGAGTCAAGTCTGGGCTGGACATCAGCCCCTACGAGTCCCTCTGCTGGGTTCCCCCGACAGTGCCAACCTATGCACCTACACGCGGCTTGCTCGTAACTGCCTGGCTAACCCAAGGCAAGGCAAGAAGCCTGTTCTCTGTCTGGAGAATGAAAACGAAGCTTTGATGGTCTCTTCTCGGGAAGAAGATGACAAGGGGGAGAGGGGTGGGAGAGCAGCGAAGACTTACCCTGACAGCACACCCAGCACGAGGTTCAGCATAAAAAAGGAGCCGATGATGATGAGGGGGATGAAGTACAACCAGTTCCAAGTGTTCCCTGAGGCGTCGTTGCTCTGCGGGAGGGAAGGCGGGAGGGCAGGTGAACACTGAGCGGGCCTCAGGCCTGACCAGGCAGGTGGGGGTAGCGGGAGTGCTGGTGTTCCCGGGGACCCACTTCCCAAATGTCTTTAATCTGTGGAGCCCTGGAGCTCCGGCAGCCCAGAGAGGTACATGTAGCACAGGACGGAGCCGTGGGGGAAACTCAGGGGCACCACTGGAAGGACAAAGGCCCCTCCTAACCGTGTAGCCCTTGGAGGACCTGGTAACCAGCAGGACTCTCAGGAGACTCCACGAGGAGAATGAAAAACCAAAGCCCATAGAAATGAAGAAACGAGCCCCCGGCTCCTTCCTTTTTGACAGTCACTCTCCCCTGAAAGGAGGGGCCTGATGGCAGGCGCTGATGGCTGGTTGAGACCACCAAGGCAGGCGGCAGGGCTGTGAGCCTTTTCCTCCTGTATCTTCAGCTTCCTCACTGTCAACCACAAAAATTCTGGAAGTGCCCAGATCAACTTTCAAGGGGGGGAGTCCACAAAGAGAACATCCTTCTCTGATACGGAGGACAGAGCACTAGCCAGAAGGAAGTCAGAGGAGGGGAGGGAGATCAAGGAGAGAGAGAAAGACAGACAGACACACAGAGAGACAGAGAGGGAGACCCAGCACTTACAGAGTACTTGCTATGTATCAGGGAGTTTTCTAAGCACATTATTTAAGCACATTGATGTGTGGTTGCCTCTCATGTGCCCCTACTAGGAATCAAACTAGCAACCCTCTGGTTTGCAGGCTGGCGCTCAATCCACTGAGCCCCACCAGCCAGGGGAAGAATTTTTTTTAATCCTCCCCCAAGAATATGTTTTTACTGAAGTGAGACAGAAATGTTGATCAACTGTCTCCCGTACGTGCCCTGACCGGGGATCAAACCTGCAGCCTTTTGGTGTACGGCATGTTGCTTCAACCAACTGAGCAGCCCGGCTCAGATGAGGGATAGAAGTCTTAATTGGTTTGCTATGTGGTATAGTTATATCCCTCTAATTTTGGGAACGTGGTGATGACCTCTAGTTATTTCCTGCTGGAAGAAGGCGAAGCTCAGGGCAAGAGAGAGAATACCTTCTGTCTGATGTGGGAAAAGAGGTGTTGGAAAGCTTCCGGAAGACACCAGTCCAGTAGTCATAATATGCTTCCTTGTCATCTCTGCAAGCAGTTCTTGGGGGCAAGGTTGCTGCAGCCCCACCCACAGGCAATCTGCCCGTGTTAACAGCCCAGAGGCCTGAGGCACGAGACGTGCAGGGCAGTTCCTCCCTGGCTCTGGTTTACAGTGGCTCTGTTTATATTATTGTTTACATTTCCCCCCTTTTGAGTAAGATCTTTCCTTGAAAGCACTGCTGACCAATCGTTAGGGAGCAGTGCTGATCAGTAATTAAAGGTGTCAGTGCTCCGTTGCCTTCGCAGGGGAGGTCTGTGGAGGACCCGGAGCCCTTGCGTGCCGCGAGGGCAGGGCGACACGATGGGGTGCGAGAGTTTCCTGTGGCTGCTGACAAAGCAGCACAAGCAGGGAGGCTCCGACGATAGAAACTTACTGCCTCTCAGTCTGGAGGCCAGAAGTCCGAGCTCAAGGTGTCGGCAGGGTTGGTGCCTTCTGGGATCTGTGGGGGAGAACCTGGCAGGCCTGTCCCGGCATCTGGGGGTTTGCTGGCAATCGTTCAGCTTGTAGAGGCATCGTTCTGATCCATCAAGCTCCTCACTTAGGATCTGTGAGGCTTTCTCTACATCTGTATGTTTATTTTCCTTCAGTAAAATGTGTGTTGTTGTTTTTTTTAAGTAGGAGGTGGGCCTTCCCTGGGCTTTGCTCAGGAGCAGAACGGGAAATGTATTTCCAAAATGGGAGGGCTGGAGCCACCACTGCCCTTCTGGGACAGCAGCGGGAGAATGTGGGGACGCAGCCTCCCTGCCGTGTCTCAGCGGCTTGGGGGCTCAGGGTGGGGTGTGCATGAGTCTGGGTGCAGGCAGGAGGAAGGGGTTGGGAAACTTGCTCACTTGTCGAAATTCATAACACTGGAAAGGGTATGCTGTCAAGATCTCCATGTCTTTCTTCCAAAAGCTTAAAAGAATTCCAGTGCCTGGAACCCTGCACCCCTTAGTGCAGTCACTACACGTTTCTGGTGACGTGACTGGGTGGCCCTTCCCAGTCTCACTGTGGTTGGATGAGGGCCACGTGATAAATGCTGGCCAATGAGGAGTGAGTGGAAATACCTGTGTTATTTTTGGACCAGAACCCTGAACTGTCAGTGTGAAACCTTCCAGGTCTCTTTTTCATTTTAGGACAGCAGGTGGCAAAGTTCTAGGTGGTGGCTGCTCCATTAGCTGGGTCCTGAGGGACTAAGTTGAGCAGAGCCCCCTTCTCCACCACTTCCAACCTATGCTGGGTGGATAGTGCGAGCAGGAAAAGACATTCACTGCTAAAATCAGACTCTGAGGATGTTTGTTACCGCAGCATAAACTACCTTTCCTGACTGATACACCCAGATATCTCCCTAGTTTGCTTCTTCATCTCCTTCAGGTATTTCTCAAATGTCCCTTTCTCATTGACCTTTATATGGATCTCACAAGGCAGGTGGGGGAAGGGACACCTGTATGTCTGATGAAGAAACTGGTACCCAAAAAGGTGAAGTCCCAGATCACAACAAGCTAGTCATTTCCATTCTCTGAGCCTCTGCTCGGAGCCCAGCTTCCCCTAGATCTTGGCTTGGCCGATTCCCCCTCTTCCCTCAGCCTGCAGCCCCACCGAGCCCCTCCCAACCTTCAACACAACCGGGCATGTTTCACACTGTGAATCAGTTCTTGATTCATACATTTACTTGTTTACAGCTTCTTTGCTCCCTGAAACACCAGCCGCCCAGTGCCCAGAACAACACTCAGCATACAGTAGGTGCTCACTGAGTGTTGGCTGCGTGGTGAACGCACATCATCCTGAGGTTGCTGTGGGTGGGTTGCTTAAACAATACTCATGACAGGGTAAAGTACTTTTCCCACGTTCCAACAATCAGGCAGTTTTCCTGGGAGTGGAGAGGCAGGTGGGACACCCACAGTCGCTTCCGTAGAACCCTTTTGAGCTGACAAAACGCCCTTGATCCTTATAATCACCACACCTAGTGGATGGGGAAACTGAGGCTGAGAGAGGCAGCAGGACTGCCTGGTTCATAAGGGTGTGGATGGCAGGGCTGGGGCTAGACCTGCCCTTCCGGCCGTAACCGACTCTTCCTCCTTCACCCCTTGGCTGCACTTACAGGGTCCTTTACGTTTACAGTGACTGGCTTGTGAGAGCCATCAGGGAGAGGGAGGTGCTGGTTGGTTCCCACACTGCCGGAGCCCCGGTGCTTCACAAGTGCTCGATAAATACTCGTCAAACAAATTAATGGCTGAGTCCCAGTAAAATCCTTAAGTGCCTTCTGTTTCATGGTTTATTTTCCTCTGATTTTTTTTTTAGCATGGTTCATTCAGAAAAAATATAGAGGATGTAAAAAAAAATACTCAGCTCGGGAGAACACCCGATTCCACGCGTATGAAGTAGAAGTGGGGTAGATCGGACTGTGGAAGAGACAAAGCCCACGGTGGCCACGAGCAAGGTCGCAGGTCTCGGTTTGTACCTGTTACAGGTCGTGCGGTGCCTGCTGAATATGCTCCAAGTCCTCCTTTCCCCCTTCGCTCTCAAAACTGTACCAGTCTGAACCATACGTTGTAGTGTCTCTCTGCCTGTGACATGTCTGTCACCACCCCTGGCCTCATCAGCGCCCTCCAGCCCTCACTCCCTTCCAGCTACATGGGCTGTCTTGCTGCGTCTCACAAATGCCAAGCTCACTCCAGCCTCAGGGCCTTTGCACTGGACATCGGCCTGGATCTCTCTACCCTCACACATGGCTCCCTTTTCCCTCCTTTGGGTCTGAGAGGAAGAACTGCAGCCTCTCACCTTGATGATCCACACCCCTTTTTATTTTTCTCCTGAACTTCAATCATTTTCTAACACAGGAGTCAGCGCCATGCAGCCACCTGTTTTTGTCACACAGCCATGGCCACTCACTGTGCATTCTCTCTGCAGCTGCTACCGTGCTATGGCAGAAGGAGTAGCTGCCAATGAGACTGCGTGGCCCACAAAGCCAGAAAAAGTCAAGATATTACCTGCCTTTTACATCTACAAATGAAAATGAATATATAAAAATATATATTTCTTAATTATCTTGTTGATCGCTTGTTTCCCCCACTAAAATGTCCATTCCCCCCAAATGGGGATCTTTGTCACCTCTGCTCACTGCATATCCTCAATGCCCAAGAGTGCCTGCACGCAGCATGCATCCAACAAGGGTTTGTTGAATGAACGTGTGATCTGCAGTGCCCCCAAATCTGATGTTTTGAGACTGGCCACAAAGGACAACTATGAATGAAAAAGGGTTTAGGGCAAAGATCAGTTTCAACCATTACTGACCATCTGTCAAGGGACATATGTTTATAACCACCAACTAAGCACCATTGTGTTGCCTTCTTAATGAACATCCATGGAGAGAGGGAGAGAGAAATAGAGTGGGAGAAACAGAAAACCACAGAGAGGCGGGAGAGAGAGAGGAGGAGAGAGACGGAGACACACGCTCAGTTCTCCAGTGTCTCTTGTTGGAAAGGCACCGCTGCCATCATGAGGACCCCACCTGTCACCTAGACCATCACCTCCTCTGAGAGTTTTCTAGACACGGCAACTAGAGAAGCCACTTTGAGATTCCCTCAGTCTCAGCTGTTGGTGGTGGGGCGAATCCTTGGGGCTCCTGAGGACAGAATTCAAGGCGTCTGTGAATCTGAATAGAAAAATGTCCATCCTTTACGTCCCACATTTCCACAGGAAATGGGCATTTTCTTCCATTATGAAGGGAGGCACCAAATGGCAGCAGTCTGGACAGAACTGGTGACGCTCACCACTGACAGAAATCACATAGTTCACAGATACCGCACAAATTCTTTTACGCTTCACAGCTGATAAAGTGACAGGAGTCACCGGGCCCGTCACCGGGTCCTGCTGGCGATGTGTTACACTCTAAAGCCACACCACAGATCTGTTTTTAAAAATATTTTGAGCCTCGGCTGGATGGCTCAGTTGGTTGGAGTGTGGTCCTGAACACCAAAAGGTTGCAGGTTCAATTTCTGGCCAGGGCACCCACGTAGGTTGTGGGTTTGATCCCTGGTTGGGGCAGGAATGAGAGACAACCCATCAATGTTTCTCTCTCACTCTCCTCTCTCTAAAACCAATAAACATATCCTCAGGTGAGGATTAAAATCAATTCCTCTCATTTATCATTATATGGTGAGCATTTCCCCACATCCTCAAATACTCTCCCGACAGATGATTTTTAATGGCGATGTGCTATTTCCTCTTACGGAGGGACCATGTGGTGATTAGCTGCTTCCAGTTGTGTTCTGTTTACGAATAACGCTGGGGTGCACATCCTGATGTAAATTTTCGACTGCATTGTTGATTAGCTGGGCTAGGCTTTTTCCAAAAGGTACTTTAACTAGAGAGCCAAGTAGGAAAAAAGAGACAAATAAAAACCGGGAAAACCTGGAAAGGGTCTGAATACGCCATGTAGGTGAGCTGCTGCTGTTCCTTCTGCCAAGAATGCCCTTTCCCAAACATCTGCCTGGCTCCCTCCTTCTCTGTGAAATGCCACCTCTTCCAAGGAGCCCTCCCTGATTTCCTGGCTTAGACTAGCCCCCATCTACACATCACTTGTCCTCTTGTGCTGCTTCTGTCCCCAAATGTATGTCACTGTGTTCCACATTGTGCATTAGCTTACTGTCTCCCACTTCCTGAGCATTTTGTTGTTTATCCTGTTTATTGTTCACGTCTATCTTCCCTATCAGGTGGGATTTTTTTGTCCGTCATCTTCGTTGCAGTGTTCCCAATCACCTGTGTTCCAGCACACACAGGTGCTCTCAGCAAATAATTCCAGAACACACAAATGGGTTTCCATGATGCTAAGGAAAGAAATGACATGTTGGGATTGTAAGGCCCCTCCCACTCGGGCAAGCGGCACCCACTTGGCATCTGAGCCTGTGGATTCTAAGATGCTTGGGGCAGGCGTGTCTAGACTCTCCCCATGGGTCTCCGTGCCAGCAACTGGCAAGGCCATGTCCACGGCCGTTGGCTCTGCACAAGTAGATTCCAGAGACTGGGCCTGCCTGGGGCTCGACAGAGCAAGGGGCAACCCAGCACAGGCCTGGGCAGGGCTGGCAGGGGACAGAGCATGACAGCAGGGCCCAGGTGAGTCCAGGAAGCAGCAGCTCTGCCCTTGCCAGAGGAAGCCCAAAGCTGGCCGCCTGAGCCCCACCCTTGGCAACGAGAGGCCCCAGGGGCTGTGTCGGGTGGGGGAGTTGTCTGAACTTGGGAAGCCCCAGACCAGGGTTCAAGCACAAGAGGTTTATCTGGGAGGTGTTATGAATCGAACTGTGTCCCCTCCCTAAAGATACGTTGAAGTCCTAACCTCTAGGACCTCACTATGTGACCGTATTTGGAAATAAGATCAACGCAGATGTCATTACTTCAAGTGAAGCCATATTGGAGCACGGTGGGCCCCAATCCAACGTGACCGGTGTCCTTGTAAGAAGACGGCCACATGAAGCTGGGGAGCTGGAGTGGAGGGCGGAGAATCTGTAAGCCAAGGATTGTTGGCAGCCGCCAGAAAGCTGGAAGAGCCAGGAAGGCTCCCCCCTCGAGCCTGGAGAGGGAGCGCGGCCCTGCTCACACCTTGGTACTGACTCTGGCCTCCAGACTGTGAGACAATAAATGTTTGTTGTTTCAAGCCACCGGATTTGGGGTATTTTATTGCTGCTCTAGGCTCACATCAGGCTGAAATCACTGCTCGGGCTTCTACCTAAAGGGCGACAGTGGGATGCAAGTGTGTGGGGACTTCTGAACGGCTGCTTGGAGTCAGAGGCGGCCCCCAGCAGGGCGAGGGTGGGAAGGGGAGAGGGACCTCATAGCTCACACCGTGTCCTCAGGTGCTAATGGAGTCTCTGTGACGGAAACTCCACACAGGTTTCCGACAGGAGCGCTTTTGGGGCAGAGCATTTGGCCTACCCATAGCTACCCCATACCAGCTGCTACTCTGAACGCCTCACATGTATCCATCTCACTCAGCCCTCTTCCCCTGTGAGGTAGGACTGTGCTGCTGGTCATTCTGTACAGTGGAAATGGAGGCACAGAGAGGCCAAGAGACTTGCCTAAGGTTACACAGCAAGAAAGTGGCAGAGTTGGGGTGGGAACCCAGGTAGCTTGGTGTCTGACTCCGTGCTCTCAACCACTTCTCCTGAGCTTGCTTCCCCCAAGGCAGCTCAGCTCTAAGCTTCTAGGACAAACATCCCCTGAAATAATGGTTTAGAATCTTCTGGAAATTCATGGTTTTGCTCACACTTCCTCTCTCACCATTAAGCACATCCTCAGTGTCTTCCTCTGAAACTCCGGACCCTCTCCCTGGACACCCAACCCAGTCTGTGACACAGTTTTCATGTTCACTTTTCTCAGCTCACCCCCCACCCCCACTCTGCTCTCCCGAGTTCTCCAATCATCTCCCACTTCAGTTTCACTCCCAGGAAGGTTCATTGCCCCTCCCTTCCTGAAGCCCCCTCTCATACCACCCTTGCTAAGCAAAAGCCAAGAACCTATAACAATTCCCCAGCAAGCTTTGACCAATTTTTTAAAAGATTTTATTTATTTATTTTTAGAGAGAGGGGAAGGGAGAGAGGGAGAGAGACATTGATCAGTCACCTCTCATATGTGCCCCAACCAGGGGCTGAGCTCACAATCCGAGCCTCAGCGCTGACCCGGAACAGATCTGGAGACCTTTGCTGTGTGAGACGACACCCAACCAGCCGAGCCACACTGGTCAGGGCGCTTCAGCCAATTTCTGCCCGAGCTGTCAGCAGGTGAAGCCCAAGAGAGAGCTCAGCCATCTCAGGCCTGTTCTCTGCTGCTAGAGATGCTATGCTCGGACAGGGGCTTTATGAAACGAGAACACCAGTCCCTTCCCCGCATCCTTTACGTTTGTCAGCAGGTTGCTAGAACAGCAGCAGAAGTCTATGTTGTGGGCAGTAGGAATGGCACTCCCAAAATGGGTGACCTGTGCAGTGCGTGATATGCACAACTGCCCATGGCAGCTCTTTTTACTGTCCACTCCCAAGTGACACTCTTGGCCCCACCCTAAAATGAGCCACTAATCGAAAGGATAGGTTCCCTCCACTCCCGACGGGGGGAAATTCCATAAGGAATACACGCTATGACCGGGAGGAGAGTTCGGCCCCTCTGCGTGCAGCAGGAGGCCTGGCATTGCTTCCCCAGGGGCCGAGCCCTAGCAGAACCTTAGCCAGCAGTTCAGTACTTGTGGGGGGCAGCCCCAGGACAGGCGGTAGGAAACAAGGTGGAAGGGGGCGCAGGTAGGGGTGTGTATCTTTGCAGACATGTTTGCAACATTTTCAAGACCTAGGGCAAGTGTAATGACAAGAGGCACACATACCGTGTGTAAATATTTAACCACTACATAAAATATGCTGGATGCTTGTCCTTTACAAACATGCCTTCACAAGCACTGGGAAGGTCAGGGTAAGAATCAGACTCTGGACATCTGGACTAGATCACGGTGTGGGGAGAGCCAGCCCTGCCCCATGATCATGGGCTGCCACCTTCTCTTCCCACTCCCGGTTCTGTCCTGCCAGGGAGTGAAAAATCCCACCTGCATGTCCAAGCTCCAGACACATTTGTGCCAACAGCCACCCTCAGGATGCCCTTGGCCCCCAGAAGGTACAAGTGAGCGGTCCAGTGGAGCACCGACGGACAAATCTAATTCAAGCCCATGGGATCTGGACGTGGGCAGAGAATTCCAGAATCTTGGGTAACTCATCGAGTGTGGTCTAGAAAGTGCGGGGGTGATGGCGGCACTTGACAGACACGTCATCCTGCCCTGTGGACAGCTCACACCATGGGGAGGGCCATGGCTGGAGGAGGGCCAGCGCGTCCCAGTGCAGAGCCCCCTTGCACAGGTCCAAGGACATTACTTTTATCCATGTTGGGTTTTGAGTCACTCCTTTACGTACAGGAGGACTTCAGAGGCACTGCAGTTGGGTTCCAGACCACTGCGATAAGGCAGATACCGCAATAAAGGGAGTCACACAAGTTTTGGTTTCCCACCATGTATAAAAGTTATGTTAATATGATACTGTGGTCTCTTAAATACAATAGCATTACGTCTAAAAAAACTAACATACACAACTTAATTAAAAATACATCATTGCTAAAAAATGTAAATCATCACCTGAGCCTTTTGGAAAAATGGCGCCAATGGACTTGCTCAATGCAGGGTCGCCACAAACCTTCAACTAGTTAAAAAAGCCCAGAGTATCTGAAGCATAGTGGGCAAAGTGCAATAAAAGCAAGATCTGCCTGTATTTAAAAACCTAAAAATTGCATTTAACCACCTGCACAGTGGAAAATTACTCAACATCTGTGTGCCCTCTGGATTTCCATGTCCTTAGTAGAACACTACTTAAGAGTTCTGAGGATACCCCCAACCCCATATTCAAAGGCCTTAGTTTCAGGCCAGCTCTTCCAGAGCCGCGCTGAGTTGTCCCTGGGCTGACCCCTGGCTCAGGGTCCCTCCACTGCAGCCTCGTGAGCTGGCTGGTCCGGGAGGGCCCCCTCCCTGGGCGCCCTCACCACTTACGTTGTAGAGGAGGTCAGTCCATCCTTCCATGGTGATGCACTGGAAAACAGTCAGCACTGCAAACAGGATGTTGTCGAACTGAGTGATCCCATTGTTGGGCCCTTCCCAGTAGGGCTGGCATTTGGTCCCATTGGGGCAGGTGCGGGCGGGTTCCTCTGTCCCACATGGAGCCGGGGACTCGCCCTGAATGTCATCTGTGAAAAGGGAGGGGAGAAACTCAGGAGAAGGAGCTGGGAAAAACAGCTCTGAGGAACGGGCCCATGAAGATGTTTTGGCGTTGGATGTTGAGGGGGAAAAAAAGGCTACTGCGATGAATTTATCACTTTTTTTTTAAACAGAAGACAACAAACCCAACATCTGTATTTGTTGATCTACTCATTGTTTTCTATTTCATTAATTTCTTTTCTCTAAGCTTTATTACTTTTTCTGAATTTTCAAGATGGATTGTCTTCCTTTAAAGCTATAAATTGCACCCTGGCTGGTGCGGCTCAATGGATTGGGTGCCGGCCTGTGAACCAGAGCGTTGTCGGTGGGATTCCCAGTCAGGGCACACAGGCTTGGGTTGCAGTCTGGGTTCCCGGTGGGGGGCAGCGAGTGAAAGGCAACCACACGTTGATGTTTCTCTCCCTCTCTTTCGCCCTCCCTTCTCCTCTCGCAAACAAACAAACAAACAAACAAACAAACGAATGAATGAATACAATTATTTTAAAAAGCTATATAAATTACTTTTTAAGTGCGGCTTTACCTGCAGCTCACAAAATTTGTTATGTATTATCATTGTTTAAATAAAGTATTTGGCAATTCCCACTATTACTTACTCTTTGACCCATGGATAACCAAGAAGTATTTCTCTTAAAAAAACTTGTCATAGATATAGATAGATATTAGAATAGCATTATGAATTCCTATATATCTATCACCAATTTCAACATTTGTTAACTCAGGGCTACTCCTGTTTCATCTGCGTCCCCTCCCCACACTTTGCCACTAGAATATTTTTTTTATAAAGATTTTATTTATTTATTTTTTAGAGAGGGAAGGGAGGGAGAAAGAGAGAGAGAGAGAGAGAAACAGCAATGTGCGGTTGCTGGGGCACATGGCCTGCAACCTAGGCATGTGCCCTGACTGGGAATCGAACCTGCGATGCCTGGTTCGCAGCCTGCGCTCAATCCACTGAGCTACACCAGCCAGGGCCACCACTAGAATATTTTTAAAGCAAATCCAAGACACCCTATTATTTCATCCTCAAATAAGCATGTCTCTTAATTTCCAAACACATTTAGAGTGGTCTTTTTGTTACTGGTCCCCAGCTAACTTGCACTGTGGCCATGGATCTGTTCTGTATTATTCAGTCTCTTGAAATTTGCCAAGTGGTGCGCTGCGGGCCCTGACACAGCCAGTTCTGGGAAGTGTGCTGTGTGCACTGTGAGGTGCCGGGGGCAGTGTTTCCCAGACTGCACCAGGACAGACCTGTTCACCACCTTGTGTAATTCTTCTATGGCCTGATTTCCCCCTCGAGATGTGCGGGGCTCAGGGAGCTGTTCTCGGGACAACGAGGCCAGTACACACAACACTTACCCTCAGGCACAGGAGCTAAGTTTTCTCCCCCAAAAGCAGGAGGCAGATTGTGAAAACGGCACAAGTAAAGAGACACATGCCAAGGATGCCCCTTTCACTGGAAACCAAAGACAGCTTCTTGGCAAAGATGGGTTGGGCGCTAATGGTCAGGTCTCAACTCTGAGGGGCTGATCAGGAGGGAGGCGAGAGGCCTCCGTGAACACACAGTCGGGGGAACATCTGTCATCCTGGGCATGTCCCCAGGGGACCAGAGCAGCAGATATGAGAGGACCCTATTCAGGGAGTGACACTTTTGAAGGTTTTCAGAGTGACATTATCCAACAAGAAAACAGACAGCTGAGTGTGTACACTCGAGCTTCCCACTAAATGAAAATATATCTCAATGTATGCGCTCCAGGCTTTAAGCACCAGCTCACAGCCCCCACTTAGCACACAGCAAAGAGAAGTGGGCACAGAATGCGTGACTCTCACTGGTCTTTGAGGCTCAGTTAAACAGAAACTCTAGGTCGAAGAAAGTAATGCCCACTGCTCAAGAAGCAACGACCACATCGGCCACCAGTTTCAGTGGCTGGAAAGGCCTTCCCCGCTCACACTGGACTTGGTGCAGGGGCTGTGATTTAATAAACACAGGTTGGAAGGCAAAACCTTTTAAACATAAGGCTCAGAGCAGGGGGAAAAAAATCAGTGGGCTCCTATATACTAAATGAGAATCACTGTTTGTTGGGAACCTTCCTGTCTCCACCCTGTGCCCAAGTGTGGCTCAATTCCTAGCCCTGTTCCCCCACGGCACACTGTCCCTTCTTTTTCTCGGGGCTGCAATAGCTCTCGCGTGTTCGCAGTGCAGGGCTCACGCGCTAGTTTTCACTGCTATGAACTGGCTGCGGATGAGCGCTCCTGTCTCCTTGAACTTGGAAGCGGCTGGGAAGCAGGTAGAATTCCACCTTATCGCCGTGTCTCTGTGAGCACGCAGCTCGGTGCTGGGCGCCCAGGAACTGGGCTGACGGTGACGAAGAAATGCGACTGAAAACTTGTCTATCTTTAGCGGCTTTGCCCGCGGCACTCTCGGTTCCGATCCCTCCCAGCTCCCCGCCCGCCCATCATGGAACACTCTGAGCACCGCCTCTAGAAAAGCAGCTGTCCAGAGAGTCTGAGGAATTTGGTTATAAATATATTTTAAAATTAACCTGCTGCCTGGGTGTCTGCATATAACCGTCTCTTACTCACACGCCTTATAATTTTCATCGTGAGCTTTTCAGTCAAAAATGGAGGCTTCCCACCCGCCGGTGGCCCCGCCCACGCCTGTCCGCTCACAACCCCGCTCAGGCCCAAGCCCGACGTGTGTCCTCTCCTCTGCAAAGGGAAAAACCCCACAAAACTACCAAATCTAGGGCCCAGGAGTCCTGGTTTCTCTGCTCTTGGTTGTTTTTTCCGCAGGGCCCTGCCCTGTATCTCTCCTTCTCGAATTTCCGCCTGGTGATGAGGACAGGTGCAGAAATAGCTCTGCCTCAATTAACACCTTCTTCATCGGGGAAAGAAATAATTAGGACATCCCATATTGAGCAAACTTCACAAGCCCAGGAGAGAAGGAGACAAGAGGAGCAAGAAAAAAAATGCATCTCAAATAAGCCCTTCCTACAGGGGTTTCCTTTCGTCTGGGGAGGACTGGGGCGGGGCCTGAGCCACTTGGGGGTCACGGGGCACAGAAGTGGGGTGGGAAGGCACTCCAGGACAGAACCTTTTCCCAAGACATGTCTGAAACCTCCTTCCTTTCCTACATGGTTCTCTTGCAGCTTCACTGTCCACTCTGCCATTCCTTCAGTTCCCAGTGCCCTTGACCATGACTAGCGGTGCCATCCAGCCAGCCTGCCTGCCTGAGATGGCTGGTGGTCCCAAAGGCTGAAACAGGCCTCCCTCCTTATTTGATTCCACTTGGTTCTTAGAGTGAGCAAGAGCTTGGATGGCAGGGGACTGCACTGAAAATGTATCTGGAAGCTACTGGTCTGTGCGTGTGTAGAACGTGCGGGGACACCACCCACCGCCCTGCTCCTTCAGAGCTGAGTCCCACGGAGGGCGTGCCTCCTGCCTGCCCCCACCCACACTCCTTGAGCCAGCTACCAGAGGACGGCACTGGCACAGTGTACAGAGGAGGGGGACCAGGACCTCGCTGCACTGCGTTCTGACAGGTTGGTGCCAGGACTCCCAGTTACGTGTCTTTAAGCACGTTCTGGGGGAGACCCAGAGAAGCTATCCCCTATTGTCCTACCACTCACAGAAGCAATCAGACCCCCTCCTTCCTGGCCAGGTGGTCCCTCCTACTTCCTGCTTTAGAACACAGCATGTGCTGTGGCCACTGCCAGGTAATCTGCACCCTGTCCATATCCTGTCCTCACTTGCGCTCCCTGCTCCCACCTGAAAACACCTCTCATGTCCACCCAGGAGCCGTTCCTCACCAGTGATGGACAGAAGTCTGTGAATAAATACCCAGCTGCCTCACCAGTCAGGGGCCACTGTGCTGAGATGTGTGTCTTCCTGAGGTGCCCAATGGGCCTGAGCCCCGGCTGCCCGCAGTGGTGGTCTGCCTGATAACGCCCTTTTATGAGAAGTCTTCCCTCCCCAGGGACCTCCCCAGCCCCTGATGGCACTTCCTGGGACTGCTTCCCAAAGAACTCGCTTAAAACTGGGACAGCTGCTAGGGGACCTCAACACAAGGCCCCAGCAACAGTGAGATCTTGGGTGCTGCTACGCCCAGGCTTGCCTGCAGTGCATTTGGAAACTTCCAGGAGAAGCAGACCCTGCCTAGCCCTTCCAGGAGTTTGTCCCCAAAGCAGGAAAGTATGTTGGAGCAAGGTCAGAAAAAAAACACATTATGATGTTCGGACCTACCTGTCCCCTCTTCAAAGCAGGTGGTATGAAATTTTCCCATATAAAATTCTAACCCTATGATTGCAAAAATAAGGATTGCAAAAAATAGGAGAAGGCCGATCTGCAGCAGGGGGATCATCGCCTTCATGATCGACTTCAGGACGACTTGTAAACCTGGGGAGACAAAGAGAGGGGCCCTAGGGCCGTGAGCAGTCACCCCAAATCCCGCCCCAGGAGGCCTCCTGCGGGAACCCAGAGCACTGGGGGGTGGGGATGGGTGACAGTGAAGGAAGGTGGAGGAAGGTCACACACAGGCTGGTCATTGTAACAGGAACAATCTCCCTTCATTGTTAACAGCACTTTTACTTCAAAATAGTTTTTAAAGTATTTGATATACGCTGTGTCACTGGATGAATGTTTGGGCTAAAAAGAGTGGAAATCCACTGCTTTCTGAACCGGGGTGTTGGGTACCTCTCACCCAGAGTAGGGTGCCTTTTCTAGTTTCTTTTCCACCAAGAGGGACATCTGTTCCTAATTTATGCAAAGGCACCATGTGGACAAGTTGCAACTCTGCACAGGCAAGCAGTCAACATCCCAGTTCCAATCCAGGAAAACCAGGCATCATTTCACTGGCTCCCAGCACAACCCCAGCATGAGGTGGGCACAAGCCCGTGTAAAATGGTCCCTGTTCTGCAGAGGTGGGAAGCAAGGCGCAGAGAGGTGTCGTGATTCACCCGAGGGCACAAGAGATAACGGAGGCAGGATTCAAATCCAGGTCTGTGTGACGTCAGAGCCTATGTTTGTAACCGCTGTGCTATATATTAGGAAAGTCTATGGTTAAAATTAGGCTTCCAACATATAACTTGGGGCTTGCTTCTTGATTAGAACATTGCATGGCCCAGATTAGCAGCTCCTGATAGGTGGAGACCCTAGCAGGAGAGGGAAACTGCCCGGGTGGTCCAAGGGGCTGTGCTACCCCAGGGTCCAGCCTGCAAGGCGAGCTAGCGGAGGCAGTGTGGCAGAGTGGTGAAGACTCTGGACACCGGGCCCTATCAGTGCCCAAGCAGACTCCTTCGCTGTGGGTGTGTCTGCCCTCTGGCTGCTGCAAGCATTGGCTGCCATGGCTCCCAGCTCCCCTCTTCTCCTCCAATTGCCCTTGGTTGTCAAGAGCTGCCTCAGCCAGGAGGCTGTTGCTATCCCAGCTCCCACCCCCAGTAATGAACCTGAGAAGTGGGAAAGGCTGGCCTCCTTGACTCAAGCTGGAGGACCACTCTGGTGCTATTCACACACCATTCCCTCATTCCCTCCCTCTGGACAGCAACCCCTCCACTAAAGAAGGTGCATCTGAACACCTATCTACATCTGCTTCTAGGGGACCAGACAGACCTAGTCATCTACTTACTAGCAATGTGACCTTGGACAAGTCAAGCAGCCAATCTGAACCTTAGTTTCTTCTACTGTCAATGGCGGTTACTAAGGCACCCCCCTTTCACGACTGAATGAGAGTGCATACCTGGCAGGGATCCTGACATGCCAGAAGCGGTCATTACATAGACTCTTATCAGTATTAGCTTTGGGATGGCCCTTAGTTCAAAACGATGCAGCCTCCTGCTGGAATCAGACACCCAAGTAGGAATGCCTTCTTTCTACAAAAAGACCCTGCTGGTGGTCTTCAGAGAAATCCCACTCTTTAAATCTGGACGGCAATGAACCTGAAGGCCAAACTCAAGATATGTAAAATGGTGGTAACAACAGGACCTACCTCACAAGCTTGTTTTGAGGATAAATGAGTTTCAAAATAGCAAATACTTAGAAGAGTGCCTGGCACATAATAATAAATATAATAATAATCATAATAATCATAATCTATTCTACTCCCCCAAAAGCTGGGGTAGAAGAGCCCCTGCAGGGTGAGGAAGCAGTGTGGAATGAGTATGCACTTTGAAGCTTGTCACTGAAAAGCTGTAAGAACTCAGGTGGGTAGTTCAACCTTTCTGAGTCTCAGCCTTTTCATCTGTAAAATAGGTTCATTGGGGGCTTACAGGAATAAACTAAGGTAATGTATACAAAACTGTTTCTGCAGTGCCTGGTGCTACTCAGGCACTGAATAAAGGGTTAACGGTCATTGCCACCAGTGTTACTGCCCAGACCTGGGGTCACACTTGCTAACGCCTAGTTCTGCCACACCTCAGCCATGGCACCCTGATCAAATTATTCAGCTGCTCTGAGTCTCAGTTTCCCCATCTGTAAAATGGAGATTTCAGCACTAGCAGTGCCATACGGTTGGTTGTGAGCACTGAATGAGGGAATGTATAGTGTTTAGCGTGGCTCCTGAGAGACGGTGGGTGCTCAGTGAATGGGGGCTGTGGTTATGGGTAAGGTTCCTGGCTCACTTTCAGGAGCTCACCCAGACCTGAAGCCAGGTTCCTGAGGGCCCCCTGGGGAGCTTCCTCAAAGTGCAGGCTGCCCTGACACAGGCTAGGGCAGCACCTGGGGGTCCCTCTTGAGGTGCTTGGCAGAGGGGAAACTGAGGACGCCAGGGCCCTGAGCAGACCCCTTGCCAGGTCGGAAACTCACGCACTTGGGATTCCAGACACGAGCTTGAGCGGTCGCAGCACTCGAACTGCCCTCAGCGTCCGTAGATCAAACTCTGTCCCAACTGTTGCCAAGATGCTGGAAAAAAGAAACCGGAACGGAAAACAAAGGGTGGGTTTCAGGGTCAGACAGGTGGGCAGGGTGCTTGGGCCTTGGTGTTTTCATTTGTTGGCTGGGTGACCACAGGCAGGGAACATGACATTACTGGGGCTCAGTTCTGTCACCTGTAACACAGTGTTAATGTCACCTGTTTCACAGGATAAGACGGGACTTACAACAACCCCGAGCAGGCGGATGGATGATGAAAACAAAGGATGGACTGGGAGGAATGGCAGCTCCTCCAGAGCACGGGGTCAGGGTGATGTTCAGTGCATCTCACGGCCACAGCCAGCATGGGCTGTGGGGAGTGGCAGGCCTTTCAGGGCTTGGGGCTCTTTACCAGTGGGCAGGGAAGCAGTTCAGCACAACAGCCCGGACTACACAGGTTCACATCCCAGTTCTGCCACCACCCAGCTCGGTGACCTTGAGCAAGTCACTTCCTTGCTCCATGCCTCAGTTTCCCCTTTTGCGTAGTGGGATAACAACAGTACCCCAGAGTCTAATACATCTCAACACTGTACTTCAAACAACAGCACACCCCAAAGAGTTGTGAGGAGTAAATGAGCTGACATTTGTGAAGTGGTTGGCACAGAGCCTGGCACGCAGGAAGTGTGCTAAGCTACTCATCGATAAATGGGAAAACCAACAAACCAACAAGAGGTGTGGCCCTGATGGTGCTGGACCAGTTGGCGTCAGCCCTGGAAGGCGGCTACAGACCCCAGGCCTTGGGTCAAAACGAGTCGCTTTGGCAAATTCAGGTGAGATGAGCCTTCTGTAGCACCTCCCCCGCCAGCAGCTGGAAAGACCCCAACCGAGACCTCATTTGTGTAAGTGCTGCTGGTGAGACAAGGGGTCCCACAGCCCCTCCTCCTAAGGCACCCCAGGGAACCTCCCTGACTTGTTTCCTGAATGAGTCCACCTCTGAGGCAAGTGACGTAGAATGAGCTGCCACAGAGCCACAAGCCTGTCATCACAGCTGCAGACGGTGGACAAGAGGTGCTGACAACCAGTGGGGGTGTCCGTGCCGACAACCTGCAGGCGTCATCAGTCTCGTGCAGGGGTCTGGACCGTGCCACTTGGGCCTGTAACAACGGTCTCTGCATCTGTTTGTCTGACAGCTTTCTCCAAGGCTCGGCAAATTCAGGAAGTGCAATGGTGCCATAGCAGGGACTAGCATGGTGCCATGAAGCCATGCCATACAGCCCAAAGAACTTTTACTTCGATCTACTCTATTTTTCTCTTCTTCTACCAACTTTCTCACATTCCTTTGGGTTCCTCTGAGTCCATTTCATACGTCACCACCTATTTCTCCACCTCACGCCCTCCCTTCTCGGCAGGTCGTGGGTGCGGGGTGCACAGCGAACAACCGGTGTGACTTGAACATCATTTATTCATTTCACAGGCCCTGACTGAGCACCAGCAGTGTACTGAGCCCTGCCCCGGTCCTGGAGACGTGTGACACAGGAATCCTGTTTGCCGGGGGTGCTAGAAATAAACCCAATAAATACACCAAATGTCAGGGGGACGAGCACGAGGGAGAAAAGCAATGTGGGGTGGGGGGAAGGGCAACGTTGGTGACACGGAGCAGGGTGGGGGGGCAATGACGTTGATACCAGCTGGTGAAGGCCACTGTGCTCACTCTCTGGCAGGGAAGGAATTCAAAGGTAAGAATGCTCAGACCAGCACTGCCCAGTAGAACCTGAGTAAGAACTGTGTGGTCAATTTATAATTTTCTAGCAGCCACATTAAAGGAGTAAAAAGAAACAGGTGAAATTAACTTTAATAACATAGTTTCTGTAAGCCAGCCCATCCAAAGTGTTATCATTTCCAGGCAATCAATATGAAAGATTTATTGATAAGACACTTCATACTTTATTTTCTGTGGATTAAGTCTTTGAAATCGGGTGCATATTCTCCACTTACGACCTGTCACAACCGAGATGCTTCATGGCTGCAGAAGACCAGTGGTGAATGTACTGGGCAGTGCAGGTCCGGGGAAAGACACCGAGGATGTGGAGAGAGGGGGTGAGCCATGTGCGTCTGTCAGGGGAAACTCCGGGCGGAGGGATGGCCAGTGTGAAGGTCCTTGGGCCGACCTGGGGCCTGGGCCACTGAGGGACAGCGCGGAGGCCAGTGAGGCTGCAGCCCAGTGGGCCAGGTTGACGGTGGGAGGACATGAGGGCAGGGAGGTGATGAGTCCTTGAAGGCCACGGGGAGGACTTTGGCTTCTGCTCTGAGTGAGGTAGGAGCTATGGAGGGTTCTGAGCAGAGAAGAGGCACGATCTGACTTGTATTAAAATTAAATAAGGCCCTTCTGGGGACAAGGCCAGAAGCTGGGAGACTGGGTAGGAAGTGACTGCATTGTTCTGGTGAGCGAGAATGCCTCTAGGCCAGGTTGTTCAAGGCACAATGATAACACTGAGACGAACTCAACCCTGCTGTCAGACAATCATGCAAGTATGTGGATAAAAGATTCAAGTCCAAGTCTGAGGAGGCAGCATAGCACCAAATCGTACAAAATCCCACACCTGGGGCTAAACCCTGGTTTTCTCATTGCGTGGCCTTTGCCCGGACTTGTCTAAGCCCTAGAAAGGCAGAGACTCCTACTTCCCTCCTGCCCACTGCCATCCTAGCCAGCACCCAAGATGTACTATCTCCTGATCTCTTCCCTGGACAGGAGAGAAGGAACTGGAAAGAGAACGGGCAGCGAAGGAGGCTTCTGTGGCCGAGAGCACGCTCGGAGGCAGGAGGCCTTGCTCGGTGTACGTGGTGCACAAGAGATCGGGCGGGCTGGATGGTGGAGGCTGTAACTGGAGGCTGAGGAGGTGGGTCTTGCCGTGTGGACAGTGGGAGTCATGTAAGGTTTCAGAGCAGGGGAGGGATGTGATTGGGGTTGGCGTTAGGAAGACAAGCCTGACAGCTGAAAGGACAGATTGGTGGTGATGGAGGCAGGAGCTAGGAGGCAGCCGCAGAGCAGGCCAGTGTAATGAGGGCTGGAAGTAGGACAAAGGCAGTGGGAGTACAAAGGAGGCCCTGATTTATATTTAGCTGCCATTGATTGCTGTGCACCAGGGAGCCTGCCTGGGCTCGTCAAGTCCTCCCTGCACCCCAGTATTCAGCATTTAGTAGGATGAGTCCCATTTTACAGAGGAGGACACTAAAGCCCAGAAGTCACTAACACATGGAGACCCACACCACCGATAAGAACTTGAACCCAGGACACCAGCACTCCAGGACCCCAGTTCACCTCACAGGGCTTGTCGGATGGGCGAGTCCTGTGAGGTGGCACCGGTGGGGACGAAAGAGAAGGGAAGAACGGCTTCCTGGTTCTGAAAGAAACTTGGAGCGAAGGTCGTTCCTTTACTCAACACGGGTTCATTAGCACCTACAATGGGCTGGGTACTCAGGGGGGGCCTGAGGCCACTGCCATGAATGGAGTGAAGTGGGAAAACAGAAGGCAGGCAGGTCAGAGGGTGCAGAGAATGAGGGAGAGCAATATGGCAGCCACCAGGCTTCCATGGCAGGAGCCTGCGAAGGGTGGGAGAGAGAGGGTTCCGGACACCCGCAGGGTTTGGGCCTGGTCTATGTGAAGGAAGGTGCTGCTGTCATCTGAGACGGGAAGACGGAGGAAGGGATAGTTTGAAGGAGGGTCAAGGGCTGGGCTGTGGACACACTGAGTTGGAGATGCCAGTTTTCGGTGACTCCCTCCTTAAAACCTTTCCCTAGCTCCCATCAGGCTCAGGGTAAAATCCAAACTCTACTGTGACCACAAGACCTTGTGTGATTTGACTCCTGCAGGCTGTGCCGTCCCACTCCGGCCACTCTGACTTTCTGCTCTGCCAACAGGAAAAGCTTGTTCCTACCATAGGAATCATCTGTTGGCTATTTCTCTGACTTCGAGTGCTTGCCCATCCCCTCAACTCTCTCTCTTCTTGCCTAGCTGTCCCTCTTAGAGTCCTGCAGGCTGTAGCTCAAATCCTTCTAGAGAGGATTTCCCTGGCGCTTCTGGGTGAAGAGACGCTTCACTCTCTGGAATTACATTGTTCCTGAAGTTGTGCTTAAAATTCACGTCCTCTTCTAGAATGTAGCCCCACAAGTACAGAGATCTTTTTTTATTTTTAAAGTACCTGAAGCTCTTTTCATGGCTTAGCAGGTTCTCACTAAACATCTGGTGAATGAGTAAGCGGGGGCATAGGAATCAGGTAAAGTGCAAAAAGCCAAGGGCCACACAGAGTGTTGGGGGAAAGCAACATTTTTTTTTAAAGATTTATTTATTTATTTATTTTTAGAGAGGGAAGGGAGAGGGAGAGAGAGAGAGAGAAACATCAATGTGCGGTTGCTGGGGGACATGGCCTACAACCTAGGCATGTGCCCTGACTGGGAATCGAACCTGCGATGCCTGGTTCGCAGCCTGCGCTCCATCCACCGAGCTATGCCAGCCAGGGGAAAGCAACATTTTAAAAGACAATAAGAGGAAAGAGATAATGACAAAGAGGGAGCTGTCACAGAGATGAGAGGGGACCAAGTAGAGAGTGTCATCCTTGGGGGTCAGGTTCAAAAGTATTTTGAGAAAAGTGAGGCCCCTGGTCTCCAGGGCAACACAGAGATGATTCAGAGGCAATGGATGGAGACCATCCATTCCACGCGGCATCAGGACACTGGGGACCCTTGCCAAGGCTGACGGCTGGAGAGAACAAGAGAAGAGGAAATGGACATGTGGGCCTGGGTACGCGGAGAGGACTTTCAGAGAGGGAAAGAAGTGAATTCGTTTATATGTTGAGAGAGGTCAGTGATGTATCTTGGTGTTTAGAGCTGTGCTGTCCGACACGGTAACCACACTACACATAGCAATTTAATATGTGCACTTAATTTAATTTATACTAAATTAGACACTCGGTGCCTCAGTCGTATCAACTGCACTTACACACAGCTATTTAAATATATACTTAATTTGATTTAAATTAAATGAGACACTCGGTTGCATTAGTCTCACTGCAAGTGCCCCACAGCCACAGGTGGGCAGCTGCGCACACGGCACTTTTCCACCATCGCAGAAAGAGCCATCGGATGGCGCTGCTCTAGCACGACCACCCCACGAGGCCAGGAACCTCCATCGGTTTTGGTTATCTGTTTAGGTCTCCCCAGTACCTAAAAGTCTGCCTGGTATACAGCACGTTTGTTGAAAAAATGTGTGAAGAAATAATGATGTGAAATGTAGGCTAGCATAGGAATAACTAATACGGTAGATTTTAGAAGAGATGGAAGGGTGGGTAGAAGGCAGGACTTGTCTTAAACTAGGAAAAGAATCAGGGAAGATACTGCTGGCTGTCCACCCGGCAGCCAGCCCCACTTTCCCTTGCTAGGTGGGGCCTGTGTTCCCTCCAAGAGGCAGAAGTTGCCCAATAGTCTCTTCTACCCACGATTCTTTGCAGTGGGAGCACTGGTCATATGATTGGACCATGTGCCTAATAGGTCCTGAGTGCAGGTCACATGGCAGGAGACAGCCCCTCCTCATCTTGTGCATCCAAATGGGATAGCTGGGTTGACGTGCTGGGACCCTGAGTGGTGAAGGTCACCAGACAGTCTTCACACTCAAGACAGCAGAGTGGAAAGGTGGACAAGATTCCTTGGAGACATTGCCAAGCTGTGGAACCAACTGCCCAGGTCCCTGACTTCTTGTAACCTGGGTAACAAACATCTTCCCTAGTGGTTCGGAGCCAGACGGCCCGGGTCAAATCCCAGTTCCTCCAATCACTACCTGTGTGGCCTCGAGCAGGTCACACAACCTCTCTGTGCCTCAGTGTCCTGAGCCGTAAGTGGAGAAGACAGTAGTATGGTACTTCCCCTACAGGTGTGGGAATTTGTGTGATATGCCTACACTTGTGCTGGAGATTTACTAAGGCCTATGCAAACATTTGTTTTTATTAGTCTTTTTATTTTATTTTGTTACTTGAAGCTAAGTTATATCAGAACTAACTGATAAAGGGAATATCGTTTGTCAGGCTGTTTGCTTTATGTACTGAGATCCCATTTTATGGCCCAGTATCTTTACCAGGTAAGTACAGACACTCCCTTGTTTCACTGACAGGGAAACTGAGCCCCAGAGAGGTTAGCCACATGCCCACATCACACAGCAAACACAGGCTGCCTGGGTCCTGGGTCTGCCTTTGCCACTTCCACTGTGCTGCCCTTTAGTTAACTCCACCATCCTAGGACCTCAGCCAATCTCATGCCTCCACTAACCTGTGTGTGGAAGGAGCTGTATTTCTTCTGCTGTCTGGAAGTCAGGATGTCAGTAAATATTTGCAGAGGAACAACTACTATGTGCCAGGAGGATGAAGAGGGGAGCATCCACAAAGGCCTGGGGGGCTGGAGAGGCCTCATGAGGAAGAGTAAGGCTACCAGCTGAGAAGGAGGGGCAGGGGACAGGAGAGTGAGAAGATGCCAGCAAGGCTGGGAAGCAGGGGAGAGGATGGGGGTTGCTGTGGACGCCTGGACCTCAGGATAGAAGCAGCACCCGCCCCTTCGAGGTCCGGCTCAGATCCTCCCGAGATGGGTACTTGGGAGCATAACCGCTTCCCATGCAGCCGGTATTCTTGCCCCTGATAGACTGTGCCAATGCCCTTCGGGCTCGCTCTGAAGTCACCTGGCTTGTAGCTCCTCTTGGGAAAACTATTTCTAAATTCTTTCTAAGCCCTCAAAGGCAGAGAGTAGTTCATTGCTTCCCTCAGTTGACGGCACATCTTCACGTTTGGTCTGTGCGATTCCGCTGTCTCGATCGTTTGTTCGTTTGCTCCCCTTGATCCCCAGACTCTGCCTTCATTCTCCCCCATAAGAACCGACCAGCAAAATGTTTAATCTGGTCTTACTGGAATGTGTCCTGGTAGCACATTCTGGTAAAACATGTACTTCAGTTTGAGTGTGTGTGTTTTCAATTTACGCGCGCAGCACAAATTTAGGTGTATTCTGTTGTTTTCTGTCTTCACCCAGAACCAGGTTTTGAAGCCCCACCCAGGAAGGCGGTGCAGTCCGGGGCAGTCCCTGGGCCCAGGGCTCCACAGGAGCCTCTGCGTCATCCCACCTCCTGTGCCCCAGGCGTGGCCCCAGGTGGCCCCCAGCTCCTCCTCCACAGACAGAGCTGCAGTGGACATCTCCCTACCCTCCACTCAGGGACCCGGGGAAGACCTCCCAGGACGGCAGACTGGGGCCCACACTGCTGGAGGGTCTGGACCCAACCGCACTCAGTACTGTCACTGACCCTTCCGAGTGGCCGTGCACGCCACACGCCCACGAGTAAGGCAGGAGCTTCATCTGTCCCCACGTTCCCACCTAACGAAGGGGTTTTATACACTTTTCTAATTTTTTCCAGTCTAAGAGGCATCCAGAGATGCTCACAATTTTAATTTTCATCTTTCTGATTGTAAATGATTTTGAGTACCACATCATACTGATTAGTTTTTCAGAGGTCTCTTCTGCAATCTGCCCAATCACATTTTTTGCCTGTTTTCCTGCTGGGGTTGCTGCATTATTATTCTTCTTGACTTGCAGACATTCCCTTGAATAGTCTTGATTGATGCTGCCCAACATGGGAGCATTGGCCACATGTGGCCATCGAGTGCTCAAAATGTG
This sequence comes from Tonatia bakeri, assembly GCA_004024845.1. Lineage (NCBI taxonomy): Eukaryota > Metazoa > Chordata > Mammalia > Chiroptera > Phyllostomidae > Tonatia > Tonatia bakeri. The sequence continues at coordinate 83,167 of PVIA01002519.1, forward strand.
GCTGGTGTAAGCGAGGAACTGAGTTTTAAAGTATTTACTTTTAATTCAGTTACATTTAAAATAGTGACAGGTGGCAAGGGCTACTGTATTGTTGGTTATTATTAATCCCTGGCTAGTTTTTCTCCTACCACTCTATGTACTATTTACAAACACTACTTCAGTTCTTACCAGGTACCAGGTGCTATTTTAAATGATTAATAAATATATAAGCTCACTGTAAACTGCTAACAACATGAAAGTAGATTAAATTCTCTCTATCTTATTGATGAGGAAACTGAGTCACAAAGAGGTTGAGTAATTTGCCCGAGGATTCATAGGAAACAGTAAGAGCAGGATCTGGTTCCCCTCCCCCCCAATTATGCCTTTATTTCACAGAATATTTTAGTTATCTTATATGCAAGTATTTTTTTTTTTTTTTTGCTTTAGAGTGTGTGCTTTTCAAGTTTACTTAAGAAGTCCTGTCTCCGCCAGGTTGCACAGCTCTTCTCCTCCCTTAACGTGAAGTTCCCGCCTCGCACGGGAGTCCTCTCAGGGCCTGGCCCTTCGCACCGAGCAGCTCTTCCTCTTACTTGACTTTTAAAGTAGAGGGTTGCACAAAAGGACCCTTTCTACTGCACAAAAGGACGTTTCTACTTTGGGTGACTCATGAAGTCCTCTTCAAGTGTGGTGTTTTCTTAAATAAAAAGGAATGGGACCAAATGCAAAACTCCAGAAAGTGCCAGGTCGATGATTCTAGAAAAGACGGGTCGAACATGTTGGGGCAACAAGGGGTCGGCATTTGAGGGAGGACTTGCAGGTTCGGAGATCAGCAGGTCTAGGGCCCCCGAGAGATCGCACTACCCTGCTGATACCAGGCTGAGGGAGGCAGTGGAAGGAAAACCTCCTTGAGAGACTAGAATGAGAAGATGACATGGTGATTGAAGCAGGGTCGAGCACAGTGCCTTCCCAACAAAGGAGGTTCATCCAAATTTGCAAGCAAAGAGCATAGTATCAGCGGAGAAGGAGGGCCTGCAGGTCCACTCCGGATGTATGATGGAGTGAATTGAAGTACTTGCGGAAACAGACAACTGGTTTTCAAAGGAATTCTCAGACACCGAGTGGGCACCTCCTGCAGGAGGGAGAAACACTCCTGAAGCAAAACACAACTAAACTCTCGCTGGCCCGCAGTTGATGGCAGTTAGACTGGTCCAACCATTTGGGGAAATTGTTATGCAGTCTCCATCAAAGTGAAACAGATTCCTCCCAGAGAAATGTGAGCAGTAGTCACTAAAGACAAGTAGAAGAGTGGCGAAAGCAGTTTTTTCTGGAATAGCTCAAAAGTGGAAATTACCCAGATGTCCACCACCAGTGCTGTGGATACAGCACACATGGCCAGGACAATGACTTACCTACAGCTCCGGCAACAACAAGGATGGCGCTTGCATACACAAAGCCAAGGGAAAGAAGCCAGGCAGAGCACACAGTAGGATTTCACGTATTAACAAGTAAGACTCATCTATGGATAGGGCTACTGGTGACTGGTGGGAAGAGAAGGTTTCTGGAGGCTGAGGATATTCTGTTTCTTGATTTGGATGCTGGTGACATGAAGGTGTTCAGCTTTTGAAAATTACTCAAACTATACCCATAGGTGTGTGTTTTTCTACATGTATGTTGCACATCAGTATAGAGTTAGATTTAGAAAGAAGCTAACGTTTATGGAGTGCTGGCTGTGGGCCAGGCAGTGTGTGTTATTTCCTTCAATCCCCACAACGATCCTATGAGGTGGGGCCTGTCATTCCCTCTACTTCCACACCAGAGGGGCTGAGTCACTGCTCCAAGCTCATGCCGCTAGTACACAGCCGAGCTGGGGTTTGATCTCGTGTCCCATTCATTTCTAATTTCTCTGCAATACATCCCAAGCTTGAAAAAGTGAGGATTCATGGATTTCTTTGAGATAGAGAAAAAAAAGGGAGATGATGATCCTGAGGAAATTGTTCATAAACGTGACCACCAATGTCTTAAGAAAAAGCTGGCAAGATCCCAAGGAACGAGAGAAGGTTGGGAGCAGATGTGAAGTGAATTTAATAAAGGCATTGACTAAAGATGAAGAAGAGAGTTTTGTGCTGGTCTCAAACTATCAATAACCAATGATGTGGCGGGCCCAGCCCTTGTGGTTTCTGTTTGACTGCAAGACCCCCTTCGACAATAACCATTAGGGACTTTGAAAAATGAAGGTTTGTTACTCACACGACCTGAACATTACACGACACATCTGGAGCCACACAACCAAGTCCAGGGGAAAGAGAGAACGCACAGGCCAGAGCTTTTGCTTTTACTGGAGGGTGGGGCCTTTATGGGTGAATCTTTCTCAATCTTTATGGGTGAATTTAAAACATAAGAGTGGAAAATTTTTTAAAAAATTATTTATTTATTTTTAGAGAGTGGAGAAGGGAGGGAGACAGAGAGGGAGAGAAACATTACATGTGCTTTGACTGGGAATTGAACCTGTGAGCTTTCGGTTTGCAGGCTGGTGCTCAACCCATTGAGCCACACCAGCCAGGGCGAAAGTGGGAATTTAAAGTACTAGGAGAGAGACAAACAAACAAACAAAAAACCAACAGTGGCCCAAAGGTCAGTTATTGAAATCAACCAAGATCTCTAAAGCAGGAGCCTCCGAGGGAGAAGGTCACCTGGCTCTTTATCTGGTCCCATGGCTGGCAGTGTGTTTGTTGAGATGGCTGTCTTGGCAGTCCAAGTTTAAGTTAGGCACTTGCATTACAAAAAAGAAAAAAAATACCAACTGTTCGGGCTTACACGTATAAAACATTGAGAGGTACTGAAGGTCCAGCTAAGGGGACTCTGTGCAGGAAATAAAGAAACCCTACCCATTGGGCCTCTTGTGCCATTTGTGGCTCAGTGATCATTTCCCAATACGGCAACAAGGAATGCTTTTACAGTCTCTCTTTTCCATAGCCTTGTTTGTAGGCAACATCACCACAGGAAGCAGGGCTGACACCTACTTTGCTGATAAGCAAACTGAGGTTCCAAGAGGCCAAGTGTCTTGACTGAGATCACACAGAGTAAGTTTCAGCACTGACCTTGAACTGAAGCTTTCTGCCCCTACTCTCTGCCCCTTGAAGTCAAGCCTCCATCCCAGTGACCTTGCGCACCAGACCTTCCTGTTTCTCCTCTGCTCCTTTATCCAGAGAACCTCCCCCTACAGACCCATGGCTCTGCCTTCCAAAGTGCTTCTGTGCCAGCCCAGAGAACTTTCTGCCACAGTGGAAACATTTTATTCTGAGCTTGCAATATGGCAGCCGCCAGCCACATGTGGCTAGTGAGCACTTATAATGTGGCTTTCATTTGATTTAATAGATTCACATTTATATTTAAATAGCCACATGGCTAGCTAGCATTATAGAGTGGTTACATAATCGAGGCAGGCAGTTGGTACATGCTGGTTACTCTCCATTTGCTCCCCAGGTCCATTCTCCAGCTTGCCTGTGTCCACTCAGGCCAATCCCTGTGGACTACATCTCCCAGAATGCTTTGCTCTGGCTCCCGCTTGGTTTGACCAGTGGGAGGCACTGGCAGAAGGTGAGGGAGAAAGATTGGAGTCTTGCTCTCTGAGCTCCCTCCCTGATTCTAACCCAAATCTTCCTGCATGGCTCTGCTTCTACTGGGTTTGAAGAGTGTAGGGATAACAATGCTTCCCTCTGGGTTCTCAACATCCCTTACCAATTTGCTTGACTTGCCCCCATCTCTTTAAGGATTTTCTTCATGACTTGTTCTTTATTTGAAACCATCTGGTGGGTAAATTGTGTTTCCTTTTGGGACTTTGACTAATAAAAGGTAGGAGGAGCAGATTGTCCATGAAGACTGCCCATCTGAGGGTTCCTAAACACCCCAGTTTCTAAGACAAAAGTCTCTGGAGTAGCAGAATTTGATTCTAGGATCCTTCACCTCAAAAGGCAGGGATACTCTGCTGCCTTTTCCCAGTAAGACCTCAAACTAAGGAAAAGACATTCTGCCTCGTTCTTGCCTCCCCCTACTACCCTTGATTAGAGCAGGAACTCCAAGAAACAGAGGAAGAGGGTGGAAAAAGAAAGGGGTGTCTCTTAAAGCTGTCCTAAGATGAGACTTGTAAGAGGCAACACAGATCGAGATGTGGTTCTCAGTGAGGACTCATGGCAGAACTGCTTGCTGTCTCTTGTTCTAGGGCGCTCAGCTACACTACATTTCCCATTCTTGCAGGCAGGCCTGGCCATGTGACTAAGTCCTGGCTGGTGGAAGGCCAGTGCAAGTGAGGTGGGCTACTCCCAGGCCAGGCCCAGGAACCTTGCCCAGGTACTCCCCTCCCCAGTCACTTCCCTTCTGTGGGTTCATACCTGGGAACACAGGGACTTTGAAAGCCACAGACTATAGACAAGGAACCACAGTCTGGCTGGAGCTGGGGCCTCTGTCTCCCTGCTTGGAGGAGAGCTGCCCACTATTCAAGAATACCCATTTGGGGCTTTATGTATGCAAGAACTAAACCTCTTGTGTTTGAGCCCTCATCTATGTTGAGGGCTCTGTGTTACAGCAGCAAGCAGTATTTAATGTATTACTTATAGTAACTTAGCTTATCTAATACACACTGACCAATACATTTGTGCAGCTAAAATCTCAGTTCCGTGAGGCCAAGACCTGTCTCTTGTTCACTGCTGGAGCCCTCAGTGCCTAGAACAGAGCCTGGTCCGCAGTTGGCCTCAGTCAGTGAGTATTTGGTGAATGAGCCATCAGCTTCCACTTTTTCTTTCCAGCTGGGTGAAAGGCAGAAGAGTGCAGCAGATGTGATCTCTGGCTCTCAGGAGAGAAGGGGCTGGGTTTATATCCTGCCAAATTACTCACTAATTGTCTATGTTGGGCAAACTCCCAACCTCAGTTTCCTCACAGGGATGATGGAGAATCACAGAAAAGCTCTTCCTTTCAGTGGACAGTGGGAGGATTAAATGTGACCATTCATGAAAAGCGCTGAGCACACTGCCTGATGCAGACTGAGCCCTCAGGAAGTAGCAGCCATGACGATTTGAACTTTTCTTATTCTCTGGGTAAACCAAAAGCTCAGAAACGGCCCCTGCAATCAGCTCTGACAAATCTCAGGCCCCAAGGTATGAGGGGAGAAGAGAAGCGAGGCTTGAGTCCAGGATTATAGCCAAAGACCAACTCAGAAAATGCTATTACATTCCCGTGATCCTCCTGCTGTCTCAGGGGGACTCAAGGCTATGTTTCTTACCCTGACCTCCGACTAACTGCAGAAATTAGCCCCCCTGCTGTGGGGCTCAGGCTAGCTGCCTCTGGGTCAGGGTCCCACTAGGAACCCAGAACTCAGAGAGCCTGGTGAGTCCTCAGGACAAATGGAGGAAACAAGCCATAGTTTAATTTGGGGCATCCCATGTTTGGAGGGTTTATTATTATCTTCAGCCTGGAGGTATGGGTGGTTGGACACACGCCTGAGGACTGATCAGGTCCTTCTCCTCCATTAATTAAAATGTGAATCACAGCTGAGTCACTGAAGAAAGAAAACGGTCAATGAACAACTCTGACTTCCTCCCTCCTCCTTTGCTGGGAGAGATGAGTCAGCAGAAGTCTGGATTCAAAAATGAGAAGGGGGGAAAAAAGCAGAAAAGAGTTGCAGGGCTTGGGAGAGCAGCAGGAAAATGAACCTGGGATACTTTATCCTTTGTCTTAGCAGAAAAAGTACCCAAACTCCCAACCCAAGGCCAACGAGCCAACCCCCTCTAGTGAGCATATCTCTCTATTTCTCGTCTATATACAGACCCACAGGCACACCATGTTCTATACAAGCTTCAACAACCTCTTTTCTTGATTCTTTTGGACAACAGATTCCTCCCCAAGCCAAAAATAGCCTCGAATCTCCATCCTTCTGCCTCATTTTCCCCACAAAGCCTCCAGATTTGAATTTATACATCTTGTTTCCGAGCTAATGGAGAAGTGGGAGCAGCGCTGCCTCTGGTCAGTGAGAGAGGACCAAGGGGAGTGAGAGCGGAAGCTCCAGAAGTGGGGGTCCCTCAGCATCCGGGCATCCATGGAGCCCACCGGCTGAATACATGGCACCTGGAGCCAGGCTGGTCTGAATTCTGGCTCTGAGTAGCCTGGGACAGTTCATCTTTCTGAGCCTCAGTTTCCCTATCTGTGAAATGTGGGCAGTACTCACAGTGTGGTAAAGATAAAGAGCAGCACCCACTACAAGGCAGCAATTATAATGTTCGTTAGAAAAAACGATCCGAGAATTCCTGCCTCACCCTAAGGCCACCCTAAGGGAAATGATCAGACCGGCTGGGGAGGTGGCCCTCCCTGAGCGGACAGGATGCACAGTGCCTGGCGCACTCTCTACCTGGTGTGTGTGTGGGGTGTGCAATTTCCCCACAAAACGGCCCAATCTCAAGAAACTCCCACACTTCACTTTTGACTTCTGCATCATGAGTTTTCAGGAGGATCATCTTTATTTTAAAATTCACAAGGGGTTTTACCAAATGACCCTGGTTTTGACCCTTTGATATTCAAGCCATTCTCTTTTAAAGAACTAGTGGTGTTGTTTTCCTTGTCAAAATTTAAATAGATGAACACTGTCCGGGCCTGTCTGTTAATGTCTAAGAGTGTGATTTCAGCAGTTTGCCACCGTCCTGCTCACAGACTGTGTGAAATCCTGCATTTTTTGCAAGGTTGGCAATGTCAAAGTCATTCGGTGTTGGACTTGGACTATATTATAGGATAGTACTTAACAATTCAGAACAGTGGTTCTAACCAGGGGTGATTTCATCCCCCGGGGGCCATTTGGAAACATCCGGAGACATTTTTTGACTGTCCTGACTGGGGACGGGTGATCCTGGGATCGGTGGGTGGTAGCCGGGGATGCCGCTGAACAGCCCGCAATGCTGCGGGGCCCAAACTCTCCGACCCAGCACTTGACTAATAAGGATGTGGACCCCATGGGTCAGGCTTGCCCTGCAATGAGTTCTTTGAGTCTGGACTTACTCTTACAAGTGGTCAGTTCCTTAGTGACCAAAAAGTGGATTATGTCAACTTTTGGCCCCTCTGTCTCCCTCTAATTACAATAAGTTTATGCTAAGCTTGGGGCTCTGCAGCCAGATTTCCTGGATTCTAGTTCTAACTCTGCCACTTCCTAGCTGTGTGACTTTGGGCAAGTTACGCAACCACTCTGGGCTTCAGTTTTATCAGCTGTAAAGTGTGGCTAACAATAGTACCCACTGAATAGGACCATTGCATGATATGGGTTGAGCTGTGTAAAGCACTTAGAATAATGCCTGGTATACAGTGAGGTGGGGGTTGGGGATGGGGTGGAAAGTGAACTGAATCCGCAGTACAAATATGCTACCAATTTTCCCAATAAAGATTCACATTCTCTTTCCATAGGGTGGCTGAGATATGGATGCTTAGTCAGAAACTACATTTCCTAGCCTCCTTTGCGGTTAGGTGGTGCCACATGACTAATTCTGGCCAATGGAATATAGGCAGAATAAGTTCTCACTTTCTGGCCCAGCTCATAAATACCTATCTACTTCTCCTTCCCCAGCCTGCCTGCTGGATGCAGACTCTTAGGGCAACCCTGGAAACTACACGCTGCAGAAGGTGGCACCTCCATCAGCCCGTATTGCTGAGTGACTGTGTGGCGCAGAGCCACAGTCGTACCACCCACACTTCCACCCCATCCCACCCCTTACTGATTGTACTTCGGAAGTTCATTTCTCACTCAGGTATACTATTAAGCTGGGAATTTTTGGTTTTACCTGTTACAGTCTCTTTCCTCAGCAGTCAAAATCATCACCTCTTCACCATCTGACCAGCTTCAAGATGACTCTGAACACTGTCCTTCATACCTTCCCCACCATCTGGCAGATAAGCTAGGAGAAGGTCCCTTCTCCCAGCGAGGGTAAAGGAAACAGGTGGGTTCTGCAGGCCAGGATCTTCACGAAGAGCTCTGATGTAGGAACTAGGAGGAACCCGAGAGTCCTGGTTCCTATGCCAAGTTTTGGATCTTGCCTAATGAATGAGGGAGAGTGAGGCTTGCCGCGGGTGAAGTTCAGACTTCTATCAGTGCCACCAAAGGGTCCTAACGCATGTCAATACTTCTGTCAACTACTCAAATGCTCAAGTGCTACCTTCCCAAAGAAACCTACCGTGACCACCCCGTTGAAAACTGCATGCCGCACCTCAACCCAACACTCCCAACTGCCTTTACCCAACTCCATGTTTTCCCCTTATGACACCCCCTCCTCTGGCGCACCGTTGTTACTGTTTATGGTCCCTCCCTCTCCTGTCAGATATTAAGGGCCACAAGACCTCCCCCATCATGCAGAACAGTGCACATATCAGGTGCTAAGTGAAAGATGCTGATTTGAGTGTTTGCTCTGTGCCTGGAACATTCTAAGAGCTTTACACATATGAACGCATTTTCACTCTCATAACAGTTTGACTGAATGGAGACCATGATTATTCCCATTTGACAGATGAAAAAACAGGGTTTTCATTTTCTTCACTGAGGAAGGCACTCAGCCAGAAAGTGGGGGAGCCGGGATTTGAACCCAGACCACCCAGTCCCTGCGTCTAGGCCTCCTGGAATTCGCTTTGTTTGAGCACATGTCACAGAGCTGCCTAATTCTGGACAAGCAGGAAAATCAGAGCTGTTTATTTAGTTTAGCTTGAAAAACATATGCCCTGTTGAATGTGATGTGTGGACAGGGCCAGGCCCACAAACTTGTGCTTGGTGACTGCTTTGAGGATGCGGAGGTACGTGCTAACAATCCTAGCTCCTCCCCTCACCAGCTGTGTGGTGTGAGGCAGTAACTTAGCTTCTCTGTGCCCCAGTCTGGTCCTCCACAAGAATTTTTAAAACATGCAATACCTGGTTATTTAGCTGGGGGCACTGACCTCTTCTCTTTTAGATTGTCAAAAAAAAACAAAACAAAACAAAAACCAACCAACAAAACAAAACATGACAATGGCCAACATAGCAATAGCTATCTGGCGTGAATAAATCAAAATTATACCTATTTTTTTGTCAGCTTGTCAAAAATATATTTTTCGGAGTGCCACAGAATTTTGGTAATTAGTTTATGTGTGCCGTGAGAGGAAAGAGGCTGAAAACCGCTGCTCCACACGATGGGCTGTTGGGAGGATGAGACACTTTATTTGGTCATTACTTGTGAAATGTTCACAACAGGTCCACAGGCACATGCATGCGTGTGCATACATGTGGCATATACATGCGTCTGTACACAGCAAGGTTCACAGCAAGTGCTATGAAGTGTCTGTTGGAGAAATAATTCTCACAGTTCCTGTCCAAAGCTCGGGGGTGTGGGGCAGGCCCCCCAGAGCGGAGCCGATCCGGGCACTGCATGCATGCGGCCGCACACACCTGGGGAGAGGTGTGCTGTCACACTGTTAGTCAGAGGAGCCAACAGTGGCCTTCCAATGACTCCTGCTAATTTTAAGGACAAGCTTCTCAGTGCTGATGCTTGAGGCAACTGTTGCTTTTTAAATAACAGCACAGGGGTGTGCTTACAGGCCTGCCACTGGGAAGACAGCAGCTCCACAGAAAGCTGAAAGTGACAAGTGGCCCAGGCTGCCCCAAACAGGACAGAAAATGGCCTGCAGCAAGGCAGAGGTGGACAGGGAAGAAAGCGTAAGTCTACCCGCTGTGTCCTCAGTCTGCCAGGACCTGGCCGAAGGATCTGGTATTGGTTAGATAAAGTTGTTGACCCCCTGCCTAGTTGGAAATCCGCATATAACTTTTGACTCCCCAGAAACTTAACTAATAGCTTACTGCCGGCTGGAAGCCTGATTAAAAACAAACAGTGGATTAACACATATTTTGTATACTGTATTCTTACAACAAGGAGAAAAAAAATGTTATTAAGAAAATCACAGGAAAATACATTATTGAAAAAATCCACATACAAGTTGAACCCCAGCACTTTAACCCATGTTGTTCACGGGTCAACTGTATCGTAAGAGCCCAGCGATGTCTGAAGCCAGCAAAGCACCTGCAGCCCCAAAGCGCTTTCTGAAAATGAGCTAACGAAACCCCAGGGACGGGTCATTGGCACTAAATGTGGTCACCCAGAGGGGAGGCATGTACAGTTCCATTCCAAGAAAACTGGCAAACTGCAGGGCAGGGAGTGAGAGGCCCTTAGTCATAGTGATGATGATGGTGGTGGTGGTGGTGGTAATGATGATAAAGCTTTTACTATTACTACGTCATTATCATCACCATCATCATGTCTCAATAGTCCTTAATATTTATTGAGTGCTTACAAGGAGCCGGACACTGTTCTAAGAGCTTTACACAGAGTATTTCAATGAGATCTCCCCATAACTTTAGGAAGTAGGAGTATTCTTAGTGAACAGATGAAACAAATGAGGCTCAGGGAGGTTGCAGAACCTTCCCATGTCACACAGCTTGCAAAAGGGGGAGCTGGTTCAAGTCCAGGTTGTCTGGTATCTGACATCCTTACTACCCTCACCATCATAATGATGCTCTGTGTACTTTACAGTATTTTCATCCCCTCCAAGGTAAGCTGTTACTGGCCCCATTTTACAGATGAGAAAATTGAGGCACAGAGGGGCTGGCTGACTTGCTCAACATAACACAGCAGGGACGTGGTGGAACCAGAATTTATCCATGCCGCCCTCCTGTCTCACCGCCCACATCAACACCTCTGGATGGGTGTTCTTTCCAAAAGCCAGCTTTACCAAGCAGGGAACCTGATCTCCAACCTCACTGGGACAGCTGCAGTTCAGGGTGTGAGCAGGACAAAAGGCTGACACACTCGATATTCACTGCTCGACCTCGGGGGGTGGAGGACTGCTCAGCTTGGCCGCCCTAAGCCTGACCGGATAATGTGCTGGACGGAGAGGGTGGGAGGGCATCCTCGTACCCAGGCAGCGAGAGTGCTTCACGTACACTTGTATTCTGGCCACCACACTCAGCCAAAGTGATTCTTCTAAACAAAAATCTGATGACATCCACCCCTTCTCTAAATCCTTCCATGGCTCCCTCATGCCTTCAGAATAAAGCCAAACCCTCAAAACATGGCTTGATCTCTTCTGACCTTCTGTAGTTCTTTTCTTGCCACTTTGCTCTCCCAGCACGCAAGCACACACATGCACACAAAACATATGACACACACATGCATGCGTGAACGATGCACACGCACACTGAGTGTACACACATGAATACACACAGTCCAGTCACACTTGCTTTAACATGTAGATAGATCCTGCATCCAGACCGCCTGGTTTTGAATTCCAGTTCTGCCACATGGGCATGTCACTTAACTTCTCTGTGCCTCATTTTCCTCATCAGTAAAATATTTTGCTCACCATGTTTTCTAAATCCTAACCCCCAATGTGCTGATATTTGGAAGTGGGGCCTTTTGGAATTGACTAGGTCAGGGAGTGGAGCCCTCATGAAAGGGATCAGTACCCTTATATGAGGGACCCCAGGGAGCTCCCCCACCCTTCCACCATGTGAGGGCACAGCGAGAGGATGGCTGTAATCCAGGAAGTGGGCTCTCACCAGACACTCAGGTCTGCCAGTGCCTCGATCTTAGACTGCCCAGACTTCTGGATCAGAGAAATAAGTTTCTGTTGTTCAGAAGCCACACAGTCTGTGATATGCTGTTACAGCAGCCTGAAGGGACTAGGGCAATGCCCATTTTTCATTTGGTTCTGTGGAAGGTAATACACACAGATGGTATGCAATTCAGAAAAATATGTGTCATTTATCGTGGAAGGTAAGTTGTTTTTCTGTACACTTATTTCCAAGTCTCTCAGTGTCTTTCTAGGGAGGCAAACACAATTATTAGTTTCTTATGGAATCTTCCAGAAATAGCCTATGCACTTACAGGCAAATGGTAGCTGCTACATGTGCCATTACAAAACTTGCCCTTCTCATCTGACAGTGTATCTTGGATACAGAGATTTCTGTTTTCCCATCTGTAAAATGGGAATGTGACAGACTCCACTTTACAACTTGTTACAGGGTTAAACGAGTTATTGCTCACTTTACAACAGTGATTAGAATGGTGCCTTTCACACAGCAGTGTCCTCTAAGTGCCAGTTCTCATCGGTACCCAGAGTTCTGCTTCTTCCTTTTGAAAATGCCCCCACCCCGGGTGGGTGGCTCAGTTGGTTGGAACATTGTCCCATACACCAAAAGGCTGCAGGTTCGATCCCTGGTCAGGGTGCACATGGGAAGCAACTGATCAATGTTTCTCTCTCACACTGACGTTTCTCCCCCGACCTGAACCTCCTTTCTCTAAAATCAATAAACACGTTCTCGGGTGAGGATTACAAAAATGAAAAAAAAATGCCTCCATAGCATCCCATGGGATGGAGGCACCCTAATTTGTTAAATAGTTCCTCGTGATGAACACGAGTTTTCCAGTCCTTCCCTGCTTAATAAATATGGCTGGACAAGCAAAAGAACCAAGAAAGAAGAAATGCTTTTTGAACAGGATGAGAGAACTTGGGCAAACTTCAGGAATTGAAAGTCGTTCAGGTATCTTCTTAGGCACCGAGTCCTGCACTTTCACAAACTGATTCCAAGAAACACTAAGCATTACGTTGACGTCAGCAGTGTGATCGGATTACGTCACTGTGCATGGGTGTCATGTCAGTCCCTCCACCAAGAAGTGGTCTACCCAATGAGAAAACCCTCATGGGTGTGAACGTGGTCCAGTTTATCAGCTGTTCTCAGCCCGAAGAATGTAGTCAGTATCATTTCCATCAGCTCATGGTTTTAAAAATATTGTTGGTCCCAAAAGGAAAATAGGAGTTGGTCAGAGAAGTACCAACTTGGCCCAGGAGAGAGGCATGTGGCTAAAACACTGCCCAGGATGTCCTTGAAGGATCTGAAGGAGAGCCGGTGAGCCTGGGTTGAGTTGTAGGATGAAGGTTAAAGAAGGGATGGGAGGCAGGAGGAGGAATGAAGTGGATCATGAGCTTTATTAAAATGTATTTTTGTAACTGAGTTGAAAATAGGCACACCAACTTCATTCTGACTGTTCCATCTCGTGACATAGCTTTGCTTGTGGGGGCCTTTCCATTCAGCATATCTCCATGGCAACGGACCACTTCTCATTCACGCCATCTCCACAGTTACCTTGCTTGGCTCATTCATGACTGTTGCCATGGAGACAGGCCCATTGATACAATCTTGATTTTTTGGAACTTTGCTTTCTGGAATGATGGAGTGTTGGCCTTAGGGTAGGATGGAATCATGGTAAGGAAGTGGGCTGCAGGGGGTTCTGGGATGAGCGGGGCTCTAAAGACTTAAAATATAGTAAGGGGAAGATGAGGTGGTGGAAGGTAGGGCAGAGGACTAGAAGAACATCCTTCCTAATCTTGCCACGTGCGACGGCTGGTCTTTGAACAATCCCGTGTGTGTGGCATCTCCCACTGGTGTGGCAGCACAAACAGCAGGTGCTCGGATGTGTCTTTGCTGGCAGCTGTACACCAGCACTCAGAACAGCGCATAATAGAGTAAAATTACCTTACAAATAATTGCTAAATATACTAGGATTTGTTGCTCATGAACCTGCCCTTGATAAATTGTTTCCTAAAAACCTCAGAAGCAACTGCCACTGCACTTACTGCCCCCGCCCCAGCTTTGTGCCATACACACCTCCCCTCACGCTTCCCTAGGTGACTCGCGCACACTCCTACCTAAAGGGAAACCTTCCCCTGTGCAAGTGCCACTCCTTCCTGCCCACCGAGAGGTGTCCTCTTGCCAGCCCTCTCCTTCATTTCTGGTGACATCATGCTTTCCCTCCCCACTGGGTTATTCTCGTCAGCACACAATCTGCCGTTAGTCTCCTATCTTCAAAAAAGAAAACAAACCTCTGGACTGCACGTTCCCCACCAGCTAACACCCCGTCTTTCCCCCTCTACCTTTCACAGCAAAAGTTTTTTAAATTCTTCACCCAAGGATATGTTTATTGATTTTAGAGAAAGAGGAAGGGAGAGAGAAACATTGATGTGAAAGAAACCTTGATCAACTGCCTCCTCTATGGACCCCGTCCAGGGATCAAACCTGCAACCTAGGAATGTACCCTGACTGGGGATTGAACCCTCAACCTTTTGGTGTGTGGGATGACACTTCAACCAACTGAGCAACCCAGCCAGGGCTCACGGCAAAACTCTTGATTAAGAACTGTTAGTAATCCCTCCAGCAGTCCTTTCCCTTTACCTCTCCTCAAAGCAGCTCTGGCTAGGACTGCCGAAGACTTCCATGCTGCTAAACCTAACAGTCAATTCTCGGTCCTCCTTCGAGCCAACCCTTTGGTCTCAGTTGACAGTCCTGATCACTCCCTCTGACTTGAAGTGTCTTAACACTCTCCTCACATGGTGTCCAGGGCCCACATGCACCCCCATTCACTGCATCTCAGTCCCCTTTGCTCTCTCCTCCCTGCCACCCAACTCCTGTAATGATGGAGAGCCAGCCCCACACTCAGTCCTTCGTGCCCTTTTACATCCTCTTCCTTATCCAGTTTCACAGCTATAAATAACCCCCACAGGCTGATGACTCCTGCATTTCCACCTCCAGCCCTGTCTTCTCTTCCTGAACTTCAGGCTCCAAGTACTCAAAGCCCAGCACAGCAGCTCTATCACGAGCAGGCAGGTAAAACAGTGCGTCTCAAGCGGAGCCCCTGGTCTCCCCTGCTCCCACCCCCATCCCATCTTAGTTGATGGCAAATCCTTCCTCCCAGTAAGTTTTCAAATATTGTTCCTGTCTTTTTTCTCTTTTGCTTTTTAAGAATTCTTTTTCTTTTAAATTTGATTCTACTTTGGTAAGAACACTTAACGTGAGATCTATCCTCTTAACTTTTTAAGTGGACCACACAGCATGGTCAACGACAGGTACAATGTTGTACAGCAGAGTTCCAAAAGTTATTCATCTTTAACTAAAAGTTTATGTCTGTTAATTAATAACTCCCCGACACACTCCCGCTCCCATCCCTTAGGGAATACCATTCCAATCTGCACGCCTTTCAATGTGACTATTTCAGATACTTCATCCGAGCAGGATCATGCAGTAGTTCTTCTGTGATTGGCTTATTGTGCTTAGCACAATGTCTTCAAGATTCTCCACTTTGTTGCATATTGCAGTTTCCTACTTTTTTAATACTGAATACTAGTCCACTGGATTTACATACCACATTTCCTTTATCTATTAAGCTGTCAATGAACATTCAGGTTGTTTCCATATCTTGGTTGTTGTGAATAATGCTACAATAAACATGGAAATGCTATTATCTCTTCAAGATCTTTTCTTCGACTGTTTTGGATAGAGACCCAGAAGTGGCATTGCTAGATCACATGCCAGTTCTATTTTTAGCTTTTTGAGGAGCCTGTTCCCCATAGTGGGTGCACCACTCTGCACTCCTGCCAACCGTGTGCAGGGGTTCCGATTTCTCCACATCCTCCTCAGCGCCTGCTGCCTTTGTTTTTGTTTTTGATGACAGCCATTCCGACAGGTGCGAGGTGATATCTCATTGTGGCTTGGACTGAATTTCTCTGACGAATAGTGATGTTAAACTGTTTTCACATACCTGTTGGCCATTTGTACATCTTCTTTGGAGAAATGTCTAGTCGAGTCCTTAGCCCAGTTTAAAGTCACAGTATTAGGTTTGCACTATTGAGTGGCAGGAATCTGGTCGCTGCTGCCTTGTGCCGCCCCTCACAGGACCCAGGAGTGGAGCTGCCTGACCGACAGCCCTGCGATGATGAGACGGACGCTCTCTATCTGAACTGCCCCAAACGGCAGCTGCCGGCCACGTGTGACTACTGAGCACTTGCAATGTGGCTGGTATAAGTGAGCAACAGAATTTTAAATTTTACTCAATCAAATATTTAGGACGGTGGTTCCTCAAAAAATTAAACATAGAGTTACCATGTGGTTCAGCAATCCCACTTCTGGTTATCTTGTGTTCATAGCAACATTATTCCCAATACTGAAAAGGTGAAAACAACCCAAGTGTCCACTGGCACATGAATGAATAAAAAACTGTAGTATACCCATACTATGGAATATTATTCCGTCTTAAAAAAGAAGGGAATTCTGACACATGCTACAGCATGGGTAAACCTTGAGGACATTGTGCTGAGTGAAATAAACCAGCCACAGAAGGACAAAACCATATGATTCCACTAGTATGAGGCCCCTAGAGGAGTCAAATGCATAGAGAGGAAAGAATGGTGGGGGCCAGGCGCTGGGGGAGGAAGGAACAGGGAGTTAGTGTTTGATGGGGACAGTACTTAGTTCTGCAAGATGAAAAGAGTTCTGGACATGGATGATAGATGCTTTAGGAGGTGGCAGCTACTTGTCCAAGTCAAAAGGCAACTGCCAAGAACTTGCCGGACCATGGCAGTCAGCCAGCCCCCGGTCTGTCAGCGTGCATCCGGAGGGCTGTGGGGAAAGCGCGCTTTCGCCGCACGGGTCTGCACTGCTGCACATGCTCCGTGTCCGGGTCCTGGGGGGTTTCCACTCCACTGGGTAGGGTGAGGAAAGGAAAGCTGTCACTCAAGCCCAGAGGCTGCTGTGGAGATGGCAGGAGAGAGTGAGTGGCCAACAGCCGAGAGTGGGTGCACGTGGCTCCCCAATGGAACAGTCTGCTGAGAGCCCATTATGGAGGCAGGAAGGCAGGTTCCATGAAACCCAAGGCAGAGTCTCTGTTCCTGCTCAACTCTGTGTACAAAGGCCTGGCTTCCTGGGGGAGAACTGGCTTGGGCCTATGGACCCCCAGCCCCAGCTCTGTCATGGCTCTCCTGGTCCCATGATCTCTTCCTTCCTGGCACTTAGCACAGTGGAAGCTCAAAAAGTATTCTGAACACTTGTGAGGCGGTTAGAGCATATATGCAGAGTTGGATTAGACCAGTTCCAGTCCTAGCTCTGCTGCCTGCTGTGTGTCATTGGGCGAGTTACTTAACCCCTCTGTGTCTCTACTCCTCTGAGGTTTTATCCACAGAGACAATGAAGTCAGTCGATGTAAGTAAAGTCTGTACGACAGTGAATGGTACATCGTAAGTGGAATGAAGCCCCTAGGAAGTCAACTTTCCCAGGCCACACAGCAACTGCTGGGGGCAGTTTGCTCCAGGCCTTAAATACAGGTGGGCCCCCAGAGGTCAGACATTGAATTCCAAAGTGCATTCTGGAGGTAGTGCACCAAATGGTGACCCTTGCCCCCAAATGATAGCTGTATGTCCTAATCCCTAGAACCTGTGGATGTGACCTTATGCAGAAAACATGTCTTTGCAGGTGTGATTAAGTTAAGAATTTGAGAGGAGAAGCTTATTCTTGGATGATCCAGGTGGGCCCTAAATGTAGTCGCACGTATCCTCGTAAGGGGGAGGCACAGAGTTTTGAGAAAGAAGAGGATGAGGTCATGTGACCAGAGAGGTGGAGACTGGAGTGATGTGGCCACAGTCCAAGGAATGCCTGAAGCCACCAGAAGCTGCGAGAGGCAAGGAATGGGTCCTCCCCCAGAGCTTCATAGGGAGCAAGGCCTTGCCAGTATCTTGATTTCAGATTTCTAGCCTCCAGAGTTGGAGAAAACCTTTCCCAGTGAGAGGCTCTTAAAGAAGTTCAATACAGTTAGAGCCGACGCAGGGGAGGTGGGCAAGGCCAGGCGATACAGGGTCTCCACTGTGCTGCTAAGGGAAACACACGGCCTTGGGAGGACTGTACAAAGGAACGACTTGGTTGGTTTGTATTCCACACAGTTAAGGGTTAACTGAGCAGCGCTGGAGTGTTCAGACCCTGCCTGTTCCAAAGACAAGACTGGCCCTTGACTTGCTTCTGGGAGATCACTCCCAGGAGATCACATCCTGACCGGTAAGGGTGTCTTTGTGTACTTGGGGTCTTGGGCATGGCAAGTAGTTTATGCTCACAATGTGACTGATGGTGAATGCCTGTTTGTGTTCACCTGGGCCATGCTGCATCTGTTTGATCTCTGGGGGTGGTGACCAACCAGTCAAAGCCAGTCACACGGGTGCTCCATGCCTCTGTGATCCAGTTGCAACAAAAACCTTGGACCAAAGCTTGAGTGACCATCCCTGGTTGGCAGTACACTATGCATGTTGTCACACGCCATTGCTGGGAGAACTGAACACTGTCCACACAGCTCCACTGCAGGGGACAACTGGAAGCTTGTGCTGGTTTCTCCTAGATGCTGCCCTAGGCACCTTCTACTTCTACTAGATTTTCGTCTGCATTCTTTCGCTGCAATAAACTGTGAGTATCTCAGCATGAGTGGGTCCTATGAGCCTTTCTAGGAAGTCCTCAAACCTGAGGGTGGTCTTGCAGACACGTGACCATAGTCTTACTGCCTTAAACCTGCCTCGGACCAACAAAATTCCTGTTTTGGTTGCATGTCGAGAGAAAGCAACTCCACCTGACATATTTGCTTGCCAGGCACAGCACTTTAGTGAAATCCAAAAAGACAAAACGGTTGCCTGTCTCCAAGTAACTCAGAGGATAGAGGGGAAAACAGAAAGGAGACCAAGTCAGTATGTTGAGTATTTTAATGGGAGAAAGTGTGATGTAGGGCTAGTGGGCTCATTTCTTTTTTTTAAATCCTCACCTGAGGACATTTTTTCATTGCTTTTAAAGAGACAGGAAGGGAAACAGAGAAACAATGATGTGAGAGAGAAAAATCAACATGAGAGAGAAACACTTTTTGGTTGTTTCTCATATGTGCCCAGACTGGGGATCGAACTGGAAACCCAGGTATGCGTCCTGACTGGGAATCAAACCTCAAACCCGAAACCTTTCATTTATAGGATAACATTCCAATCAACTGAGCCACACTGGCCAGGGCGTGGGCTCATTTCCTCTTTAACTTCTGGCTAGGGATGGGGACAGTCTCCAGTATCTAGCTCACGGATTGAGCTGGTGGGATGTGTGTGCACAGGCTGTGTATTTCAGGGGGGAAGGAGGTGAAAGGGAGCAGCCAGTGCTGCATGGGCTACGTCTGAGTCTCAGAGACAATTTCCTTTCAGAAACTCCACCTGGAGCAATGCAACACTTTGGGTACCCAGAGCTGCTCCAAGAGATAAACGAGGCTCCTTGACGATTCTGGCTGAAATCTGAAACACTGTCCAAGGAAATCTGTATCATACCCTCTGACTTTCCACCCTCCAGAAAAGTCCCCTAACCAAGAATTCAGTGTTCTCCCTTCCCTTTCACACCGCCCTTAGTAGCAATCAAAATAGCCAACATATGCCAAGCAAGCACTGTGCTGGATGCTCTGCTATTTTATATAATCCACATGACAGACCTTCATTTCTGGCAATACAGCGGGTCAGGGTAATCAGACTAGCCCTCTTGCTGAAAATAATCTCGAATTCTGTGTAAAATCCTAAGGCCCCCTTGTTGAAGCACTGAAGGCCAGACAATTTAGGAGATCATTATCCATCCCCAATTTAATGGAAATCAGGAACCTCAGAAGGTAGGCAGAACATCAAAGCCACTTTTGCTGAGGGCATGGCCCTAACCAAGAAAAATGCTACTTCAATTTCCACGGCCTCCTTGGCAGCAGGAGTGGAAGGCAAAGCCTAGTGCCCACCTAGGATACAGAGTCTAAAAAGAGACCCCCGAATGAGGATGGAAGCCCCAATGGGCTACCGCTTTAGAGTGAGAGACCTCGGGTAAACTTACTCCATCCTTCCCATCTGGGGGAAGTTACTATGGCACCTAGCAGAGGAGAGAAATAAAAGTCTTAGAGAAATAATAACCACAAGCTGATCTTTGCAAACACTGGTGCCCTAAACCCTCAACATGTGAGTGGTCCAGAAGTTCACGGTGGGTGGCCCTGGAATGGGAGAGCCCCAGGAACCTGGAATGAGTATGCGCAGGTCTTCTGGGAGGCCACCTTCATCTCAGCCTCAGAGAATTCCCCCCAGCATCATTTTAAGGAAAATGAGATGCTCACAATCAAAGATAATAAAGCACTCAAGGAAACAAGAGGTGGCAAGAAAAAAGCCATAACGAATTTAGATGTTTAAGTTATCAGACACTGACAGTGAGATAGTTCTTTGAATATTACATTTAAGGAAATATAAGATGTGCTTGAAAATACCTATATTGCCATTCTCAGCCAGTGATGGTTTTGCTCCTCAGGGGACATCTGACAACACCTGAAGACATTTTTGGATGGTGCTCTTGGAGGGGAGATGCTGTACTGTCATTTAGTGGGTGGAGGCCAGGGGCACTGCGCAACACCCTACAGGCCACAGGGTGACCCCTCACAGCAAAGGATTATCTAGCTTGAAGTGTCATTAGTGCCAAGGCTGGGAAACCCTCCTGCAGAAAAACAAACCTACTACAAAAGATGAAGCAAGTTTGAAAGGGGTCAGACAGAACTCACAGAGATGAAAAATTTAACACTAGAAATTAAAAACATAATAAGCATGGTTAACAACAGACTAGACACAACTAAAGAAGGAGTTAGTAAACCAGAAAGGCAGGCACCAGTGTTCTCATTTGACAAACGGGTAAACCGAGGCACATGCAGTGCCAGCATCTTGCTTGCTGGGAGAAGTAAACTGCACACTGGCGTCTGTCTAACTGAAGGCCCTTGCTCCTAACCTGTCTGCCATTTACTTAAACCCAAGAAAATGGTTTCTTTTCACTGCCTATGTCTGAATTTCTTTCCCACTTGATATTTTCTTGGGCAAAATATTTTGAGGAAAATAGAATTTGTCTAAAATGCCTGAAAGAATGACACTGTGTTGCTTTAGCATGCTGAGGACAATGCCTAGGGGAAAAAAGCACAGTGACTTCCATCTCTAAAGCATTTATCTTCTTTTAACTAATTGTGTCTACAATTTGCCGCAAAGGGATTTGGGGTGTTTATCCTTATACAAAGGAAAAAATGGAAGGAGGGCACCTGTAAAAGCCTCTCCCTGTGACCCTGTGAACCACTGGAGACAGGAATGCAGGGTCCAAGGCCACCCCAAATTTGCAACCCAGAGTTCTTATTGCAGGGTCTGGAACAAGTTACCTAACTTCTCTGTACCTGTTTCCTTGTACATAAAATGTGGATAATAATAGCTCTTGCCTTAGAGGCTCTCTGTGAAGATTAAATGCGTTAGTATCTTGAAAAGAGTTCAGAATAGTGCCCAGCTAATAGTTAAGTGCTGGTTGTTATTTTTATCATAATGTAAGAGAGTTATTAGGCCACCGAGGGCAGTGTGTCTAGACTGAGGTTCGATACGGGCAGGAACTGGGCCCGTCCTGTGGACCACTGCACAGGGCCTGGCGCGGAGGAGGACCTCAGTAAGTGATTTTTGACTGCATAAAAAATTTCCGCTCTACCTGCCGATACCGTCCCTAAACATAATGAGAACCCTGACTACCATTCACTGAGAATTTACTCTGGAACAAGGTCCCTGTTGGGCACACGACATCCTTACAAAAGAGCTGGAGACAGGCAGCATCACCAGAGGAGGAAACCGAGGGTCAGAGGGCCTACAGCCAGTGAGTGGAAGAAGCAGAGTTTCCCTCACATCCACCCTGCTTCCCAAATCCGAGGGCGCAGCCACTTTCTGCCACCCGGACTCTTCCCTTCAACCTGACCATCCTCACGAACCTCACAGGTAACTCATATGCCCCGAGAGCCTTCTTCCTGCTATTTCTTTGTTTCTCCTTCGACCCAGTATCTTCACCTCTCTTTGGGCTCATTGCCTGCTGCCTATGGAAGAAGTTTTTTAGTTTAGTGCCTCAGTTTCCCTGCTCATAAACGGGGGATAATAGTGGTGTCTGTTTCACAGAATGGCCATCAGGGTGAGTAGACAGTGCCCCACAGAGACTGAACCTCCATAAACGCAATCACCTTAATTTCACTTGTCCACCTTGACCCCGGGGTTCACACCTCCCAGCCTGCTTTACCACCCGCTGGGCGGGGCCTCAGTGCTCCGCCCATTGCTTCCCCTCCCCCAGGCTGACTTAGCCAGCAACTTCTCCTGGAAGCCTCTGACCCTGCACGAGTGCGCGCGCTCTCTCTCCTTGCAGCCTCTTCAGCCACTAAAATTAGCTCATCTCCAGTCCGCGTTCCCAGCGCGCCTGTCCTGGTTTCTCTCTGGGCTCCCAGCCACTTGCGATATTGTGTCTCAGATGCCACACGCTGCCTTCCTGATGCCACAGCCGTCGCCTAAAACAAGGGGTATTTTGAGATACAGGAGCGGGTGGGGAGGGAGGGATTTCACACATGTTCCTCCCGGTGTGTTTAAAAAAAGCTAACACAGAGCTGTCTGCCCCCACTGTACCCCTCTCCCCTATTTCTGGTTTCAAAATGTCAGAGGAAAAGACCTCCAGGGCCCCCAGTGAGTTAATCTTGATTTTTCAAAAATGGGAGAACAACGATCCAGCAATTCTACTTCTGGGTTTACACTGAAAAGAGTTGAAAGCAGGGACTCAAACAGATACTTACACCTGTGTTCATAGCAGAATTATTTGTAATTGTCAAAAGATGAAAGCAACCCAAGTGTGCATCAATGGATGAATGGATCAGTAATATGCAGCCCATCCATACAATGGAATATTATTCAGCCTTAAAAAGGAAGAAAATTCTGACACACGTCACAACATGGCTGAACTTGAGGACGTTGTGCTGAGTGAAATAAGCCAGGCACAAAACGACAAATGCTGCATGATCCCATTCCATGAGGTCCCTGGAGTGGTGAGACTCACACACAGAAGGAGAAGGCGGCTGCCAGGGGCCGGGGGAGACGCAGGAGGGGCAGTTAGTTTCATGGAGACAGACTTCCAGTTTGGGAAGACGAGGAAGTTCTAGGGGCAGATACTTGTACAACAATGTGAATGTACTTACAGCCACTGGTCTGGACAGTTAAAAATTATTCAGATGGTAATTTTTACCTTGTATGCATTTTACCACAGTTAAAATTTCCTGAAAAAAGGAAGAACAGTGAGGCCAGCTGGTCAGGAGGAAACAGAACCAGCATGTGGTGGAGGAGGGCGAGTGCCTCGGGGACCGGGCGGGGGCACCATGCTCCCTGACCAGGGCAGGGGCTGGATCCCCCAGCATCATCTGGGACAACTCCCTCCGTCAATGATTCATGGAGCACCTACTGTGTGCCAGTGCTTGTTCTAGGCTCTGGGACACACCAGCGAACAAAACAGGCAAAAGTTCCACTCTCATGGGACTAATATCCTCGTGGGGGTGATAGGTGATGACCAAGATGAAAAAGAATGTGGTTTGGCATCTGCTCATCAGGGATGTGGAGGGAGTGGGAGTGTCAGGAGAGGGAGGGGCAGTTACAGCTTTGAAGAGCATTTGAGCAAAGACCCAAAGGAAATAAGGGTGGTGTCATGCTGCGACCTGGGGAGGAACAAGCTGGGCAGGAGCAGAAGGAACAGCCCGGCCTGTGCACAGGCCCTGGGCCGTGCCTGGTGTGTTTAAGGATCAATGAGGCCCTGGCTGGTGTGGCTCAGTGGATTAAGCACCAGCCTGTGAACCAAAGAGTTGCTGGTTCAATTCCCAGTCAGGACACACACATGGGTTGCGGACCAGTTGGGGGTGTGTGAGAGGCAACCGCACTTTGAGGTTTCTCTTCCTCTCTTTTTCTCTCCCTTCTCTTCTGTCTAAAAATTAAAAAAAAAAAAAAAAAAAAGGATCAGTGAGGCCTCTGTGGCTGAGACCGAGTGAGTGAGGAGGAGAATTAGGGTGGATGAGGGCTGATGGCGGACAGAGCAGAACAAGTTGGACCTTGTGGGCCATGGGGAGGACTTGCTGGGCTTTTCCTGAGTCAGGTGGGAGCCATGCAGGTTCTGAGCAGAGAAGAACTAGGCCCAAACTCAGGAGCTCCAGGCCCCCTCTGGCTGCTATTGGGAGAGCAGACTAGGGGCCAGACCAGGGTGGGGCTGTGAAGGTGGTGGTAAGTGAGGGGGACTTCTGGATAGATTCTGAAGGTACAATCGACAGGATTCACTAAAAGACTGGATGTAGGGGGTTGAGAAAAAGTGGAGTGGAGAGACCCTGAGGTTTGGGGCCCCTGCACCTGGAAGGATGAGGCTGCTCTTACCAAGATGGACAAGGTGACAGGTTTGGGTGACAATGATCAGAGTTCTTTTGTCAGACTCATACTGGACTCAACACCTCAAACATCAGCTGAGGAAGATGAGCTCCTGGACACGTGGACACTGGCTTGTACCCGGAGCTCTGGGTCAGGGCCCGAGACTGACCGTGACCTGGCTGCGGAGTGCAGGTCAGACCCCTGGGCCTTGGGATTGCATCCACAAAGGGAGGCGTTCACAGCCCTGACTTCAGAATCACTGTGAGGCACGAGTGAGAGATCTACAGAAGGGTTCAGGCGGCCCTGGCACACGACTAGTGTGCGGTCAACGAGGGTCATCATTATTATTGGCAAGAGAAGGGTTGCTGTGTATCCAGCTAAACCCACCTGGGCAGCTGGCTGACAGCACTGATCCTGGAACCAGGGCTCCTCATCGAGATCCCCATTCCACTGCTTCCCAGCCATGTGGCATGGGGCAATCCTCTAGGTTTTCTGAGCCTCCGTGTTCTCGCACGTGAAGTGGGAATGACAATAGCTCACACCTTATGAGAAAGCGGGACTGAGTGAGATGGTCCTCGTAAAGTCCTCAGAGCAGAAGCCTGGCCACAGCAAGCATTATCTCTGTAGCCGCCATTATTACTGTTACCTCCGCTCACCCTGCAAAGTAGCTATAATAAGCTGGGTTCACCTCCCAGCCTTGCCACGCGCCCTAACCCGACGATTTAATGGGGACATGACAGCACCTGCCGAAAGGGTTATACTGGGAGTATTAAGTGAGATAATTCACTCCAAGTGTTGAGAGCAGCTCCAGGCACACAAGTTTGCCGTGAACATCACTGTTAACTAACTGCGGCAGGTCCCATAGCTGGGTGCTGGGGACCCCACATCTGTCTGACCCAGGATGCCACTCTTGATCACTGGGCTCTGTCACTGAACCTACAACTTAGAAACAAGGACTGGAGATCCCGAACAGGGCAGATCTGTTGGTTGGAGGGTGGTCCTGAAAAGTGAAAGCTCACCAGTTCAGTCCTCGAACAGAGCACATGCCTGGGGTGTGGGTTCAGTCCCCAGTTAGGGCACATAAGAGAGGCAAAAATTCATGTTTCTCTCCCTCTCCTTCTCCCTCCCTTTCCCCCTTCTCTCTCTCTAAAAATAAATAAACAAAATCTTTAAAATGAAGAAAAAAAACAGAACTAGGGAGTGGGAAATTAGGGGCTGTTTCCCAAAGCCTTGTGTTCTGGAAGCTCTAATGCTCTTGCTGCCCAAGGCTTCCCAGAATGCACCTTGGCTGGCACAGCCCAGGGGGAGGCCAGATTGGTAGCGGAGTTAGGATGCTCCTGCATCTGGACTTTCTCTGTTGCTTCTCTCTTGCTTCAGGGCAATAAGACTGGATTAAGGATATTTTCTTCTTCCTGCTGTCTATCCAATGCCTCAGCAAACCATGGTGCCCTCTACTACCAGCTATGAATCTATCCATCTGTCCGTCCATCCATCCATCCATCCATACATACATACATACATACATCCACCCATACATCCACTTATTCATTCAAGAGATGTTTATTGAGCTCCATTCTCAGGGTCTGTACTACACTCTGGGTTCAGTCTTTGCCCTTCAGAAGGAGATCGGTGATTAACCCAGAAAACAAGGGTGGGAAGGTTCACACAGATGGCACCTAATGCCCATAAGGAGGGGCCCTAAGCTGGCCTCATGGTGCGCTTGGGGCTGGGAGGTCAAGAGGGCTTTCTGGGGACAGAGACAGTATGAGTAAAGATGTACTTCCCTGAGTCCTGTGAGTAGCCCCCCAGCACCCAGTCCCCTCTGAAACCCCTGAACCTCACCATGACATT
This sequence comes from Tonatia bakeri, assembly GCA_004024845.1. Taxonomy (NCBI): domain Eukaryota; kingdom Metazoa; phylum Chordata; class Mammalia; order Chiroptera; family Phyllostomidae; genus Tonatia; species Tonatia bakeri. Next base: position 109,117 of record PVIA01002519.1, read on the forward strand.
GGCACAAAATGGGGGGGGGCTCCTTTCTTTTTTCCTTTCCTTACCCCAAAGATATTCTCCTAAATTAACTTCCAGAAGTTTTAATGTTTTTCATGTAATTACTATGAAGCTAAAGTGTTTCCCTTTTCATTAGAAACTTTTTAGGAGCAGAAACACACACAGTAGTCCCCCATCCCTGGGGGATACAGCCAGAGACCCCAGTGTATGTTGAAACCATAAACAGCACCGAATCCTACATGAGCTCTGTCTTTCCCTATGCACACATACTTGTGATGAAGTTTAATCTTTGAGTTAGGCACAGCAAGATATAATAATAAGTAGTAAAACAGAACAATTAAAAGTTACATGAATGGGGTCTCTTATGAAGTCGAAAACTTTTCACTTTTCACTTACAGGGAGCACTTCATGGCTTGTTCGGCAGAGCTGAGTTGCCAACATCACTACTCCTGTGTTTTGGGGCCATTGTACAGTAAAACGAGGGTTCCCGATGACTAGACGACTGCTACGTGACTGATGGGTAGGGAGCGTCTGCAGCTTGGACTCCCAGGACAGGGGATGATTCCCATGCTGGGCAAACAGAGAGGGACATCGGGAGCCTTCATCGGGTTACTCAGAATGGGGCACAATTTAAAACTGATGAAAACTGTTTATTTTTGGAATTTCCCACTTCATATTTCTGGGCATGGTAGGTCATGGGTAACTCAAACCCTGGAAAGCGAAACCATGGCTGGGGCGACTACCACATTCAGAAACACGCATTCTGGGCATTTAGGGAAGTCATGTCCAAGGTGATGGTATTAATCATCAACAAATTCAGCCATGACACCTTGGGGCAAAAAGAGAGAGATGCAATGAATTTAAATGGTACTCGTAGTCTTTCTAGTCTTGCTGTTATTCTAGTCAACGGATTTATTTATGATTCTGCACAAGTGTGAGACAGACAACATCAGTCTCATACCCTTCCACTGATCTTAGTTCCCACGTAACTCTCAGAGTATAAGCATCTCAATGTGTGGTTTATAATTTTAATATTTAAAGATGTGAATTCTATGTCTGACAGGTCTTCCAAAGCAAAATAAGCTACTTATTCTGTGGGGGAGCCTCTTTTTAGAATTAGTCAGTGCCCATGCCACCCTGGATGTTAAATACTTTGAATATCATATTGAGTAAGATTTAGCTAGCACACAAGAGACAGCATATTCCAGACCAAGGCAGCAGTATGTGCAAAGGTCCTGGAGTGAATGAACAAAAGCTGTGGACAGAGGGAGGCAGGGATCCCTCTCCCTCTTCTTCCCTCTAAAATGAGGCAGTGAACAGAAGCAAGACTAGCTCTGCAGTGGGGCAGACATACATCTAAACTCCAGCTCCAGGACTTCTGCCTGTGACTCTGGACACGTAACTTCTCTCTGAGTCTAGTTGTCCTCATCTGTGACAATATTATTGGAGGTTGGGGAAGGCTTGAAGGTGATGAGGTGCATAAAGGGCCTTGCACACAGTAGGTGCCCAATTAATGCCAATTTCCTTTCTCTGAGGTTGACCTCTCCCACTGGCCTGGGTCTCCACAAACCTGGAAATGCAGGAGGGAAGCAGGATAGTTAAAAAAGAAGGCAGAAACACAAAGACAGAGTTAGGGTGGGAGGGGGAGGGTGGAGAAAAAGTCTCCATCAGAGGCCCCCAGCCTGGCCCCTGTCCCCTGCGGCAATAAAATAAAAAAAAGCTTTCCATCTAGCTCTGATCAACAGTGAGTGACAGTAAAAAAAAAAAAAAAAAAAAAAAAAAAAAAAAAAAAAAAATCAAAAGCTCCAGTTGACACAGGGAGCCAGGCTGTAGCTGTGAATGATGCCGGGTCAACATGGTTGGCAAGAAATCTGTTCTTTTGCTTTAACTGCTCATGAGGAGTGAGGGCTCAGACAGCAGGTTGAGACGTGCTGAAGGCTGAAGGCATCTGAAGAGGCCATGTAATCTTCCCCACTTTTATTTCCCAGGTGGCCGTGCAACTGGCCCTGGGCTCTCAGCAGAAGCTTTGAGGGCATTTTTTGTCCCTTTCACTGTGTGAGTGACGCAGTAATAATAACACGTCATCATCCCTGTTTCTTGCTAAGAGTCAGAGGTGAAAAGGAAGGGAAGGGTGCGGCAGCACTGGCTGACAGAAGTCAGGCAGAAAGCTTCAGGGGACAGCAATTGGGGCCCCAGTGAATAGCTTCTTGGATTCACACCCTTTGCAATGTGATGGATTGCTTCTCTCACTAAGAGAGGGTGTGTTTTGTCCTACCCCTGGAATCAGAACTGGCCTCATTGCTTGCTTTGGTCAACAGTGGCCACAGTGAGGGTGTGTGGTTCTTGAGCTTAGCTCTCCAGAGGTCTGTGAACTTCTTTCTCCTAGAACCCTGTTTCTGCCATGTGAATAAGCTCAAGCCAGCCTGCTGGAGGATGAGACACTGTGGGGAGCAGAGCACAGTGGTCCCAGCCAAGGCCCCTCTAGACCAGTCTTCAGGCAGCCCACACCCAGACAGAGGAGCACCCAGCTGTCACACAGCTGACCACAGATGCATGAACGAGCTCAACTGGAGCCCTCAGTGGAGCCTCTCCTACTCAGGACGAGCTGAATAAATGCTTCTCACTTTAAGCCACTGGCTTTCTGGGTTGTCTGTTATGCAGCACTAGTACGATAACAATACATAAGTGATACAAAGGAGCACACAAAAGAGAGGGTTAACAGATGAATTAAGGCAGAGTTTTAAAATAGAATGCTATGGCATTAAATTTACCCTCTAATCACATATAAAACCCAAAGTTAGAACAGTCTCTAGATCGGTTAGACAAGTTAAATACTTTCTTGGGCTCTCCTGGAGCTAGAGGTGGTCATGGGACACACCTCTGGCCATGAGATGTTAGTAGAAGCTCAACAGATGGTTTCTAGGAAAGATTTTGCTTGGCTTGAAACAAAAGCTGATAGAGCAGCCTGGAGTCCTCTCATCCCTGCTTCTTTCTGCCTTGAATGTGGGCATGAAGCTAGGAGCTCCAGCAGCTATTTTGCATCCATGAGGTAAAGCCAAAAAGACTCACAGAGATGCCAGCTGTGCCACCAGCACCCACCCTAAACACTTTTGTAACCTCAAAAAGATGAGCACCTGTTTGTTTAAGCTACCACAAGCTCTATTTTCTGTAACTTGCCACTGAATACACCTTTCAAAAATTCCCCCATTTCCGGGCCACACAAGACTCCACTATGAGACTTCAGGAACCCCACTTCTTTCTTCTTCAGGGACAAACACGCAGGTTCCTATGCCACACTCAGTGGAGAGGCCACCCTGCCGATGCAATTCTCACTTCACAGTGAGAGAAGCCCAGTTTCCTTGTTTCTCCCTTCCTGGAACAAATTCTACTCACATCACCAGTCACAGACAATAAAAAATGTTGCTAACTCATCCCCAACCCCGGTCCTAGAACCCACCTAAATCCTGTTTGGCTTTTCTGCTTCAAATTTCCATGCCTTTAATTTGCTCCAACCCCTGCTGTTCTCTGCACAGAGATCCTATGACCTGCCAGGCCAAGAAGGAGAGAGTTCTTTGTCCCTGGAATATCAACAGAGCCCAAACTCCCCAAAGGTCCAGGGTCTAGCTTTCAGCTGCTTCTCATTCATCCCTTCCCTACAGAGCATCTGTTCTCATTTCCTGTTTGGGGCCCACAGGATGAGCTTTATTTCCTTCTCATGGCTGATGCCTGGAGATGAACTGATTCTCAAAATGCTTCATCAGGAACTAAGCAGAGGAGCAAGGCTTCATGGCAGACTTAGGTAAGTGTAACCACTAAGGCTGATGCTGTGCACGCTGTGCCTGTTTGCTGCCCTGCTCACTACAAACACCTATGATGTTCTGGCCACAGAAGGGTGCTCAGCCTGAATACAGGGCCAAGAGGGAGGGCCAGAATGCTCATGCCCCAGAAGGATGCCCCATCCCAGCTCCCTCACCCCTTAGCGGGGCTGATCTTGAGAAGCATGTTTTATTCAGCCTCTCAGAGTTCACCAGAGAGACTAAGCAAGTGCTAGTTGCCTACAGCACTGACTTGTTTGCTAATGCAGCCTTTACTGGCTGCCTTCTCTTCCTTCTCAGTACTCTATTCACGAACCTATGTTTCCTGGGATCTCCAAACTACTGGCCTGCAAACCTTTGTCTCAGGGTCAGTTTAGAATCCGGGTTGCAAAACCAGAACCTGACTGGCTGTTCTAGGCACAAAGGGGATTTTTAGGAAGCTCAGTCAACAGGAGGAGGCCAGAGGAGGTGTGCTCAGAAAATAAGCAGGAGCAATGCAGCCAGACCGCTCCCCCAACCCCTGCAGCGGGCTGCCACAAAGCAGCCCGGAACCACCCCTTTATCTTCGAGTCCCTTACTCTGTTTTCAGATTCCTGGGTGGGGAGGCATGTGACTGTCGAATTTCAATCTCATGCCCTAGCTGCCAAGAGGTGGAGGGTGGGGGACACTGCCCCCCATTCAACCTTCAGCCTGGGAGTGACTACGGGGCCCTATAATCCAGCAGTATGGCATGCAAAGGTGGGAATCTTTCCAGATCGGATGTTGGGTCCCCAACCAAGAAGAGCAAATGTTCTTTACAGTTAACTAACTGGTCTATAGAACTGGGCCTGGAGAAGTAGTAATAATTATTATCATCATTATAATTACAGTTATTAGTCTTATAATAGCTAATATCACTGAGCATTCATCCTGTGCCAGTTTCTAAGCTATTTACAGGTATTAACTCACTGAATCCTACCTTTTGAGTAGGTAGACTTATTACTCTCATTTCACAGATGAGGAAACTGAGGCTCCAAGAAGCAACACATCCCTTGCTCTTTCTTCAGACCATGCACTGGTCGATACCATCATTAACCGAGCCCACCATGTGTCAGACGTTAACTTACTAGGCTTTAAAACAACTCTACAAGAGGAGCAGTATTATTATTCCCGGTTTCCAGATGAGAAACAAAGATTCAGGGAGGTACGATCACTGACTCAGGGTCACACAGCTTGGAAACGGAGCTGGGTTTTGAATCTGTTCAAATTCCAAAGCCCACCGTCTTAAACTGTGTGTGTATATCCTGGCTGCCCTCTCCTCCGGAGCTGCCCACACAAGAAGCAACTGGGTTGCAGAGCAATGTCGCAACAACTGGAAGGCTCTACCTTAGAACCAGTTAATATAGGTTTCACATTCGAAACCATAATACATTAGACATGTCACTCCTGAGATCACTCAGAATTGTACCTCAATTTCTGCTGTCCTGGTGGATCACATCCTACCTCTGAGGGAGAGAAAGAGAGCTATTCAAGGGAATTTCTTGTATATTACTGAGTACACCCATCCCATATTCTCCATGTTTCATGAGGATCTGCCCAGATATTTTGGTCTGACAGAACCAGAATTTTATTTATGGAGAGATACAAAATATATGATGTCAATTTTCTTCATGTTTCTAAACATGCCCACTATCTCACCCTTCTGAAAAAAACTTGTAAAGGAGAGGAAAAAGACCTAGGAAATCAAACTGTTCCCCAAATAGGACCACCTAACCCATCATATCTCTGGTACAGGTGGTAGACACTACCAAATGCTTCCTCCTTCCTGTCATCGCCAAACTTCCCAAATTGGGGGGGTGGGGAGGAGCCTTCCTGCTTTCCTTTCTTCTCAGTCAGACTTCTGCCACCAAGCCTTCACACATCCCTAGCCCACCTATGGACAACCCAGGGAGTTTCTTCTCTCTTCTGCCACAGTCCACAGAATTGACTGCACTTACCTCCCTTCCTAACTCCCTGTCCACCGTATCTTTCCTTCCTTGGTCCTCTTCCCCACTCTGGTCCCCAAGTGTGGGTGCTTCTTTGACCCTGGGTTCTGCCTGTCCCACCATCACGTCTACAGGCTTTGGTCACTTTCCGGCTTTATCCACCGCCTTTGTGGATGTCTCTCCAGTTCAGCTTTCACCATTTCTTCATCTGCATCTGCCCGCTAAACAATGTTTCAACTTCGATGTCTCACAAGAACCTCAACACAAGTCGCACTGGAAGCGCCCGTGTCCCTGCAATGGCACCACCATTACACCAGTCAATAGTTGATTGTCATGTTCTGGAATGTTCCTTTTTCTGGTGAAACAGTCCTAAAATTCATCCTTTCCTTCTTATTTCCATTATCATTCCAAATCATCTTGATTCTATGACTTAACTCGATCACAATCAGGAATCTTCCTCCCTTCCTCCTTCTTCATTCTTCCCTCTCCTTTTGACTATATTTTATTGATCCTCTACTATGTACTAAGAGATATCTCATCTAAATCTTCACCTCAACACCATGAGGTAACTATTAATACAAGACTCATTTAACAGATGAGTAAACTAGGAAAAAGGGAGACTAAGTCATTTGCCCATAAGTCAAACATTTTTGGAGTTGCAAAGTCAGGATCTGAACCCACATCTCCAAAGTAATGTTGTGTCTTACACAGGAGAGTTAGGTTCTGGTTCTGAAGTCAGTGCACAAGCGAAAAACTGCATATGCTCAAAATACCCTTGAAAATCCCTTAAATGATCCATAAAGTACAGTATACATTATTTTGTGTATTTAAGCCTAGAGAGTAATAAGTTTGTATAATGTGTACAGTAATATGTGATATAAAAGATTGAGAATAGTATGCCACATGTGACAGACACTGTTAATCATCCCCATAGCCACCTTCCCTCTTCCATCTTACCTAGAGGCAGACCCAGTTTCCCATAAAAAGGCAAAAATGCCAAATACTCATGTTTCTGGTCTTCCCCAAAGGTAGAAATGGTCATGTTACCCATGTGTGGCCAATAAGATGTAGAGATGTCTGTTGGGAACTCCTGGGAAAGATTTTTCCTTCTAGATAAAAAGAGAAAAGCCTCCACTGAAAGTTTTCTCTCCCCACCGTTACTTTCTTGCTTTGGATGAGGCTATGAGAGGAGGAGATGTGGCAGCTATTTTGTAACCTTGAGGTGACATAGCATGAATTTTGACTTCAGATCAAAGGTGGAGTGGAAAATGGAAGGACATCACTAGGCTACTCAACTAATTCTGGTCCACTGATCTTGGCTTTGTAAGTCAGGAGGCACAAACCTCTACTTGATGCTAAAGCCCCTTCTAGCTGTCTCTTCTGTTACTTGCAGAGAAAAGCATTCCCTGCGCTGGGGTCTATGCAGAACACATTTCATGCATGTTCCTTGGGAAAAGCTCACTAAATGGCATGGCAGGTAGAAATGACCACACAATTTAATTATTATAGTCTTTCTTTTTCTTTTTGTATGTGTGCAAATTACATATCAACAATTTTATGTACGTCAAATTTGCATAGGATGTAATTCCTCTACAGGCTTCACAGTTTTGGCTTTGAAAATGTCCTACCCATCTAAACTCCTCAGTGTAGTTCACAAAGACCTCCTCATCTGATTCCCCCCTGTCCACTCGATCTTATAATTGTTATACTTAACATTCTTGCAACACCAACACGAAGCAAGGAAAACAGCATCAACCACATATTAGCTCCCAGAGTAGGATCTAAGAGTCTTAGGTTTCCTTCCTGCCTCTGTCCCTGATGCCAGAGTTCTGTGTCCTGAAATCCAGTGGATGGCCTTCAAATACGCCTGTGAACAGTGAAAAGAAAACAGCCCATGGCCTGTGCCTCTTCAGTACAACCCCCGCCCCTAAAAAGCCAATGAAAAACCCTCCACAAAACAAAACAAACAAATAGCAAAACTCTGACCCCTAAAAATCAAACTTCTCAGGGCTGAAGCACTCTAGGGAGTAAAGTATTCAATACTCTTTAGTGTATTATGTCTCAAAAAAGGTTTACAAATAGGTAACTTGCACACTTACAAAATATGTCCCAGCCACCTGGTTAAACGTGCAACATGCACAGTCATACCCAGAAGGCCTGAGAACACAGCCCTGGCAGACACTCCCGATTCACACAAACTTGTGCAGATTTGTGCTACCTTACTAATGCCAAGTAGCTAAGAAAGCTGACTCAAAAAGGATTTTCGTATTCAGAACTACAAGACTGAGACATACTGTAAGTCCTAGGGTGAGATCACAACCCTAAGCAGGTATATTCTACCCACAGGACATGCAGTGGTTAAGTCCACACTCCCAACTGCACCCTCAAGATCAGCCAGCAGGCATGGGCCCTCAGGCACGGGCTTCTGTGCCTTGAAAAGTAGTTTATTTTACAGTGAAACTGCCCTCAATATTGACAGCTATAGGTATCATCAAGTCACTCATCAGTCAAAAACATTTATTGAGTACCTACTGTGTGCCGGGCATTATTCTAAGCACTGGGGGATACAACTGTGAGCAGAAGGGACCAAATCCCTGCCCACATGGTGGTGACCTAAGGGAAGGGACAGGCACAATAAATAAATAAGTGAAATATCTAGTTTGCCAGAAAATGGTAATTGCATGGAAAAAGTCTAAATAGAAGAAAGACAAGAGAAAGTGTTGGGAGAGTGTTGGAATTGTACATAAGGGGCCAGGGGACACTGGAGTGAAGTTTTATAGATGAGCAGACACTTGGGAGAAGCGTATATGAGGCCAAGGGAACTTCAAGTGCAAAGGCGCTAAGGCAGAAACTTGGCCGGAGTGTTGGTGGAACAAGGAGGAGCCCAGTGCAGCTGCAGCCACATGAGCAAGGTGGAAGGTAGGGGGAGGTGGGGTGGGGAGGAGATGGGGCAGATCATGCAGGTCCTTGTGGGCCCTGGTGAGGACTTTGGCTTCTGTACTGGTGAGATGGAACTATGAGAGGGATGTGAGCAGAAAAGTGATCTGATCTAAATATATGTGTTAAAAGGATCCTTCTGGCTGCTTGTGTCGATAGCAGGTTGTGGGTCAGGAGGGCAGAAGCAGACAGACCTGAGCAGAGGCTGCTTCAACAGCCCAGCCGAGAGATGGTGACGGCTCAGCTCAGGGTGGTGGCAGTGGAGATGAGACGTAGTGAGACCCCGTGTGTATGTTAAAGGAAGGACCTATAGAATTTGCAGAAGGATTGGTCATGGGGTGTGTGAGAGACAGAAGAGGTGTCAGGATTTCTGGCCAGAGGCCCTGGAAGGATGGAGCTGCCATCCAATGATACGGGAAGATAGAGAGAGGAAATAGTAGGAAGATTAGTTTTGGAAATCTAGAGTGAGAGATGCCTATGAACTCTTCCCTAAGTGGGGACTTCAAGGCAACTCCAGGCTGGAGATGTTCAGCTTAGGAAATGAAGGCAGAGAAGGTATTTACAACTTTGAGATTGGAAGAAATCACCAAAGGGCTTGTTACAGCCACAGAAGTCAAGGAAAGCGAGGATTTCATTTTCCTAGGACGTCCCCCCCCCTAAATCTCAGTTTTAGCACTCTGCTACACAACCTAGCTGAAAGTAACAGCCTTTGGTCTCTGGGTTAGGCCCAGGTCCCCCCTGGAGAGCTGTCACAACACAGCATTCTTCAAGTCCTTAACTCCTTCCTACACAAAGCTAAGCACAGTATCTCTGGCTTGGCAGCCTCTGCCTTGGCCCCAGGTACCAACTTGCTTCCTGTTCCACTGAGATTTCCTGGGCCTCCAGGCAGCCACCTCCCTGCCCTGGTGAGAAAAAAGGGAATCAGTAACCCTGCAAACTGTACAGGCATTGGCCAGATGCCTCTCTAGAGGCAGGCTAAAGTTTTTCATAGCAATTCCAGAGGACAAGACCTCAATCAGCCCCCAAACCTGTGGAGAGATGGATGACAAGGTCTTCTCTAGCCACACAGGGGAAATGGCCAAGAAGCTCAGTATGAATAAACATCACCTGGCCATCTGGTCCTTGCTCAGTCACTCTTCACTCCGTGCAGGAGGGGGTGGAGCACGGAGGGAGAAGGACGTCTTCACACATCAACCTGTGCTGTCCAGGGTGCTGAAACCTCGAGCTATTAGGCTTTCCGCCCATTGCTCCTTGCGTTAGTTTTTCGGAATCCCTGAGAGCAGATCCAAGACAAGGCCTTTAGGGAAGTGATCCATGGAATCACAAGGAATGAACTGGAAGTTGGTAAAGGCTGTACAAATGAATGAGCTTCACTGGGAGAAACTGGGGTTGAATCCTGCAGAGGACCCTTTGAGAAGTTGCAGGACACACTTCTGAGTTTTCTACTGAGCAATGGGGAAGCAAGGGTATTTACACGCTGACTCCCCTGCTCACTGGTTAAGGGTTGGGTACTCACAGAGATGTTAAGCATCTGTCATGTGGTCTGAACAAGCACCTGCTATGCTGCAGAAGACTCTCCAATCGCAATGCACAAAGATAAGAGTGCTGGAGGTGCAAAGAGGTTAGCTTGCATGAGAACTGCCCACCGCACCTGCAGCTAACTCAGAGGTGAGCTGCATGAATATGAAGTGGGGTATCTGCAGCATCAACCACACACCTCTAAAGGAATTTGTTTTAACTTTCCCTTCAGATCACCAGCTCCCATTTATAAAGTACTAAAAAAAGGTCCAGGATCTCGGTTCACAGTATTTGCTACATATACTGCCTCCTATCACAGCCTGAGGAGGTAGACACTATCATTACTTCCCTTTTCCAGGTGAGAAAACCAAAGATCAGAGAGATTAACTCACATTCTCAAGTTTACCACTGGCAGAGACCCTCTGACTCTGAGGCCCAGATCCTAACCACTAGGTTCTGACCATCTTCAATTCCTGGAAATCTCTTTTGCCCATTTTTTTTTCTGCCACAGCGGAACCCAACAAGGGGGAGAAAAGAAAGGATCTCCCTCTCATTTCCCTGGAAAACTTGACTTTAGGGAAATAGTGTAGGACTCAAGAAAACGAATTCTGGGTCCAGATCTACCTGAATTCAAATTCTAGATCTGCTATTTATGAGGTAGGTGATACTGGGCAAGTCATTTAACCTCTATGGAGTCTCCCTTTGAAGAAAGTGAAATGGGATGATAATGGTACTTAACTAAGAGGGTTGTAAGGATTAACCAAGCATACATGCACATACAGTATATCATGTTGTAAGTGCCTTGTAAGTTCCAGTTTGACAATGTTGCCACTGTGATTAATAACAGGTATTATGTCCAAAGGGATACTGGGATGAATATAGCTCTTTGAACTTAATTAGGTCCAGGGTGATCCTGTTTTTAGGGAAGTGCCTTATTAGAGCAGCAGAGATCCTGATCTACCCTTTGTTAGCTGTGGGACCCTTCTTAAGTAGTTTGACTTTCCCGGGCCTCAGATTCCTCTCTAAAAGAAGGCATATGAAACTGGTAATGCACACAAAATTGTTAATACGGTGCTGGCACGTAATAAGTGCCCAATAAATGATGAGAATAACAACCATGGCAGTCAACATCATTGTCTTCACTGTTCCAAGAGGGAGAAACTAGCTCCTGCTGCTAGGAAGTGAGGCAGTTCCAGGTGGAACACGGTTCAGCAAATATCGTGACAATCAAGTCCTCTGAACAATGAAAAGATCAATGCTTTTTCAATAATAAAACTCTCTGTAGGATAAAAAGCATTTGTGCCACAGTGGGAAATCCTTTCGTTTTCAAAGGATTTCGTTCTCACTGGGGGAGAAATTAATGCAGGGAAACATTAAAAAAATGCAGCTGGTATTTATAGGAGCTGCTAGTTGGTCTCATGAATTAGAACACTGGTTATATTTTGTTGTTGTGTTTAGAATGCTGTTTATATTTGAGGCAACTCAGAATAGCTACATGGCAGGGGAAAGAGGGAAGAAGCTGAGGAGTGACTGTATGTATTTGATCAACTAATTAACACAGAAAGAGAGCCAGAGAGGTATTTGACTCTGGTTAAATCATTTAGATCCCTGTGAACCTCAAGTCAACTATACAAGGAAAAGGGTATTGGAACTACTCTCTGAGGCTTCTTTCCTCTCTCCGGAAAGGGGCCACAGGAAGAGCAGTTGGGGGACAGGAGGAAGGAAGAGAAGGCAAGCTCTAGTGGCTTAACCAGAGGGTGGCATTCATCATCGCTACCCCTCCCACTGCCCCCAAACCAGGGTTAGAGGTTCCTTGACATAAACATACATTCTGAATTTGGAGGATTCCCAATTTTCCCCCACCTGAGGGTCTGAACTCCCTTGTGGGTTAAATAAAGGGGTTGGACAGGCCAGAGTCTACTGAGCCCTAAAATTCAATGATGTTATGAAACCAAAGCCAGTGTCCTTCTCTGCTGGTCCCCAAATACGTGGGTCTTTCCTCACTCTGATCCTCAGCAAAACTGCCCAAAGCCTGGGGCACTTCATAGGACCTCCCAAAAAAAGAACCTTTTTAAAAAAAAAAAACAAACCTGTATTTATTTATTTATTTTTAGAAAGGGGAAAGGAGGGAGAAAGAGAGGGAGAGAGACATCAATGTGTGGTTGCCTCTTGCATGCCCCATACTGGGGACCTGGCCCACAACCTAGGCATGTATGTGCCCTAGACTGGGACTTGAACTGGCGACACTTTGGTTCACAGGCAGGCTCTCAATCCACTGAGCCACACCAGCCAGGGCAGAACCCTTGTTTTTACAGAATCACGAAATGTCAGAGTTGACAAGGACCCAGAGCTCCTGTGTTTCCTGCCTTAGGTGACGTCAGGGTATCTTTTATAACCATTGGAATGCTTGACAGTCTCTATCAGTGCAACAGTCTCTACCTCCTGAAACAGCTGGGTGAATTTCCCAGGACACTCTGGTGGTCAGAAGGGTTACCGCTTTCCAGCTTAGCAACCATTTATTTTACAGAGCAGGTATGCTGCTGAGCCTGTGAATACGAAAGCAATTGTCTTCATTCCCACCCTGGCAGTGTTCAGTCTCTTTTCTTGCACAACTGTATTATTTCACCCCTCCGATGTGTATATGTATTTGAGCATTACAGTAAAACTTCTGTTATCTCAGAAATATAACCAACTTTCTGAAATATGCTTAAAAATTTTAGTTCAATTCAATCCAATCCTTCAAATACAATGAAAGTACAGGTTAAAGGGGTTTGATTAAATTATGAAGTTAGAATTTCTCTGAGGCCTTGAGCTACACAGAAAAAACTAACAAAAAAAAATCCATGCATAAGATCTTTCCCACCAAACTTTACACAAAGATAAGGCAAAAACCTTGGTAATTCGTGAAAAAATGAATAGTGTTTTAATGCTGTGATTTGCTTACAAATATGAGAAGACAATGAGTTAATCAGAAAGTGCTCATTAAAATCATCTTTGTCTCAATGTTAAATTAATACACTCGAGTCCCCTCCCCCTGCAACATGGAGTTAGGAGTTTACTGCATTTTCCTAGCACTGACCCTGAGCAGAAGGCTAGGTTTGCAGAGCTTTTAGCCTCCTCTCCCTGCTCCTACCTTGTAACCCAACAGGAGACTAACCAGCCCCTTGGAATTTGAAATAATGAAATTTGAGCTATGTGCCTGATTTTGAAGGAGACAGAATCACCAGACAGTAAGGAAGGGTAGCTGTTTACTGGAGAAATAAGATCAAGAAAATCAAGAGAAAAGAATGCAGGACAAAGAAAGAAGGAAAGAAGATGATAAAAAAGGATTAGAAACCTGTAATGGTGACTCCTTGTGGTTTTAGGACCAGGACCCCCGGAGTGTCTAATGAAAACTAAAGACCAGGAAAATATATATACACACAATTTGCATGTAATTTTAAAGGATTCATAGATACAACTATGGGCTTCCATCCTTGGGATCTATTTGCCCCAGATGAAGAATTTCTCCTCTAGAGGCTCATCAGATGCATAAAGCTAGAGAAAAAAGGCCACCTTGTCATAATCAAGGAGCAGATACAGACATCCAACTGGCAAACTGACCCACCAAATGGCCACCTCTCAAGGTACTGATCACTTAGTGAGACTTACTACATGCTCAATGGCAGATGAACTTTCCTAGGTGTTTCAAGAACCATGTTATTAAAAAAAAAAAAAAACAGGAGCCTTTAAGGTTCCTCCCTGCCAGCAAGGTTGAGCCAGTCCCTGCCAGCAAAAGCCAGCCCCCAGAGAACATAAACTGGCACAACCACTTTGCAGAGCAATTTGGCAATATCCAGTGAAGCTGGAGATGTGCATGGTACACAACTCAGCAGTTCCACTCCTGGGTGTACGCCCTAGAGAAATCCACTCTCAAGAACAAGGAGACAGCTTGGTTCCAAACAGCCCAAAGCTGAAAACAACCCCAGTGGATAAATACTTGGTAGACTATTGATACTGCAGAATACTATGTGGTAGTGAAAATGGGTGAATGAGACCTAGTCTTGTCAATCAGATTAATCTCACGTTGAGTGCCAGAGGCAGGTTATAGAAGAAAACATTTGGAGAGAAACTTAGAGTATGCAAAAACAGTACCATATGTATATATTTCTTATATATTTACATAATAAAACCATAAATGCATAAATGGAAATGATAAACGAAATTCAGGAAAGTGCCTCTGGATGGAAAAGCAAAAGGGATGGGGCCCCAAAAAAGGATTACAGGGACTTACACTGTACCAGGAAGGTTCATTTTGATGGTAGCTTGCTCCATTACCTCCTTGCCCTTACCTCCTCTACTCTCCCCCTCCATCACTCTGCTCCAGCCACTCTGGCCGCCACTGTTCATCCTACACAGTCCAGCCTCAGGGCCTTTGCACCTGCTGTTCCCTCTGCCTGGCACTCTCCTCCTTCAGCTATCGTCATGGCTCATTCACTAACCTTCAGGTTTTCATGCAAATTATCACCATCCCAGTGAAATCTTCCCTGGCTTCTAGCCGTTCTGCCCATAATACATCCCACTCTTTGCTGATTTATTATTTCTCTGTAGCCCTCACCACCATCTGCACATCAGATATTTCATTCATTCATTCTGTCTTTATGACTAGGAATATCTGTTCCACAAGAGGAGAGACTTTGGTCTGTTTTGTTCACTGTTGTGTCTCAGAGTCTGACACATAGTAGGTGTACACCAAATATTCACCAAATGAATATTTGCATACACAGGCATTCGTTATGTTATCCTCTACTTCTTTTTGAGTGTCTGATTATTTTTATTATACATCTTTTAAACAACAATCACAACAACAACAAAGTCAGTCACTTTTTACAGACGAGTTTCCTAGTAAGCCAAGGGAAAAGTGCCATGACATGTCTCTGGAACCTGTCAGGATCCCACGCCACAGGACTATGGGCACAGACGACAGAGGTCCCTCAGGGAACACCCACCTGCTACAGCTACCCCAGAGTCCCTACAACAGGCTTCTCACATCTGATTGCTCTACTGAAACAACCCCATATGGCACGGCTTCTACTGTGAGCAGCAGCATGGCTCTGAACAACGTAGGTCCTCAAAACCTGAACAGTGAGAGCCTGGCCAACACAGGATGCATGCTGAGAGCCATGACATCTGCCAGGAGAAACAGGACCTAGAGCAGCAACAGAGCCTAGAAGAGAAATATGAACCCACAGAAGACTATGACCCCACAGAGGAGAACCATAAGGAAGGCCTCCTAACAAAGAAAGGTCTTGGAAGAGAAAAGCCAGACTTAGCTCAAGGGAGATGAGTGGGTGGGCAGAGGAGGCAGAAATCAACACAAAATGGTTATGTCCATACCGGGATCTGATAAAGGGCTCTGGGTCTGTGACCAAGACTGGCTGGTTATTCACCAAATCCATTTCCCTTTCCTTCTATGCACAGTCTCACATTTCCCAGCATCCTTTGCAGTGATATGTGGGCATGCGGTTGACTTCTAGCCAAAGGCATATGACTGGAATATGTGCCAGGTCCTGGCCAGGCTCACAAACCTCCCAAGTATGCCCTTCTGTACACATAAGCACCAAGTTCTTGGAAGCTGAGGGTTAATAATGAACAAGGGCCTGAGACTCTCAATCACTGTCCAGAGGAGAGAAGCTAGCCAATGAGGAACAGCTGTTTGGAACTTAAAATGAGTGAGAAATAAACTTCTGTTGTGTTCAAGTCATGACCAACTTTTGGATTTTTTGTTATAGTAGCTAATGTTACATTATACAGGGTCACTGATGGAAAGTGTATACACATCCGCCTTTCAAATATGGTTTATTGTATACAGATCTGTACACCATTGTATACAACTATGGCTCACTATATACCCCTCGAGGGCAGTGACTGCACCTAATCTACACTGGTTTTCTCCATAGTTCTACCATAATCTCTTGTACCCAAAAGTCACCAACAAACATTAACCAATTTAAAGTAGGGGCAAGACATCCCCAAGCAAGGCAGAAAGACCATGCACACACAATAGTTAAAAACATGATTTCTGGGATCACATAATCTCAGCTTCAAATCCCAGGTCCATCCCTTATTAGCTGGGTGATCTCAGGCAACTTCCTCTCCGTGTTTCCAATTCCCCAGTGGTCACATGGGAATATTAACATTTCCTAATTCATTGGGTTGTTGTGAGGATTAAATGAGAGGATGCACATAAAGCACTTTGGAAGCAGTTGGCTCTAATAAGCTATTATTCTAATTGTAACAGAAAGCATCCGCTGTAACATGCAGCTAAGATTTGGAGGTGGGGTGAAAGAAGGCAGAAGAACACGGGAGCCCAGTCTCCCTGAGCCCAGCCTGGACCATGCCAAATGTTACGTTTCCAAAGTCCTCGTAATTCAAGATAATTGTAGCATGCTCTGCTTACCCTGTTAGCACCACCACAAAGTCCATCACGTTCCAACCATTCCTCAAGTAAGAGCCTTTGTGGAAAGCAAACCCAAGGGCGATGATTTTAATGCCAGCCTCGAAACAAAAAATTCCAATGAAGTACGGTTCTGTGTCATCCTGGAAGGAAGAGAGGGTAAGGTCAGGGTTGTTGGCTGGGCAGAGGGTGGCAGGACCTGGGAATCGGCCCACCTGGAGGTCGGTACCCACCTCCCCTCACCCCTTGCAGTCCTCTAGTGCTCACTGCCTGCCAGCGCATCCTTCCTGGAGTTCTCTTGCCTGAGGTTTTTGCAAGAGAAAAAGACACTAGGGGAAGACACCCTCCTTCTTTCCTTTTGGTCAATGTCACACACCCCTTGGCCAAGTAAAACTGTTTGGACCTGCGCTGTCTAAGACAGCAGCCACTGGTCACATGTAGCTGCTTACATCTGAACAAATTTAAATGAATTTGAGTGAAATAAAATGGAAGATCCCGTTCCACAGTCACATTGGCTACTTTTCCAGTGGCTTCCATATTAGAAAGTGCAGATGGAAGACGTTTCTGTCACGGCAGAAATTCTACCAGAAAGTGCTAGTCTAGTCTGTTTCTTTGTTGCACACATCGCTCAAGGCCTTTGGAGTGGGACCCCGTGCACCAACCTCACCCCCAAATCTGACCCTTGTGATGTTTCTCAGCTGGTATGCACCAGCTGAGGTGTTCAGGTTGCTAAAATATTGGGGTAATACTTCTGTGCTGGCTGGCCAATGGCCAGGGCCTCCATCCCCAGCCTCTGTGGAACCTCCTGCCGGTTCTGGCTCCCAGATGACAGTCTATAGGAGCTGAAGTTAAGCTATAAGCTCCACTCTGTCAGAGCCTCTATGTGGATCTTTTCCTATCTGTTACGACAATGTTTCTCACGCTTCAATCATTTGCATCCTCCCTTCATTTGTTGTACACGAGCTTGTGGTGTCACTACTATTTGCTGACTGTTGTTTCACTGCAGTTTTTTCACCAGGGATTCTTACAACCCCCTATTTACCCTGGAGCTATTACAACTGGTTCTAACAAAGTGAAATGAAGGGTAGAAGTCTTCTTCATTGTATTGTCAGAGAGCCAGGAGGGGACCCAAGGAACTGGGAGGTCACTGAGGGGGATCAAGAAGGATCTTAATGCTAGTTTTCAGCTCTGCAGTTTCACCAAATGAGAAAATTTCAATGAGGACTTCAACTGTCCTCCAGAGCTAACATCCGTGTATGAGGAAACACAGGGGATGGAGAAACAAGCTAAATGACATCACAAGTAAGCCACCAGGCAGACATCAGAATGTGGGACACTCCTTAGAGCATCTGGACTGGTTTCTGCAATAAGGCAGTGACAGGAGAGAATGCATTGCTCTAGATTAGATTAAAAGTCTTACGTAACATAACAAAATCTAGACCACATCTGGATCTTGGTTCAAACAAATCAACTCTAAGAAGCCACTTCTGAGACAATCACAGGAATGTGATTACTGACTGGGTCTTAGACGATCTCAGAAAACCACGGTTAATTGTTTTGGGTGTGAACATGAAACTGTGGTGATCTCAGAAAATGCCCATATTTTTAGCAATGCAAACTTAGGTATATGGCCACACATTGACGTGTTATTTGGGAATTGCCTTTAAAATCTGGCCAAGAAAGACAAACCATGGAAATTACAAAGGACAGAAAATGCCAATAAGGCAAAATCTTGATAATTATTGAATCTGGATGATGGGTTCATTGCAAGGTGGGAATCATTGTACTGTTCTTTGTATTCTGGTGTACGGTTCAAATTTTTCACGAAGATTTTGGTTTGAATGTTACATTTTCATGGACAGTGTGACCACTCTCACCCATCCCCTCCTGGCTGACACCAGGTCTGGTGGGGGGCAAGGGTGGGGAATGGGCAGTGAGGGCATCTCTCTCCCTAGATTATCAGGGTTCACGAAATTGAGGCTTTCCTGGGCAAGGGGCCCACGATCCAGCTTTTGGCTCAAAGACCAAGCACTGCTCTCTGCTCCCACCGCCACATCGGTTTAGCCCAAAAGGAAGACATCACTCACCAGCCGCTCAGACATGGGGGTCTTGTCATCGTCAGGTAGGTGTTGCTCCAGGGCGAGGACGATGCAGTTTGCTATGATGGTGGCTAAAATCATGTATTCAAAGGGAGTATGGTGGAATTAAGGAGAAATCTTTCCAGCTTGTTTGGGTTCACAGCAAAATTAAGCAGAGGGTACAGAGATTTCCTGTATGCCCCTGTCCCCCACCTGCACAACCTGTCCCACTCTCCACATCCCCCACCAGAGGGGACACTCGTTACAGCTGATGAACCTACACTGACACATCATAGTAACTCAAAGTCCGTAGTTCACATTAGGGCTCACTCTTGGTGTTGAAGAGTCCATGGGTTTGAGCAAATGTATGATGTCATTTATCCACCATTATAATTTCACACAGAGTAATTTCACTCCCTAAAAACCCGGCAGATGACTCTGTAAGAAAAATGTGGATATTCTTCCTCCATCTCACCTCCAACTTTTATTGGACAAATATGAAATCAGCACCTATTGTGTGCCAGGCCCTTTTCTGGGTGCTGGGGACATAGCAGAGAGTAAATCAGACAAAAACCTCTGCCCTCAGGGAAGAGAAACAAATAAGTGAGACAACCATGCTACACAGTCTGTTAGAAGATAGTGAGTGCTATGGAAAGAAAAAGAAGGAAAGAAAGTCATGGGTAGCAATTTAAAATACGATTGGCAGGCTAATCTCTTTCAGCCCCTCCACCCTTTCCCCTCTGAGATCAGTCTGGGGGGGGGAGGGAGAGATTAGTCTAAGAACACATATGCACACATGCACAGCCCACAGACACAGACAACAGTGTGGTGAAGGATTGGGGGGAGCAGGGGCTGGATGGAAGGGTGCAAAGAGGGGAGGATAGGGGACATTTGTAAGAAAGTCAACAATAAAAGAATTAAAATTAATAAAATTAAAAAATGAAACATGGTGGTCAGATTTGACACCAAAAGCATGAGCAATAAAAGAAAAAGATTGATAAACTGGATTTTGTCAAAATTGAAACTTGTGTGCATCAAAGAGCATTGTCAAGAAAGTGGAAAGGTAAACAACGGAATGGGAGAAAATATCTGTGAGTCACATGCATGATAAGGGTCTATGTCTGGAATATGCAGAGAACACTTACAACTCAATAACAGAGAGACAAACCACCAACTGAAAGAAATGGGCAGAGGCCTTGCATAGACATTGCTCCAAGTAGATGTTCAGTCGACAGGCGTATGAATAGTGCTCAGCATCATTAGCCATCAGGGAAATGCAATCAAAGCCACAAGGAGATACCACTTCACACCCACTAGGATGGCAAGAATCGGAAAACAGTGACGAGGATGTGAAAAGCTGGAACTGTCGCACATTGCTGGTGGTGATGCAAGGTGTAGCCACTGCAGAAAATAGTTTGGTGGTCTCTCAAAAAGGTGAACATCGAATCACCATATGATTCATTAATTCCACCCCTAAGTATATGAACAAAAGAAATGGGAGACAGACACTCAGGCAAATATTTGTATATCCATGTTCACAGCAGTGCACTGTTCATGATCACCAAAAGGTAGAAACAACCCAAATGTCCATCAATTAATGAATGTTAAACAAGATGCCATATATTCATAAAATGGAGTTTTAGCCACAAAAATGAAGCACTGACACATGCTACAATGTGGATGAACCTCAAAAATGTTATTCTGAGTGAAAGAAGCCAGACACAAAAGACCACAGACAGTATAAATTCCACTGATACAAAATGTCCAGAATGGGCACATCCACAGAATCAGAAAGCAGACTGCCAGGGGCTTGGGGGAGGGACTGAGGAGTGACTGCTTACTGTTTTGTAACTAGATAAAGGGGACAGCGGCACAACCTGGTGAACGTACTAAATGTCACTGAATTAGTCACTTTTAAATAGCTAATATTGTTATGTGAATTTCACCTCAGTAAAAATATATGATGGTCGGGCAGGCCTCTGAGAGGCTGCCCTTGAAGACCTGAGGGAGGGGAAGGGCAGTCCTGCGGTGAGTGCCAGATGCAGCATTCCGTTTCCCTCCAGGTGAACTCCTCCCTGCCTCCTAGGAACGCACCAGGGAGTCCCACTGGACTACCACTTGGAGAGGGCCTGTCCTGCTCAGTTCATATTAGGGCTTGATCCGCTGATCAGCTGGTGAATGAGAATGTGCCCTGTCCCCGTCAGACCTGCAGAAGCACCACCCCCACCCAATAGCCTCCATAAATGGAGCTGGCAAACTCTGAGAAGAGGTTTGGGTGTGAAGAAATGGATGCTAGAGGGAGAAAGCACAGAGTTGCTTCCTTTGGAGCAGATTCCCAGCATCTGCACAGCTGACATCTGGGACAGGATCGTGCTCTGAGGTGGAGACTGTCCTGTGCACTGCAGGGTGCTGAGCAGCATCCCTGGCTTTCACCCACTAGATGCCAGTAGCACCCCCTCCTCTCTGGTTATGACAACCCAAACTTGTGACAACCAAAAGTGATCTCCAGACACTGCCAAGTATCTTCTGGGAATACTGAAATCTATGGTCGTGCAGCAGTATCAAAGAGCATGTCATGAACTTGGCCATGTTAAACCGCGGCCCTCCTCCCAGCTTTCTCCCTTGGAAATGTAATTGGCTTCAGTCTCCCCTTTGGCCCTAGAGTTAGGTTTGGCATTTTGGAAGCTCCACAAAACCAATGGAATTTACAGACTGGAGGAGTAGAGGCATCTGCCCACTTTCCAGGTGGGAAAACAGAGTCTGAGACAGGAAACCTGGGAGTAAACGTCTACAGAAGTCAGGAAAACCAGGCCTTCTTTGTCACCAGCTCCAGCCCTTGCCTGCAGCTGAAAGCAGCTGAGTTGCACTCATGCACACTCTAAAAAGCAAATCTGAGACTCAGGGCAATTTGGGGAGCCAACAAAAGCCAGCCTTGCCGACGATGCTCTCTGATTGGCTTCCTGCCTCCGAGCTGACAGTCATTAGGAGCACAGAGAACAAAGCTGGGCTCTGTTGCACAAATACTCCATTCTGCCTCACCCTGCAGCCCGGAAAATAAGAGACAATATTTGTACACAGAGAAGCAACGCCAAGCCCTTCCCTGGCCTCCCCTTGCTGAGGCTTCTGAAATCATGATTTGAATCTGATGATTTTGCTTCCCCTCCCTGCCAACTAGCTCCCTGCTTGCTTCTGCATTAAGCTGCCTTCTCAATTCTCTGGCCCCCTGGCCTTCTGCCCCCAAACAGCTGGGATGTGACTTCCTTTGCATCAGATTTGAGCTCAGGTTCCAGGAAGCATCCCAGAAAGCTGACAGCAAGCAGCACTTTTATGGGCTGAGTTATTAGGGTTTCAGGTGCACAGTGTCGCCTGGATTTCAGACCCAGAGCTCACCGGGTGTGGTGACGAAGGCTTAGTCAGCACACTGGCAAATGCAACAAGGCTGCCCTTTCTCCCCTATTTCTGGTTTTTTTTTTAGTTCTTGTTAGACATGGCCACACTGGCTATCAAATGTCATCCACCTCTGCCTCCACACACCCACAGACCCTACCAATGTCTACAAACATGCCCCAAAAGGGAACCTGCAAAGTTGACCTCTGACCCTTGTGGTCCAAGGACCAGCAGCGTAGGCAGCACCCACTGAAACACAGAGTTTCAGACCCCAGGCCAACTGCTGAGTCAGAAACTTCATTTTAGCAAGAGCTCCAGGGGATCCGTGTGCTCACTGACGTTTGGCAAGTGCTGCCTTAGATCTATTTCAGGGGCAGGAGGGGCCCAGGTAATTGTGGCTTTGAGTCATCCCAAAAGCAGTGGGGGCTTTTCTCTCTCTCCCCAAGCCTTCTCCTCCACATCATGACCCTAGGGGAAGAATTCAGCCATCCTGATCTTCTGCCACAACTCAGGCAAGGGGGCTGATAAGAAACCCAAGATCTTGATGAAACAAGAGCAATGTTAGAATGAGACAAATAAGCAAAAGGAAAATTATGACATAATGCATGTGGAAGTGGTCACTGCCTTCGCATGGCTCCCATTTCACTCAGACAACTCAAGCCCTCCTGGCAGCCAGCAGGGCCCTGCATGACTTGCCCTCATCACCTCCCTGCCCTCATCTTCTCCATTCCCATTTACTTAGCAGCAACCACACTGGTCTCCTCCGGGTTCCCCAAACACACCCCAGGTGGTCCTGCCCCAGGGCCTTTGCATCTGTTGTTCTTCAGTGGGGCCTTCAATCCCCTTTCCCTGCTCCATTCTTCCCCTTGGTCTTGTCCCCAGTCAAACACATGCTATATTTTTCTTCTTTATCTCTTTCACCTTTTGTCTCCCCCACTAGACTGTAAACTCCATGCAAGCAGGGATTTTGTCTACTTTGTTCACTGCTTTGGTCTCAGCACTTAAGAGAGCATATGTTACACAGAATAGTAGTTGCTCAATAAATACTTGTGCAAAAAAGGAAGGGTGGGTAGGTCCTGCTTTTTGCACCCCCCCCCCCAACTTCATCTCATTCTAGGTCTCCGTGGGCATGTTAAGGACTCAACCAGCTCCTTGAAATAAACAATGATTGGCTGGCGAACAGACACAAAGATGGGGTACTGACTTCTTGGTATGGGAAGAGATGTCTCATCCCAGGCAGAAGTCAAAGGTAGTCCAGGCAGGGGGAGGTAAGGCTTTCTCAGCCCAACCCCAAATTGTGCTTGATCCTCCTGATTTAGAAAGCCTGGGTTCTAACTCACAGCTGCGGTGAGCAATGCCTCTGCTAGCTGAGCTGAGCCTGCTTCCGGATTGGTTGGTGAAAAAGCACCTGTGTCAGCGGGATCCAGAATAATCAGCCAGCAGAAGAGGCCAAGGGGAGGAAGGGGGGTGGAGATGAAAGGAGAGAAGCATCCCTGATGGGAGGAAAAGCTGGCTCCTGAAATGGCTCATGGAAGGCGGGGTAGCAAACAACCCTGCAGGCAAGCGCAGATGCACAAAGCTCCCCCCTCGATTAAATTGATAAGGACCCACAGAGGCCCTGGAGAGGGGCTGTGTACAACACTGGCAACGACCAAGCAATTCTTCCCAGGGAGGGAGGGAGAGAGGGATGCGTCTGCTAACAGGAACTGCTCTTGAGATCCAGAACATCAAGGAAAATCAATTTGCAAAGTGGGCATGGCTGATGGTTCCAGCCCCTTAGCAAGACCTTGCAGAATATCCAAGTAATTCATCCTTTTTGTAGCACCCCACCTCCCTCTCATCCCCAAACTCCTGTTGTTAGTATGAAAATCAAATTAGGTTTATTAACTTATCAAGGTCTTGTCTCTACTATAGGAGCTGGCTGGTGGGTGTTTTATGAGGAAACAGATACTTCACTGAGTTAACTAAGCAGTTGACCTTGTGGGGAGAATCCAAACAGACCTTTTCGTGTTAGTTCTATGCTTGTCATAATCACCAAGAAAAAGTGGGGTTACAGGGCTCTACATGTATGGGTGTAGGACATATCCCTTGCTCTGCCAAACAAAAGCCACAATTTAATTTGGCAACATGAACTATTATGGGGCCATTAACAGGCACAAAACTCCTAATTAGAGCTGCCATTTATCGAGCACTTTGTTGTGCAGATACTGTGCTGAGCACTCCATACTCATTGTTTCAGTTAATTCCTTGCAGCAGTTTTACAAGGTGGGTTCTGTTGCAAGCCTCATTTTCCAGATAAGGAAATCAAGGCTCATAGAGGATAATGAATTGTTCAAGGTCATACAGGATATAATGGAAGAGCTAGGTCTCACCCCAAGATCCCTGTTTTTAAGCTGGTGGTTCCCAGACCACTTGGCAGCTTACCCTTATTAAAATGTGTATGGTTTTGCCTTTACTTAAAAATTGGAATTGGAATATACCTGGGGCCATAATCTTATATATGAGACCAAGTGGACTAGACCTTACCTGAATCTCAACCAACTGCCACAATTTAGTAATGATTAACCACCACATGCTAGTCCATACCCTCATAAAACCCGTTCCGAGGGGATCATATTAATAAATATTTCAACTTCCAATAATCCAAGGGGCCTGAAGTTTTCAGTTTTGGGCCTCACACTCTCCAACACACAGTAACAACCAAAAATCAAGCCTAGAAAAGAACTCTCTACCAGCCAGTCAGTATGCGACTCCCGCGGTGACGACGTGCTAACAAGGGCAACTCTGGTGCTGCTCGGGACGTGTTCAGCACCACGGCCAGCGACGAGGGCGCAAGTTTGATTTCACATTCAGACCCCAGGCAAGTCTGGGGCAGGGCAAGCAAGCCCAGCATCAAGTACTAACACTCTCTGAGACAATGTAAAGATCTACATTTCACATACAGAGTAGAAGCCAAAGAATTTTAAAAAAAGATTCATTATGTCAGCAAGAAAATCCAATGAAGGGAAAATTAAAAACCTAACACCAAGTAGATTTGATGTATCATTTGTTTTTTAATATTATCCAAGGATTTTTAACACTTTGGCTCTGAAAAGAGAAGTCTACCCAGGGCAGCTAGATCCTGCTTCTGCTCAGAACACTGGAAATGTCTGCGAGAGAAATCATACAGCAGAGCAGTTAAAAGGGCTCGGGGGTCAGACATGGCTTTGACCTTGGACAAAAGAGTTATCTTCTCTGAGCCTCAGTTTCCTCACATATAAAATGTGAAAAGTAGCACTTACTTCACAGGGCTGTGTGAGAAAGAAATGAGGGGACAAACTCAACACACCTAGAATGGGGCTTGGCATATAGTACCTACTCAATAAAAGTGTTTTGTTACTGTTCACTCCAGTTCCTGACATGACTGGAAAACTGAGTAACCTTAGGAAAGCATAAGATGGGCTTCAATGCATTGCAATCATGCAGTCAATGCTTATTTTATTGTTTTTATTACAACTGCTGCTACTAGTATTAAATTTCCTATTTCTTTTTTAACACATAAGTCTCAGTCCCTCCTCTTGACTCTCACCACAGCTGACTAGGTCTCCTCTTGAATGGGAAATGATTCCAAGAGGAGAAAGCAGTAAATGTATGTGTGGTCCACTCCAATAATATCAGGCTCAAAATAAATGTTGTAAAATCCCCATTGGATATTTCATATAAATGGGATCATTCAAGAAGCTACCTTTTGTGTCTGGCTTCTCTCACTCAACATGATGTCTTTGGAGTTCATCCATATCGTACTGTATATCAATACCTCATTCCTCTTCACGGCTGAATAACAGTCCTCTGTACGAATGGACTACCATTTGTGCATCAACTCACCCACTGATGGGCTTTTGGGCTGTCCCAGTCATTTGGCATGTCCATGGAGACCACATGCAGTTTGTTGCATGCAGGAGAAAGAGGGAGTTCAGGAGGAAACACTTAATGAGGATAGGGTTTCCTCTGGGGGTGGCAGAAATGTCTTGCAACTAGGTAGAGGAGATGGTTGCATAACACTGTGAACATACTAAATGGCACAGAACTGTCCACTTTACGATGGTTAAATTATATGAATCCCACCTTAATTTAAAAAAAAAATCCCTGTTAGTTTTGCTTCTCTTATTTCCTCTTAATTCTCAAGAGTTCCCATCTTTATTCACTGACTGTTCTGGCTGACTCTTCTGGGCCTTCACCTCTAAGCACCACCTGGACAAGCCTTAAGATTCCCTTTTTAAAGCATAACAAGTAATTTTAGTTATAAAAGGAATATGTGTTTATTGTATTCTTCTGTTTTTAATTTTTTTAATTAATAAAGTATCATTTAGAAAGTGGAAAATCCTTACCACACCCCGCTTCCTAGAGATAACCACCACCACAGCTTGGTGCTTGCCTTCCAGTCTCCCTGACACACCTTCTGTGCACTGGCTGCTCTGTCTTCCTGGGCGTAAGCAGGGCCCGTTCCCTCGCCCCCTTCAGGCTGTACTAAAACATTATCTTCCTTGGCCACCACATCTCAAATCTCAAATCCCTGTTTGTTTGTTTCTAGCAGCTTCTCCCACCAAACACACTAGGCATTTCAGTCAGTTGTGACTGATAGTGTTCTTTCTCACTGGAATCTTAGCCCCATTAGAGCGAGGATTTTCCTGATTTGTTCTCAGCTGTGTCCCCATGAACCAGAACAGTGTCCAACACAGAGTGGGTGTTCAATAAATACCACTGAATGAATGGAAACAAACATACAAACTACCTTTTCTCTTTTTAAAAAAGAGATATGTAATTCTTCAGTTTGCTTGGCCTCTCACCACACTGGACGTATCAGCACATGGAAGCTCCCTCTTTTATTTTTTAATTGGACCACCCTCTTTTAAAAGGCTGTGCAGTATTCTTGTGAATGGATGCATCATCATTTATTTAATATTCCCCTAAATGCTTCCAGTTTGTCTCTATTACAAGCAAAACTATGATGAATAATCTGACCAAACCGCCTTGTGCACTTGTGAAGATTTTTTTTCTGCAGGATAAATTCCAACATGAGGAACTGCTGGGTCAGAGAGGTGCACACTTGGCATTCTCAAAGATACTGCCAAATCAACCCAGGAAATTCACAGGGTTACATCCTCCAGTTTTTAAAAAGTGAGGTCAGTGTGTATACATGTGTTCCTTCTGAAATTAAATTCATACTGTGAACATAGAAATTGCTCTGTATCAAAAAGTTTAAACAAGCAAGAATTAACATGACTCCTGGAAAACACATACACAAACAGAAGCAAAATGAAGTTCCTTTGACAAAAAAAGAAAAAGAGAAAAAAAGCCACCAAAACAAGTTGTAAGCAGAAGATATTGGTCCATTTTAAACTCATAGGGTGTTTCTTTTTTATCAGGACAATAAGGTTCCCTGCGGCTATCCACGTGGTGTGAAGTCTCTGCCTCCTGACCCAATCTGTCCTGACGGGAGATCCTTCTCCTGTCTTACTGCACTGTCATCCCTGTGCAGTGGTCAGTGAAATCCTCCACTTCCTCTCCATCTTCTCTATGCCTGCCATCTACCTCGGCTTAAATTCAAACCTGGAAATTCTCTTAAAACTATCAAATCCAAGGCCAAGGGAGCCACTAGTGGCTTCAAATTAGTTCCTGAAAATAAAATGATAATCTAGCCCAGAGAGATGTCTACCATGTTGGTCTTTATTTATTTATTTTTACTTTAAGATTTTATTTATTTATTTTTAGAGAGAGAGGAAGGGAGAGAAACATCAATGTGTGCTTGCCTCTCATGCACCCTTTACTGAGGACCTGGTCCGTAACCCAGAAATGGGCCCTGACTGGGAATCAAACCAGTGACCTTTTGCTTCACAGTGTGGCACTCAATCCACTGAGCTACACCAGCCAGTGCTGTCATGCTGGTCTTGAAGACACTCAGTGAAGCCAAGGAGAAGAGTCCCCAAGAAAGCAACCGAGACAAAGATGGATTCTCCCAAACCAGGTGGTGAGAAAGGTACCTAAGAGGCCAGAAAAAGTGAAGAATGTCTCCTCTCATTAGATGCAAGCAAGGAAAATGCCCCAGGTAAGGCAATAAGGCCAAGAAGCACCCCAACCCAAAATGAACAAGTCCACGAAGGTCCCTCCCAGTACCACTGGGCTCAGCGGGAAGTCCACAGTCAAAGACAGCCCCAACAGCCAAAATGCTGAGGCCCCCAGGAAAATAAAAGCTGGGAGTAAGACTCTGGTAAAGCTTATTACTTCTTATGACCTTCAAGTTCCATGCGGGGAAACCATTGTCCCTGCTGATCCCTTCCCTCCTTGATTATTGGAGGACATCCATACCTCCTCATCAATGACCAATGCCAACTCCAAGCCACTCCAGCCATGCACACTCAGAAGTGACACGAACCACCTCCAAAACATCCGTTTCCAGCATTGTTCTCTTTAATCATCACTCTCCTTCTCCCACTCACTAAGTCTCTTATGTGCATACCAACATCCATCCTATCCAGCCTTGTCACCCATTCACACCACCATTTCTCAGCACCCTCTCCTGACTTCCTTTCCCTCCTCATTAACCTTACATAGGCTGGTTACATATCACTCCCTTGCCTCTCTTTCCCTCCTGGAAAAAGCCCATCCTGGATGATCCCAGCTAGCTGCCTTCTTAGTGCCTGAATAGAGGAACATTTCTGAATGAGATCAATGATCAGTGCTGATGATGTTAAAACCATGATCCTAAACCTCAAGTGGGCATTTGGGATCTCCAGCATCCTAGATGGGAGAAGACAGCAGAATATACTGGTCCAGTGCTGAGAATGACCCAATTTAGAGAAATGAATATTCTCCCATTGTTAGACACTCCACCCCTGGCCCCAAATCTCTTCCCAACCACCAGTTCATGTCTCACTCCTTTTCATCAAAAAAGGAGTTGGCTACAAATGTTACCTCCACTTCCTTACCTCGAATTCTTCTTCCCCTCCAGGCTGGCCTATAGCTCCATCACACAACCAGTACTCTTGCAGGGAAGATCCCCAAAGACCTCCAGGCCACCAAATTCTGGGGCCACATTCTCTTTTTGGGTTTTCCTAGTTTTCCTCCTATCTTTCTTGTCACTATTTCTCTTGCTCCTCTTTTACTCTTCCTTTTCTACTAAATCTCTAACTGCTGGTCTCCCCTGGGGATCAATCATAGGTATCTTCCCTTCTTGACTATATCCACCTTCTAAGAGTCTCATGCATTTGGATGTATTTTGTCATTCTCCTGCTGCCCTTTCCCTCAAAATAGCCACCACATTCTGCTTGGTGACCTGGGAGAAGCAGGGCTGCTTCTTTTGAACTGTGTCACTCAACCTCCCTCATCTCCTGCCTTCCAGGTGGGTTTGGCCAATGGGAAGCACTGGCAGGAGATGGGAGGGAAGGAGGAAATGGGGAATTTCTCCTTCCGTTTTCTCCCTGCCACAGAGTGAGCTTCTGGTGATGACTATGGTATATCCTTTTGTGCCTTCTCTGAAGCATCTCAAACACCATAGTAGCATCTGTATTCATTTTCTAGGACTGCTATAATGAATTACCACAAATTGGGTGAAACAACATAAATTTAGTCTCTCACAGTTATATAGGCCAGGAACCCACAGTTAAGGTGTCAACAGGACTGAGGTCCCTCCAAAGGCTCTCTGGGAGGATCCTTCCTTGATTCTTCCAGCTCCCAGTGGCTCCAGGCATTCCTCGCCTGGTGGCTACATCACTCCTGTCTCTACCTCCATCTTCACAAGAACTTCTCTCCTTCCTTCTTTTCTCTTCTAAGATCATAGAACTTGCTCACCATTACATCCTCGTCACCCATCCCAATGACCAGAACCTAGTAGGATCCCAATAAATGCTTATTGAATGAGAAAATGAATCCACAGCTACCTCATTTCTCTTTACACCTCAGCAGCAGTCTTTCAGTGTCCTTCACCTTCTCTTCCAAATCTCCCAGCAGTGGCACTGGCAACCCACATTAAACAGATCTTCCCAGAAATCCTTAAATCCACCAATGAAACTGCCTTCTCTTGCTCCCAGTGCACTTCCCCAAATATCAGGGTCTGTTTGGCCTTTACTCTGCTGGCTCTGCCATTCGTGAAGATTCTCCTTGAAGCTTTATCATTAAAAAATAAACCAACATCTTCTGTGCCTCCAAAAGAAGCTTTTACTTTTGCAAACTCTATTGATTTAATCCTAGAGGCTGCTGGCAGCTGTCCCAGGAGCTTAATCAATATGACAACACCCAATGAGGCCAGCACTCAAGGAGCCTCAGCCAAGATCTTCTTGTGCTTGGGTCTGCACTGCCCCTGCCTGAGTCTCTCCCAACGCTAAAGAAAGAGTTACGGGAGGGGACAGGATATTTGCAATTGCTCCAGGATCCTGCTTAGGTGAGCAAAAGTAAATGTCTTCAAGCTTGAGGTGCTTCAGAGCTATTTGTTAATTTGCTACTACGGCTGATTCCCAGGGGCGCCTAAGTAAGCAAGAAGCTGAAGACAACAGAGAAACACTCTGGTTCTAGAGTGTTCTAGAACCTGACTACAATCTCCCAGTGAGGTGAGCAGGAGTAGAACAGGCAAAGGGTGGGAGGGGAGGAAAGAGAAGATGACAGTGACAAGAGTTAAAACTGAATGAGTTAAAACAGACTCCTCCACCCGTCAGCAGATGCTAAGTGATCAAGGAAGGAAAAAAATGTAGTAGGAAGAATGAGGCTAAGGGCAAATAAATCAATGTCCAGGGCTTTAGAAACTATTCATCTCCTCCTCAAAGGAAAAGTCAAACAATTTTTACTCACGTTTTTTTCAAGATTAAAAAACAGGGAGAGAAAGTAGAGGTCCTAAAGGAAGAAAACAGGAGGGAAGTAATGTTTGTTAGCTAGAAGTTCAAATGCATGGAAGTCTACGAAACCCTTGCAAGAACACTGTGCACTGTGCTTATGTATTAGACACAGGCGCAGGGCATGAGGTGTTACAACCCTGTCTTCTACATCCTTCTGTAGTGACGAATGATCCCCCAACTTCAGTGGCTGAAGATACCACAGACTTTTCTTGCTCATGCTGTGGGTCCACTGCAGGTGGGATGGGACTCTGTTCTATGCCTTCCTCTCTCCAGCACCTAGTCTGAGGGAGGCTCCATCTCTGTGCATGCGAGAGGATGGAGGCAGGCGAAAGGAAACATGGTGAACTACACACTAACTCTTAAAGCTTCTGCCCAGAAGTGACCCATGTTACTTCCCCTCGCATTCCATTGGCTAAAGCAAGTCACAAGACTGTGCCTAACTTCAAGGACGTGGGAAAGAGACACTACCACATGGCCAGACAAAACCCAGAAATATTAGCTGAACAAAGTGAAGGATTTCCACTCAGGAAGATTAAAAGACTTGCCCAAAGTCAAACAGCATCAAAGGTGGCAGAAGTGGGATCAGAATTCAGGACTATATGGTCCATTATCTTTCAGCTCTACTGCTCGGCACATGGCAGGAACTGAGAATCAAGTTCAGATAACAGTAAGAGGAAATATCAATAGAGGGGGCAGAAGAATAAGGAAAAAATAATACATTAAGGGAGAGATGGGAGGAACCAGAAAGTTAACACCAGAGTACATATAAAGGGGTCTCATCTTCAGTAACCAAAACACATCACAAACATTAGGAAAGAAGTGGGGAGTTTCACACTCCTTTGAGAGAGAGGTCCATAGTAACAGAATGGAGTAGGGAATTACACGAAGCCACATAAGGAAGTGGGGGCACAACCACAAAGATAACCTGCCTGCTTCTTGCTCTTCCCCAGAAAGCCGCTATCTTGGCTCAGCCGGAGGTCCAACCAATGCTAGATGGCGTAACAGCAGCCTCAGGAAGCTGAGGCCAGGGTGTGCCAGGACTCCCATCAGCTGGATGTTTTCCTGCACGGTTCTGGGAAATCTGGACTGAAGTCGGGTGATGTTCCAGAATGGATGGTGCTGGCTTGGCCCTTCTGACTTCTCCTCTGCCACCCCCACCCAGGCCATACTAGAAGTGTGGAAGATCCTGGCTCTGCTGCAGGTGGGAATTCCAAATAGATGAGTAGGCCAGTTCAGCATTACAGCAAGGCTTCTGGAAAGTGCTTACCATCGCTGCCAACACAGCTTTGCCATTTCCGTCTTGAGCACCTATTATGTGCGCCTAAGTGCTTTCTGAGTGTTAATTCATTGAGCCATCGCCACGTATTTGTCCAGAAATCCTACTGGTCAACCTTCAAATTATATCCAGATAGTGGTTTCCAGAGGCTAGGGGGAGGGGGAAATAGGAAGTGATTACTAACAGGTATAGAGTCTCCTTTTGGAGGGAATGAAATGTGAAACCAAACAGAGGTGATGGCTGCACATTACAAATGTAATAAAGGCCACTGAATTGGACATCTCAAAATGGTAAAGTTTATGTTACATGTATTTTGCCACAGTAAAATTTTAAAAAATTATTGTCAGAATCCAACCACTGCTCATTACCTCCACAGCCAGCACTCTGGCCCCCACTTGCCTGGACCACTATTGTCAACCTCCTCACCAGCTTCCGCTCTCATCCGCCAAAGTCTGCCCCTCCCCCCTCCTGCAAAGTGACCAGAGGAGCCCGTGAACATCTGAGTCCAGGCACATCCCTCCCTGCTCCGAAGATGCCATGGCTCCCACCTCACACACAGCAAAAGCCAAGGACCTCTTCAGAGACCACAGGATGTTACCCTGTCACCTCCCTGTCCTCACCTCCTCCTACTTTCCCCCTCACTCACTCCCTTCGGCCTCCCTGGCCTCCTCACTGTTCCTCCAACAGGCCAAGCATGACCCTGCCTCAGGACCTTTGCATCTGCGGTTCTCTCTTCCCCCAGATACCCTCAGGGCTTCTTCCTCACCTCCTTCAAGTCTTAGCTCGGCTGCCAACTCCTCAGTGAGGCTGTACCTAATACAGCAACTGGCCTCCCCACCCCCTCTTCTTATTGTTTCCCCCTCACCGCCCTTATAATCTGAAGTACTATGAAACTTATTATTTTGTTGTTTATCTATGTCTCTCCCAAAGAGAATGTAAGCCCATGAGGGTAAGGACTTTCCCCTGCTTCCTATGTCTAGCCCTACGAGGCAGAGACTACTTCCTGCCCTTTTTACAGAAGCAGAGAACTGAGGCTAATTTTCAGGCATGAAGCCAGTAATGGGTGGGCAGTCACCCAACTCGTTCTGAGCTCATGGACCGGGTTCTCAACCACATGACTGCTCCTTATTATTACCCATGCAGCAAGGATGAACTGAGCACCTACTATGTGCCATGCAGCATTTTAAGGGCTGGGGATATGACAGAGTTCAAAACAGAGAACTCAGCTCTCATGGAGGTGACATTGTGCCTGGCTCAGCTCTCTCCTGCCCCAACTCTCACTCGCCTGCACACTTGGCTCCGACAACAGCCTCAGGGGTTGAGGTGCCCTGAGAAGTGGACTGGCCGTACAACCTGTGCCACCCCCCACAGTGTTTCTGTGCCAGTCTTACGATCATCTGTCATTGTATGACATCCCACAACATCATATGACAACACAAAACAAGCGTTTGTCAACCCTGCTGTCCTAGCCACCAGCCATGGGTTCCGTGAGCTCAGAGACCTCGTGACAGTTTTCCACCCCACTTTTGCAGACTGCAGATGAACTGAGCACCGAGAGCCACTTCCTTCAAGAAGCAACCCCTGATTCCCTCCCCACACAAATAAATCCTCACCTCTCCCTCCGTCCTTGGAGACCCGAGAACTGAGGACCTCCCTGAGCTGTTTTACAAATACTTGTATCGGCTTATTTCTTCCATTTCTCACTCTGGAAGTAGGCAGTTCTGGCCAGAATGCCGCCTGCACCCCTACAACATAAACGTATCATTCATTATACGTGGTAAATGCTACGAGGAATGATGGGGAGAGGCCTGATTTAGCCCAGGAGTGGGGGCTGGGTCAGGAGACGCTCTCTGAAGAGGTAGCATTTAATGAGAAACCTAAAGGATTTTTAAGGATTTGTCAAGTGAAGAGTTAAGGAAAGGTACAAGAATTTCACAGAGGTTTTCTTTGTTATGGCCAAAACGAGAATAAACCCGTCTATCGACAGGTAAATGGATAAGCAAACGGAGATTTCTATACGATCAAATGCTAATCAGCAATAAGAATGAATGAAGCCATAGCTCATTCATTCGACACGTTTACCTACTATATGCCACGTGCTAGTCTGGGCTGGTCTAACACACAGTGGTGGGTAAAACCAATAAAACTGCTTACCCTGTGGATGTCACAGTAAAGTGGGGACACAACCAGAGCCTGTGAAAGGGACAAATAAAGCAGAGGAGGGGTGGGAAACTCTGGGTGTGTGATTTAAAACAGGGTGATGCAGAGAAGGTGGCCTTTGAATAAAGACCTGGAGGACGTGAGGGAGGAGCCACAAGGTTATCTGCATGAAGAAGGATCCAGGCAGAGGGAACAACCAATGCAAAGGCCCTGAGGTAGGACGATGCCTGGGGTGTTTGAAGAAGAATAAAGAGGCCAGCATGGTGGAAGCCAGATGAGTGAGGGGGTCTGTGGGGACAGGAGCCCAGACATGCTTGTGGGCTTCCCAAGGCAGAGAAAATCAGCAACGGGCAAGGAAAATGGTGATTGCTGCTCGGGAATGAGTGAGGGAAGCGAGAAGGGAGAGAGGCCTATGCTCAGAGGCCCCACTACCATCACTCCCATGTCTTAGACAGACAAGCTCGGTGTCAGGAGAGCCCACAAGTTCCAGTCCCAACATGCTTTCCTGAAATAATACATATGACATCACGCCATGGCATGTTTTTGTGAGTAAAGTTGTATTGCAAAACAGTCAACGCCCATTTCTTTACATAGTTTCCGTGGGAACCTTTGCTACAGCGCAGAACCAGGTGGCCCACAAAGCCTCAGATCTTTACTATCTAGTCCTTTTGCAGAAAGTTTCCTGGCCCCTGAACCATAACAATAACATAACTGCATTTTAATAAATTAAGTACTCATATCATCTATTTTGTTATTAATATAACCATAATAACTACTATTACAACAACTACATTGAGTGTTTATTATGTGCTGAGCACTGGGCTAAGCTTTTTTGCCTATGTTATTACATTAAGTTTGTTCAACAGCTCATGGAATTAAGATATTATTATTACTGATTAAAAACACAGGGTCAGGAGCCATACAGCCTGGGTTCAAATCCCACCTTGGTTGAGTGTGGACGGTGAAGCCTCAGACAAGTTACTAAACTTCTCTGTTCTGGTTTCTTTCCATCACATGGGATGATGACAACAGTATCCACCCCTCAGGATGTTAGAGGATGAACTTAACTGGTGAAGTGAGGTGCTTGTTGTATTATCCAGAACTCTTGTTACTGTGACTGTCCTTATTGGACAGCTGAGGAAACTGAGGCACAGGGTGGTAAAGTCACTTGCCTGTGTGGTCAAGCCAGGATTTGAACCTGGGTAGCCCTCATTTCTGGAAGCAGAGATACGGCAAAGTTGGGAAAAGGGTGATGAAAACCAGGAACCATGGAGCTCATGAAAGATGGAGCCAGCACATGGCCCTGGGGGACTTGGGTCTGTCCACCTCTCTCCTCATTTCCTGGGCTCAGAGCAGTGGGAAGGCGGGGACCTGGCAGGGACCTGGTTGGTCCGCTGCCAGAGGCACTAAGGGGCTGCTCTTCTGCTCTCCATGGAGGTGAGGAGAGGCCAGATGGAGGAAGCCAAGATAGTAACGACCTATCATTACAGAACCTTGGAGGAATTCAAAGAAGTGGGTGAGCCTGGGAGGGGACAGTCATTGTTACAGATGCTGGGCTGACCCTGGAGGGGGCTGGAGACTGGGATCCATTGCTAACACAGCTGTACCAGATTGGGGTGGGGTGGGCACAAGCCATTGTTAACATGTCTGGGCTATAATTTCACATGTGCATCCTACTACTTGCTGCTAAGACAGGCTCCAAAGAGGGTGGAGCAGATGAAAAGTGCAGGGCGGCTGCTTCCTGCCCCTGGGACCCAATCCACCTCCCTGGGCTCAGCATGAAGGGTCTCTCCTAGGTTTCACCTTCAGCAAGATGGCCACTTGTTTCAGGCAGGAAACTTACTTATTCTCAGCCTCGGATTAAACCAAGGGCCTTCTCAGAGGCTGCTGAGACTCCTACTACCAGCTGTCTAAGCAGAGTGAGTGAAGGAAAAGAAAAGGGAGGAGGCACTAGCATGGAGAGAGATCCAACAATCTTCACCACCAATAATAATGGCAGCAAAGTAGGTTTTATTTTTTTGCTATCTGGGAACCTGATTTGTCCTTGTGGAAAAGATAGTGTAATGTGTCCACCAAACCTCATCCTCCCAGATGCACATGTGGACTAAATGTTCCAGCCTCCCCTGCAGTTATGTGGGACACAGGTACTGACTGTCTTTTGTGATCCAGCATCCACTCTCCTCCCTTCTCTACCTGGCTATGATTGGCCTCCCTGAGCAACCTACCCTCTGGCTTCCAAATGGGTGTGAACAGTGGAGAACCCTGGCAGGAGATTTGGGGAGGGCATGAAGTTGGGGTATTTATTCTGCCAGCTTCCCCAAGTTGCAGCTCCTGCAAACCAGTTATTTTTATCTCCATCTCTGTCTTTCTGTCCCTGTGTCCCCCTCTCTCTCTGTTTTAATAACTGCCCACATCTCTTTTTTTTTCTTCCCACATCTCTTAATTCAATTCTTGATGTGTATCTTCCATTTTTTACTGATACACCATGGGATAAAATTCTGGTCCACAGAATGCTGCCAGCAGTAATGTTCACTACTTCTGTTACAGCTGCCAGCACACCCTAATACACCTTTAATGGGATCTCTCCTCCTAGTTCCTTGAATTTAGCTCCACCCCCAACACCAGAGACCATGATTATGTGACTCAAGCCTAAGCCAATCAGAGCACCCCTTTCCACACTTTCCATTTTCCTGCAGTGATTGGCTCAGGAATGGGCACATGACCCTTGCTGAGCCAATCAAAAGAACAAACCATTTGCTGAGAATGCCGGGAGGATGGCTGGGGAAGAGAATCACATTGGATATGATCTAGGGAAGACCAAATGGTATGTCACATCCACATGGAGAATGGGAGCAACTTCAAAAACCACAGCCTAGAAACTGAGGTTTAATGATGTCCAAAGATCCTGGATCTGAACAAGTCAAAATACCTTTCAATATGACCAAAGATTTCCATCTCCACAGCCACCCTTCCACTCCAAGGGGCATTGTCTCTTCCTTGAAGGACTACAGTCATCTCCTCACTGGTCTCATGGCTTATATCCTTACCCCTGGCCAATCCATTCTCCACAGAGCAGCCAGTGGGGCCAATCATAGACAATCTCATTATATTGATATTTCAGTGGCCATAGAGTGCCTTTAGAATAAATACCAAATTCCCAAGCATCTGCCACAGGGCTTCTGCACATGCTGTCCCTCTGGTCAGCACATCTTTACCACTCCTCCTGCCCCACTATAGCAGGGTTCCACTAAAGACTGTGTATCACCTTCTTTAGGAGAGGCTGTTTTACATGTTCCTCTCAGAGCATGCTGGACTTGTCCCTCCTAAGGCCTTAAAGCATTTGTAATTGTAAATTAAGTAGCCATAACTATTTATCCATCATCCTTGCCAGACTGTAAGCTCCATGAAAGCAATGACTGCATCTGCCACGTTCATCACTGTAACCAATGCTCCGTATGTTGTCAGCACTCAGTAAATACTTGTGGCATGACTGGCTGAGTACAGAAACAGACCAGACCAAGGGAGGTAAGAGTTAAACAGTCAGAGAGGTTGTCTTGTAGATCACTGAGGTGAGGATGGCTTTTTAAAAATAAATAGTGCTGGTACACTGTTTATGGAATACAAAGGAAATCAGACCCCCTACCTCACACCACACACAAAAATCAATTCCAAGTTGATTAAAGCCATACAGTGAGCAAAACTGCAAAAGTTTCAGAAATAGTATAGAATATCTCCATTACCTCGGGGCAGAAACAGCTTTCTTAAATAAGATACAAAACCCACAAACTGTGAAGAAAAAGATTTCTAAATGCAACCACATTAAAATTAAGAACTGCTATTGATCAAGGGACACCATAAAAAAGAATCAAAAGGCAAGCCTACAGAAGACATGGCACAACATATAATGATAAAGGACCAGTTTCCAGAAAACATAAGGATTATCTACAGATCAATACGAAAAAAATAAAAAAAGAAACCCAAACAGCCCAATTAAAAAAGTGGACAGGGCACAAAGAAGCACTTCATCAAAGAAGAAACTTGAGTAGCCAATAAATATAATAAAACACATTCATCTACTTTGTAATTGGGTAGCACAAACTAAAACTGCCACACACCCACTAGACAAGCTGTAGTTACGTCTGACAACACCAAGTGTCGGTAAGGGCCTGGAGCCACTTGAACGCTCACCACTGATGGCAGGAGTGTAAATGAGCACACACAGTTTGCAAAAAACACTTTGGCAGTATTCAGTCAAATTTAAAATGCACTAATTTTAATATCCAGTGATTCTGCATCAAGGCATGTATCCTTGAGAGACGCCTGCACATGGGCAGCAAAATCCATGAATAACTAGCAATACTGCCTATTTTCGGTGACCAAAAGGGAACAAACTCATATATTCATCACCAGTGAACAAATATGACCGTGAAGGAGCCACAGTGACCACAATAAGAATGGATCTTGCTAACATAACTGTAAGCCAATGAAACAAAATACAAAACAATTCATGTCACATAATTTTATTTATATAAAGTTCAAAGCCACAAAACATTTAACTATATTACTTAGAGAGGTGTGCTTAGGTGGGAAAACCACAAAGAAAACCAAGCTGATGACTCCCATGAAATCCTCAATAGTGGTGCATCGAGGAAAGAAAGGGGGAGGGTGGGGGTGTGATAACGGATGGGCGTGTGGGAGACTCTGCGGAGATGGTGGCAGTTCTGGCTCTGGACCTGGGTGCAGCGGATGTTCACCTCACGGATGATCTTTAAAATGATCATCTATGTTCCCACACCATTCTCGAGGTTCATTTTCTTTCTCTGTCTCTCTCACACACACAAACACACAGAGTCAGCCAGAGCCAGACTAGAAAAAAAATAAGACACACACCAAGGGACAGTTTATAAAGAGAAAGAGAAGGGCAAACACCCAGACAGAAGATGAAAAGATAACAGACACAGGAAATGAAAAGGAATGAGAAGCTGGCAAGCAGGAGACAGTACGGAAATGAGAAATGGGAGACAGAAAATCGGGGTGGAGGTGGTAAGGGGCATGGGGAGGGGAAAATACAAGAAACTATATCCTCTCTTCTCTGTTTCTCTTTTTCTGTATATTCCTACTTTCTCTTTCCCTCTCTCCCTCCATCTCCCCCCTCACCTCTCCCAATCCCCTCCATCTTTCTGTGTCTCTTTCTCTCTCTCACCACTGTACTCCTTGCCCTCCCCAACCCTTCCTTCTTCTGTTTCTCATCTCTCCTCTTCTCCCACTCTCCCTTCCCCCATCTCTTTCTGTCTCTATTTTTTCTTCCTCCCTCAACTTTCTCTCCCTTCCTTTTCTCCTCCATCTTCCCTTTCTCTCTCTCCCCACCTCTCTCTCCCTTTCCCCCTCTTTCTCTAATACATAGTTATCAAGTGGTTTCTCTGTAACAGACACAGAGCTAAAGAAAGAGGAAGGGTCCTGGCTGGTGTTGCTCAGTGGATTAAGCACTGGCCGGAGAACCAAAAGGTTGCCACTTCGATTCCCAGTCGGGGTACATGCCTGGGTTGCGGGCCAGATCTCCAACTGGGGGCATGCTGGAGGCAGCAGATTGATGTTTCTCTTGTGCATGGATGTTTCTCTCCCTCTCTTTCTCCCTCCCTTCCCCTCTCTGTGAAAATAAATAAATAAAATCTAGAAGAAAAGAAGGAAAGGAAAGGGAAGGGAAGGCAAGGAAGAAGAAAAGAAAGGCAGGCACAGCCAGGGAACATGGATGGTGTGTCCCACAATGGTTACCATACCAAACATTGGTGGCCCAGAAACCTGCCCAGGTCTGTGCCACCAGGACACCCTCCGCCAAGCTCAGGCATGAGCCTGTGGGCCACCTGCGACTCTCTCCCCATCATTAATCTCACTATCAAACACTCCCAGCATCACAAGTTGTAGGTCTTATTTATTAAATATTTAACTGGAGAAACCCAGCCGAGATGAAACCTCTCATTTGCAGAGGCCCCAGGAGAGCAGATCACAGGCCTGCTGCACTGCTGGGACTAACCACAGCCACGGCCACCAGGTGCTGAGGGCGACACAGGTGGGGGCAGCCCCCGTGCCAGGGGAGGAAGACCCAGAAGACAGCAGAGTTAACTCCTAGTTTCACTTGGATGCTGAGGGGTCCTCTGCTGGGGAAGGGGACTTCAAAAACTCCAAAACCAGAACAAGTAAATCCATGAAGACAGAACACAGCCTGGCAGTTGCCAGGGGCAGGGGCAGGAAGAAGGCCAAGGAGTGACGGCCCTTGGGGACAGGGTCTCCTTCTGGGGTGGTGTCTCAGAACGAGACAGAGGTGCTTGTCTCACAACACCAGGAGTGTACTCGGTGCCACTCACTTAGAAACGGTTAATGGTTAGTTTTATATTATGTGACTTTTACCTCGATGTTTTAATATTAAAAACCATTAAAAAACAGTTTAGTTTCCTCCACCCCAACTATTAGCTTTAAGGC
Source organism: Tonatia bakeri (assembly GCA_004024845.1). Classification (NCBI taxonomy): domain Eukaryota; kingdom Metazoa; phylum Chordata; class Mammalia; order Chiroptera; family Phyllostomidae; genus Tonatia; species Tonatia bakeri. The sequence continues at coordinate 150,026 of PVIA01002519.1, forward strand.
TGCTGGCCTCATTTTTAAAAAACTAACAATGTTGTATATAGGGAGTGCTTACTACCCACATCCCAGGCCCCTGCTCAACACTGTGAACCGGCCCGTCATCTCCTTTCAGCCAGGCCAGCAAGCCCTGCTTTTCTCAAGAGAGGACTTGTGGCTCAGAGAGGGTAAGCGGCTTACTCAAGGTCACACAGGTCCAATTCCACTTTACCTGCCTTCCGAGTGCTCTTACCTACCCACCCAGTGGGCTCTCTGCCAATCCTAGATGAACTGTAGAGCCACCAGGAGTGGCTCCCTAAGCTCAGGGCCAACCTTGGACCAATCCCACCAGCATCTGTGGGAGTGGGGCTTGGGTCATCCACATTTTTCAAGCTTCCAAGTGATTTCAAGTGTAGCTGAAATCAACAGGGGGATCATGTGGAGATGCAGATTGGGACCCAGCATGGTGGGGGGGGGGGCGGGGGTGAGACTGCATTCCAACAAGCTCCCAGGAGATGTTGATGCTAGAATGCCTGGAACTGCCAGTAATGATGGAATGTTCTAGATCTGCACTGTCCAGGATAGTGTACACTAGCCACACACAGCAACTAAGCACCTGCAATGTGGTTGGTGTGACTGAGGAACTAACTTGTTTGTATTATTTAACTTTAAGTAATTAATGAATTGGGCAGTGCAGGTCTAGACAAGCTCTGAGGAAATAAAGAAATGAGACATCCAACAGGTTAGAAAAACAAGTTAGAAGAATATCCTGGAACTTTAATAGATAACCCAAAGCCTTAAAATTAACACAGAGTTCAGTCCCTTTGTCTGCATTGTTAAGTGACCCAAGACCTGGGACAAAAGATGAAAAACACCTTAGGGAGGAAGGAAGAAATTAGAAAATCATTTGGATCCTTCTCCATTCTTCCTTTCCCAGCACCGCCCACCTGCTCAGGGTCCCTCACCTGTCCCCTTCACCCCTCCTACCTTGGTCTCCCCAACCAACTCGCTCTACCCCGCAGGCAAAGCCATCGCATATGAAACAGACCTCTGGTCTCACCACACCTGCTGCTCACCTTCACCGCTCCCCAGAGCAACCACATCCAACCCACGTGTGCCCTCAGGTCGCCTAGCGCAGCTCCTGGCGCGAATGCCCTCTGCCCCGTCCCCCAGCCCTGCTTCACTTTTGCACTGTGGCACTTACACCACACAAACAGTGCCCTTTATCTGGTCCTTGGTTTGTCTCTCCAGCTAGTGGCAGTCACACCAGGGCATGGGTTTGAATCTGTCTGTGCCTTTCTGTGTCCCAGTGCCCCTACCAAGGGGGAAACAGTGCTTCCACCACGTGGTGAGCACCTACTATGTGCCAAGCACGGTGTTTTACATGCACCATTAATTTCATCCTTACAAAGTCCCTGAGAGGAAAGTGCTATTCTGCCCATTGTACAGACGGAGAAACTGAAGATCCCTGAAGCTTACTTCCCAAAGGTCACACCACTGGGGAACCTACTGCTGGCTGACCACATACTGTCTCTTAGCTACAGGCTTCACTTTATCTCACTTCAAAAATACTCCATTTTCAACAACACCAAGGCAAGACCCTCCACCAGCACAAACATCACAATTCACTGAAGGCTCGGATGAGAGTTAGCATTTTTTTAGCAATAAAGTATTTTTAATTAGCTATGTACATTGCTTTTAGATATAATACTATTGCACACTTAACACTGTAGAATATAGTGGCGTGCAAACATAACTTTTATACACACTAGGAAATGAAAAAATCTTGGGGCTCACTTTATCACAATATACACTTTATCAGGGTGGTCTGGAGCCAAATCCACAACACCTCCACGTGCACCTGTGCTCCCTGTGCTGTCTCTCGCCCGCAGTCACTCCAGCTCTCTGGGGTTTTGTCCCTGCTGTGCTGTTACCTGTCCCATGAGGTTTCCCCCCTTGCTAGGTGTGGGATGTTGGCAAGTGACTTTAGTTCTCAGAGACTCCATGTGCACATCTGTGGACACGGGGGCAAAAATAAACCCATGGAGCTCGTGGGCCTGGTATAAAGATTGAGTTGGACAGAGAGGTTCTCACAAAGCCTGAGGCTCACAAGCTGTCCAACAGAGTAGTCAGTTTCCACGTCCTCCCAGGATGCGGCCCTTGCTCTTACTGGAGCTCTGGTGAAATCCTGGATGTGGACAAGCATGGGACCAAGAGGGGGCCCACCCATTGTGACTGTGGAAAATGGTCCAGCTGCTTTCCACCAAGTTTGGGGGCACAGGGAATCCTGTTTGGTCAGTGAGAAGAGCCCTGGCCGGTACTCAGGCTGGGAGAGCTCATGTGAAATCATGTGACTGCTATGACACCCTGAGATGAAGGGGTTTTCCACACCAACAGGGGCACACAGAAATACATACACTACTGCATTGAGGAGAGAGGAAGATAATGCCTGGCTTATAACAATAATGAGGGGTTGAAACTCTTATTCAGCATACACCAGTTGCCAGGCACTGTTCTGAGTACTGTTCGTGTCTTAAAACAACCCCACGGAGCAGGCACTAATGTTATACTGAAGAAACTGAGGCCCAAGAAGGTAAGAGAGTTAGCTGCCAGGATGGTGCAGTTGGAAATAAGCAGAGTGGGGATTTGAACCCAGGAAGCCTGCTTCTATAGCCCTCTGTCCTCACCACTATGCTAGACTGCCTGAAACCCAACACAGGGCCACAGAACCTCAGGGTCTACAGATCCTGGTACAACTACCTGCCTCCAAAGACATCTGTGCAGAATGTCCCTAGAGAAAACTGAGCAAAGGGTGTGATCAGAAGATCATGAAGGAGATACAGACAGTCTACATGGATCCGGAAAAGGCTTGTTGACTTCAGGATGTTAAATCAAGGGCAACCTAGCTGGGCCCCATAATCAGGAAAGGGGGACCTTGGAGGGCACGGACTTACTATTCCTTATGACCTGGTCCTAAGCTTGACACATGACCCAGCTATGCCATTTCCAGGACTCTGTCCTAAGGAAATAGCCACAGATGTGGGCAAAGATATCATCACTGGGTGGGGCAGGGGCACAGCAGCGTGGCTCTCATATTGGTGGAAAAATAGCACCCAAAATGACCCTATTTTTGTTACAGAAAACAAAAAGTATAGGTGTGCCAGGGAAAAACATGGGAATTCCTTTGGAGAATAAGTCCTCACCATGGTCAAAAAAGCTCTGCATAAAATCTATCCTTGTCACCTTCCTGCCCACATCTCCTCCCACCTCGCCTGGCACACAGTAGGTGCTCAATAAACAATTAAGAATGAATGAATGAATCATAATTGAATGAATGCACTCCCCCTCACATCTCTAAGCTCATCTTCCCCAGGGGTCTGTGGCCTGTGTGTGCCCAAGGCGAGCCAGGGTACGGGGACTAAAGGAGCAGAAAACCACAGTCTACACCAGCAGCACTTGCTTTGCCAGGAACCCAGAGAAAGTGAGTCACGATTTAAAAGCTGGGCACCAGAAGGAGGAGAAAGAGAAACGGAGGCCACAGCAGCTTTCATGCCAGCCTTTTGCAACTCTGGGTGAGATTTCCTTCTATACACTTGTCTATATTTACATCAACGAATCAGTTCATAGCAACACTGCTGCTGATCATGTAGGATCTAAAGTTCACAGAAAGCTGGCTTCAACACCCAGCAAAGAAGAGAAACTGTAAATTAAATTTAAGTCACCCAAAAACCCTAAATCCACCCACTCCCCTCCAAGAAATCCATGACATCTTTCACATCAAGATTTCTCCATCTTGGCACTACTGACATCTTAGGCTGGATAATTCCTTACTGAAGCGGAAGGGGGGCTGTCCTGTGCATTTTTAGGACACTCAGTAGCATTCTTATCATTTACCTCTACACGCCAGTGTCACTTCTCCCTCCATGTGTGTGACAACCAAAAATGTCTCCAGACATTGCCCAAAGTCCTCTGTGGGGCAAAATCACCCCCAGTTGAAAAGCACCGCTTTCCATGCAGCCCAGGAAGAACTGCAAACCAATCCACTGTTCTTTCTCTGCCCCTCCCCCTCAACTTCCTGAATTTTGAGTCACCTGGTCTCAAAAGCTCTTTTACAGATTCAAGGAAAGTGGTGACAACAGTTTCAAGACTTCAGTCCCTTATCTAGACCAGAATTTTATTCTGAAGATAATCAGAACCTTGGACAGAGATACATGTACAAAGATGTTCCTTGCACTGTTGTTATAAGCAAAACAAACAACCAGAGATTGTTACGTGAAGTAAGACACAGCCATGAAGAAGCATGTCATCAGATATTAACAGCAATCTTTTCTGGGGTTGCTGCCAACCCATATAGCACCACTATGTGAACTTCAATAAGATGCCCTTTTATTTCAAGTTGTTAGGTCCATCTGTCAAAAATTGTCATAGTATCTTCATTTCTCTAGAAGAAGCTACTTAAGACTCTATCAACTGGGACACTTAAATAGTAAATGTATAGTTCTATGACACCTATGACATGAAATATGATACTGTTTTGTAGTGTACAGCCTGTGCAACTATACGCCGTAGCCTTGATGCTACCAAGGATATTTAGTAGCATAGAAATGTGTCCAAAAGAACTTATATCTGCCCTGACTGGTGTGGCTCGGTGGGTTGGGTGTCACCCCACAAACTGAAAGGTTGCTGGTTCAATTCCTGGTCAGGGCACATGCCTGGGGTGTGGGCCAGGTACCTGGTTGAGGGCATGCAAGAGACAACCAATTGATGTTTCTCTCCCTCTCTTTCTCCCTCCCTTCCCTTCTCTCTAAAAATAAAAATTTAAAAAGAAGCTTATATCCACAAAAAGATATGGAATAAAATATATTAAAATGTCTCCAGTGATTCTTTCCAGATAGGAGAGTATACATATACTTAATATTCTTCATTGAGCTTTAGGTGTTCAATAAAGGAAGAGGGCAAGCTTCTTGGAAGAGACAACTTTTGGGCTGAGACCTAAATGAAGAGAAGGAGTCAGCCATGGGAGACCTGGGGGAACTATGATGCAGGCAGAGGAAACAGCCAAATGCAAAAAGCACCAGTGGGCTGAGACAGAGTAGAAAGGGTAGAGAATGGAAAAGATGAGATCAAAGACAAAACTAAATGGACCAGATCAAGTAGGGCCAGTTAGGGCCCTGGTATGTCTGATCTGTAATCTATGGCCAGTGGGGAAGAATCTGGGGCATGTACCCAACCTACTCAGAAGAGAGATATCTATACCTCTAGCCAACCACCATTCAAAAATCCAAGAAATTCCACTTTCAGACTCATGCTGAAGTAAACAAAACCAGGTGTTTGCAGAAATTTAATAATCTTCGTCAACAACACTATTTTTCTCATCATTACTCAACTGACAAACATTTATGTACAGTATAGTGCTGAACTGTTGGGGGATGTGAGGAAGGTAAACTACTGCCCCCTACCCTCAAACGTTTTCTAAGTAGAGAGGTAAGACGTAGGCATACAACCTTATTTTTACCAAAAGCATGCAGGATTCACTTGACACAAGGGAAGTTCCAACTAGGGTGGTAAGTGGAAGAACTCGGTCATTCCCAAACCAATAAGAACATCAAATATTAGAGAAATCTGATATGGCCCCTCACCCTCCCACATACACTCACGTCCAACATCTACCCATTCTCCCACTCATCCATTTTTTTATCTGTCAATCCAGTCCAGTCATCTGCCCACCTAGTCCCACTCATATATCCATCCACCCATCCATCCAACCATGTTCATTCATTTGTTCCTTCCTCCCTCTCTTTTTCTTACCTTTCATCATCCATCCATCTGTCCACCCACCCTAGTCATCCACCAATCTCTTTATCCACTTAGTATAATCCATCTACCTACTTATCCAATCACCCATCCATTCACCATCATCTATCTTTCTTTTCTCCCTCCCTCCCTTCCTCCCTTCCTCTCTTCCATCCATTCATCCACCCACTTATCATCCATCTGTCTATCCAACCATCCTTAGATCCATCCATCCACTCAACCCACACCAATAGCATGTGATGCCACTCTCCTCCACAGACATCAATCCATGGTCCATAACTTAGAAGACTGCATTGTGATTAGGAATAGGCTGAACTGTTAACAATTTGCATTCTAACAATTCTTCCAAGATAATTCAAGCCCATAAAGGTTTTTGGCTCTTCCAATTTGTGAAACACCCACATGCTCTGAGTCCTTGTAAGACCCTCGTGGAAGCTTACCTATTCTCACTGGGTTGAAGTAATTGATTTCTTCTACAATGGTGCTCTAAGAGCAAGGCTAGGGAGTAGGGTATGGCTAGAGGAAGGCGGAGCTGTGGAGATATTGGAGGGAATCTGGCACTGGAGAGAGTCTGTCGGTGGGGGTATAGGGAATGGGAGAGGAAGATGATTAGGAACACAGAAAATGATTGCTAAGAAATGGAGAAAATCTTGCTTGGGCTTTGGAATCATGGAATTCTACTATGAACAATCAACAGAACCCTGTGATTGATTTCCCCTTGGCTTATACCTTGGATCAGTGGTGGTTGAGTTAATCTTCTAGGAGAATGGGTTAACAAGATACACACCAAAGGATAACAGAGATGAAAGGAACTTAGAACCTTGGCAATAAAAGGCAGAACAATAATAACTAATATTCTGTAGCACCTGCTGTGTGCCACACACTATGCCAACCACCATGTCAGAGAGACCCAAATATGGCCACCTTAATAAGTCCACTCATCTGCTCTTCATCTCATTCTTCCATCCTTCCCTCCTTCCCTCCTTCCATCCATCCATCCATCCATCCATCCATCCATCCATCCAACCATCCATCCATCCATCCATCCATCCAACCATCCATCCATCCAACCAACCATCCATTCATCCATCCACCCATCCATCCACCCATCCTATCCATGTATCCAGCTTCCCTCCTTCCTCCCTACCCCCATCCATCCATCTATAAACACATACAGTGCTCACTAAGTTCCAAGCACTATTCTAACAATAACATGTAAGAATAATAATTATTATTCTAATAATAACTCATTTAACTTTCCAAGATAGGTACTATTAAAATCCACACGAGACAGACTAGGAAACTGAGACAGAACACTTAAGTGATTTGCCCAAGGTCACTCAGCTAGTAACTAGAAGAGTTGGAATTTGAACCCCAGCCGCCCTGCTCCAAAGTCCATGCTCTCAACTCAGCCACATAGCTTCTCTACAAACCAACAGGTCTAAATCACAGGTTGACTTTCAGAAAACAAGCTGGAATTGGAGTTGTCTGGCTGACCTAGCCCTTAGAGAGCCTGATGAGTAGAATGTGAAATGCCTTCGCCAGTGCCTGTCAGATGGCTGGTGTTTCCATAAATGCTGATGAATCTCAGCTGATTCTAACTGAAGCTAGATTCTGAAGTACACAGACTAAAATTAACACCTTGACTTCATTCATTCAAAAATTATTTATTCAAGCTAGATTCCCAAGTACACAGACTAAAATTAACACCTTGACTTCATTCAGTCAAAAATTATTTATTCATCACAGCAGCACTGTTCATAACAGCACAAAATAAAATAAAACAAATCTGGATTCACCCCAAACATCCACCACCAGAAAAAAAAATGGATAAATTATATCATCACAAAATGCAATATTATACAAAGAAAAATAAGTGACCTACAGCTACACTCAACAAGAGAGATGAAACTTAGAAACATACTGTTGAGAGGAAAAAGCAAGTACATGTTTCGGAAGGCTAACAAGTCAGCAGTCAAGCCAGTTAAATTTATATTAAGGTGCATGTATAAAACAAGGAGGGAAGAAAGGAAGAAAGGGGATGGAGGGAGAAAATAAGACCCACACAATTCAAGAGAAAGTAAATACCTTTGGGGGAGTGCTGTGTGGGAGGGGGGTAAAGAAAAGGCGAGTCTACAATTACATATAGAAGTTATTGGTCATGTTCTAGCTCAGGGTTTCTCAAAAGTGTGCTCCCCAGACCAATTGCATCATAACTACCTAGGAACTTGCTAGAAATGCAAATTCTCAGGCTCCATCCCAAATCTGCTGAATCAGAAACTCCAGAGGTGAATACTAACAACCTGTATTTAAAAGCCTGCCAGGTGAGTCCTAGTCAGGTAGCTCAGTTGGTTAGAGCATCACAAAGGTTGCAGGTTCAATCCCCAGTCAGGCACCTACAAGAATCAACCAAAGACTGCATCAAAAACTGGAACAACAAATTGATGTTTCCCTCTCTCTCTCCCCCTTCTTCTCACTCTCTAAAATCAATAAATTTATTTTTAAAAACCCTCCAGGTGTGAGAAGTCTGTCCTAGAGCAGGTGATGCTGACCCTGCAGGGCTGGGGATGCCACGCTGAGGACCACCATTGTAATTCTTGACTTAGATAGCGGGTCCACCAGTATTTCCATATTGTATTAAAGTAAGAAAAAAATAAACAAAAGGAGAGACAATATTGAGAGTGTGTTGTAAACCCAGAGGAGAATTAAAGCAATAGGCTGTAAAACTGAGGTGCATGAAAGCACCCCACAAGTATGTATTCAGCGCCTGTAGGTGCCAAGCACAGGGCCAGAGTGGTGACCACAACAACTCTTGCCACCACGAAGTCTCAAATCCATCTGTCCTGCTACTTTTCAGTGATTATGCATGCCCCATGCTTTCTGTGCGCAGTATCTTTTAACATTCCCACAATTCCCTGGACATTGGACTATGCCCCTTTCGTAGAGGAGCAGAGACAGGCTTCACTACCTCGAACTGGAGCTGAGATTGCAGCTGAGTCGCCAGTCCCCAAGCCCTATATGCTGTGCCTCCAGTCACCACCACTTCTGTTCCCCACCACTCTTCCTCCTTTCAGCCTCCACTCCTGCTGCCACTGCCCAGAGAGCCACATACCTGCGTGGACTCCACAATGTGCCACAAACGTTTCACAGCAGCAAGTGAAGTTCCCCTACTCCCCAGTCCCATTATTCTTAATAAAGAAAATAACAAAGGTCAATGTGATAAAAGAATATGGCAGAAATCCTGTAATCCCCACCCCAGAGCAAGTTCTAGGTCAGCCTCAATGTGTCTCACTGAAGACAAATCTGTAAGTTTATTCTTGAGATCAGGCTTAGCCCTTCTGCAAATGCTGTTTGTATATAATTACTTTAAAAATTGCTTAATATTTTACACACATACACACACATGCATATATCTTGCACACAGGCCTAACATGAGAGTAGTGTGAATACTATTTACTGGCAGGTGGGTGACAAAGTTCAGTTTCCTTCACTGCCCTTTGACTAGGGTTATTCAGGTGAAGTGGCTGCTAGTTCTGAATTCCAGGTCCAACCTGAGCACTCAGCGAGCCCCTTCAAGGAAGTCCCAAAGATGTTCCCAGTCTGAACAGAAAATAAAGCCATGTCTGACCCAAGAGAGACGACAAAATATGATCCAGACTTAACCCAGGAAATCTGCTTCAGAGCCAGGATTTCTTTTGTATTAGCTGCCTTAGATGGGTGGCTTCCAAAATCAGAATTCATTCTGATCAAAAAGTCTTGGCTTTTCACAGGGAAAAGGCTCCCTCCCTATCTTCTCCCTTCCTAGACCAAGGAACCATCTCTTGCTCCCCTCCTCTTCGGTGTTAAGAACTCATCACAAAGGTGACCAGCTTGCCAGTTTGCCTAGAACTGCTGGGTTTCCTGAGATGCTAAGACCAGGACAGTCTTGGGCAAACTGGGACATCTGGTCACCCAGATAAGAACTCATGCTCAGTGGTTTCTGAAACCCAAGTTGCTGAGGCCAACCACCTGATTTCCTTTTCTGGAATGTGACTTGCCTTCTCTATTCTTCCAGGATAGAAAGAAAAAAGAGAGAAACTAGAGGTGTGAGGGCATGACATATGCTAACCCCAAAGATATCAGGGTTGTGTTGCTTACTCTCAGTGGTCACCTGGGGTGGCCACAGCAGCTGTCCTAAGCATGTGGTCTCCGTCCTGGGTTGGACTCTTGACAAGCTCAAAAGGAGATGGGTTTGGAGTTGGGGGGTGGAAAGGAAGTTAAGTATGTACTTTAAAACTCCTTCACCTTGTCACCCACAGAGGAGGAATCAAAGGAGGGGAAGACGATTTTGTCTCAAACCTAAGGGAATTGAAAAATGGATCAAGTGAGCATGATTTTATTTCCTCCTGAAAGTCTCAGGAGAGAATAGGAATGCGAAATACCCGAGGGTTACTTTAAAGAGTGCCGCACTCAGACGGGTAAATCTAAACTGGCCAGTTACAGGGCCCTTTGCTCTTCCTCTACCCAGAAAGCCTCATTTCCCCAAAAACCAAATTTCCCTAAAAGAACATTAGGAGAAAAAGTACTCTCTGGTATTACGGCTCATGTATTTTGGGGGCTTTCTCCATGACAGATACTGTGATGAGTATTTACCATGCGTGACCCCATTTAAGCTCCCCAAAAGCCATCCTCAGGAGATGCTCTCAGAAGCAGCATCCTCATCATGCACAGGAGGAGGAAACTGAGTTATTCAAACGTGGGCCTGGCAGACCCGGAGCTCAGAGCACTCTCCCTCCCTATCTCTCTGCCATCTATACCAGCACCACCCGGCTCCTTTCTAAGAAGCTGAGTTAGCATTCTCGGAAATGTATCAACTACAGGGCAGTGGGGGCCCTGGCCATCTCTGCACTGAGCTCACTTTCGCAGGGTGCCCTCCATCACTGAGTGCACGCATGTGTTTGCTGCGGAGGGCGGGGTGTCTGTTGGGTGCTTGCTTACATAACCCCCAAGCACCCAACAGACACCCCGCAAGGCCCTAAAAGAGGGCCTCACTGTCAAGAGGCCACTGCTCCCTAACTTCTCAAGCACTAAAATTTCTTAGACTTCTCTGGTCAGATAACCTCATGCACAATTTCCCCCACCTCCCTAACACACAACCAAAACCCTAAACATTGGTACCAGGTCGAATCAGATCTACATGATTTAGCAAATGATGCAGAAAGTTCTTTTTTCACTCACTGGACAAATGTTTATGGGGTGCTCACTCTGTGCCAGGTGCGGTGGGATTGCAGTGGTGAAGAGGAGGCGGGCCTGGATCTAATAGCCTTGACTTTTTACTGCCGAGCAACAGAACCAATGCACCCCACGCCAGAGACTCCCTTCTCTCCCTGAATTTCAAACCAGTACAGGCACTTGGCTACAAATAACATCCTCACTCTTCCCTATTTCTCGGACTGGCACTTAGTGCTCCCACTTCCATCACTTTCTACCTACCCACAATCCTTTATCATAAACCCTTGAGGCCGCATGTGCCTTGTTATTTAGAGCTGATGCTTTTAGAAGAATAACAAGGGTGGGAATGTTAAAATGGCACAACCACTTTGGAAAACAGTTCAGCGGTCTCTTATAAAGTTAAACATAAATTTACCACACAACCAGCAATCCTGCCCCTGGGCATTTATTTACCCAAGAGAAGTGGAATGTAGGTTCCTAATGCTTCCACTAAAACCCATTGGCCAGTGTTTATAGTGGCTCTATTCATAATCACCCAACTGGGAAGCATCTCAAATGTCCCTCAACTGGGAAATGGTGAACAGACTCTGGTCCACCCATCTCATGGAGTACGACACAGCACTGAAAAGGAATGTAGTACTGGCACCAGCACGACATGGATTGAAAAAGCTATGTGAAAGAAGCCAGACTCAAAGGCTACACACTGTGGGATTCTATTTACACAAGCTCAGGAAAAAGCAAACCTATAAGGATGGAGAACAGATTAGTGCTAGCAAGGGGCTTGGGCAGTGAGGAGCTGACTCAAAGGGGCACTAGGGAGTAATATGGGGTAACAGAACTGTTCCCTACCTTGATTTTGGTGGTGGCTACATGAGTGCATGCATTTGTCAAAACGCACAGAACTGTACGCTAAAAGGAGTGAATTTGCTATAAGCAAAGTTTTCCTCAATAAACCTGATTTTTTCAAAATTGATTTTAGAAAGAGAGAGGAAGGGAGAGAGAGAAACATTGGTTTGTTGTTCCACTTATTCATGCACTCATTGGTTACTTGAGCAGAGGTAAAACCCACAAACTTGGCATATAGGGCTGACGCTCTAACCAACTGACCTACCCAGCCAGAGCAATCAATAAACCTGATTTTTGAGAAAAAGAAAATAAAGGAGCCCTGGCTGGTGTGGCTGAGTGGACTGAGTGCTGGCCTGCAAACCAAAGGGTTGCCAGTTCAATTCCCAGTCAGGGCACATACCTGGGTTGTGGGCCAGGTCTCCAGTAGGGGGCATGCAAGAGGCAACCACACATTGACATTTCTCTCCCTCTTTCTCCTTCCCTTCCTGTCTCTCTAAAAATGAATAAATAAAATCCTTTTTAAAAAAAGGGTAACAGGATGCATCTATGATGTGACCTGGATACTTAGGTGTAACCCACGGACTAGCCACATGGGCAATCCTCAGAAGTGTGTTGGAAAAGCAGAATCCCAGGCCTCGCCACAAACCTGCTGGACCAGGACCAGACCAGGACCATCACTTTAATAAGACAATGTTCGTGCACATGAAAGTCTGAGAAGCACAGCAATGTGCACACGACACTCCTGGTGGGGGCCTGGCATCAAGCACAGCTAACACTTCCACAGGGAAACACGCCTCAACACACATGAGGTGGGATAGATTCGGACTGTACATTAAGACTATGAAGTATAGCCAGTTCGAGGTTTTTCAGAGAAGGGATGGCACCTTGTGGAAAAAGGGGCAAAAAAAAAGGAAAAGCCACACTAATTCTTACTTCCCAGAATTCTGCTCTTTTGAAAATACCAGCCACGCTGATCCAGTAGAAGGATTTACGGGTAGTACCGTCCTGCCCTCCAGCACATTCTACTTTTCAGGGTGCGCCAGAAGTCTGATAATAGGCTCCAACTTCTCCCAGAGCTTCCTCCATCTCTCAGGCAGGGAAGTTGTTTTTAAGGAGCCTTTCATTACAAAAAGCAACTGGGGGAATGCCCGCCGGCCAGCGTCCACAGGTTACCTGACGTGATAGGCCTCCTGCATGCGGTTCAGGAGACCGAGCGCAGTAACACACAGACCTGGGTCCGCAGCGCTTGCAATGGCCCAAATTCCTACACCCTGCTCCGTGGGAGATCTGCTGGCATCAGCAGGACTGGGGGAAGATGACATTCACAGTGTGCTTGGTGGCACATCAGAAGGAGCGAGTGGCACTAAGTGGGGGCTCCAGGATGGTTGACAGATGCGCCTTATTGAGCTGACAGATTTGAGCTCTTCAGAAGTCGGCATCAGAGCCCGTCACAGCCATCTTTAAATCAGACTTCCGATCAACAAAAACACGAAACCAAGGTGTGTGGTCAAGATGGCTTGCTGCCCAGCCTACTCCCAGAGAAAAAGACAGCAGTGTAAATCTGAACATCCAAGACTTCCACTTCGGTTTTCTTAGGAAGAGAATAATGAAATTAGTGAGAGCCTTAATTCTCATCGCTGGCTTCAAGCTTGCGCTGCTTTGGGTGTGTGTGGGGGGAGTGTTGCAGAAGAGCAAGAAATCACGGTGGCAAAGCACCCATGAGCAGGGGAAATCAAGGCTGCACCCTCCCACAGCGCTCCACGCTGGGAGTGGCCTCTGTAAGTAACACTCTTAGGCCCAATGAGTATACATCCAAGTTCATGGAACTTGCACTCACTCTTCTTCCAAAGACAGTGAGGAAGCTGTGTTCCAAACTCAGCTGCAATCCTTAGTTAATGCTGTTTCCAAAAATATGTCCCGCTACACACATGGCAAAGAATGGCAGGGCCACTTCCACTCCTAGGTATGGACCCAAAAGAAATGCAAAGTACAAGTTCAACAAAAGACATATACAGCAATGTTCCCAACAGCACAGTCCGGAAACGACCCCGGTGGCTCTCGGTAGAGCAAAGCAGTACCTGTGTTTGAGTCACACAGTAAGATACCACGGAGCGATGAGAAGGAACAACCTAGCACTACTTGCAGCAACGTGAATGAATCTTGTTGAGCTAACGAAGCCTAATACAAAATAATATAGACTATGGCTCCATTTATAGGAGGTTCTAAAAGAGGCAAAATGAGTCTATGGGGATTAGATGTCAGGTTAGCAGCTACCCTTGTAGGGGAATGAGCGGGAGTGGGCATGGTGGGGTGGTCACATACTTTTCCTCAACTTGGGTGCCAGTTGATCACTCATGTTCACTTTGTGAACACTTGTTAGGGGGACTCAACCTGTGTAGTTTCCTATACATATATCAGACTTTATTCTAAAAGTTCACAGTAAGTACTTAAACACACTTTTTAAATGGCAGAAGCACTTGGATTCAGAATTTGGATTCTGCCTGGGTACACTGACTCCTCAGCATTTCCGCCTCCTTGCACTGGTCTGAATTCCCTTATCCAGCCCCACAGCACTCTCTCCCCACCCCTCTCGACCTCCCCAGAGAAAGCTCAGCCCTGGGTGACCTGCTCCGTGACAGATTGAGGGATGGAGAGCTTTCCCTTCCAGAGCGGGGCTGCACAATGCATTTGCCGCCTCAGGCGAAAGAGAGAACAAAAACTGTCTGCAGAGAGCAAGACGCACAACTCACAACTCGTCACAAAGCTACCAAGAGCATGACAGCCAAAGACAATCTAAGTACTCACCAACACTCCCAGTTCACCTGTGCCCCTCCCCTGAGCAACCCCCTGCCTCCCCCAAGGCCCTGTCTGCAGGATTCAGGCTGGACCAGGGTGAGCTAAGGACACATTAGGACTCCCACCTCCTGCTTTTCCTCTTAGAAGATGCCAAACCCAGGATCCAGATCGCCATTTTCAACTTGGAAACCTGTCAGCCCAGTGAATTCCTCCTGGACATCCCCTGTTAACTGAGCAGTACCCACACGGACACCTTGCCATCCTCCAAGCTCCCAGCGCCCCTCCAGGGGTTGGGAGGGACGCAGGCAGAGCAATCACAAGACCTCGGAGAGGCTGGAACTTAGCAGGCAGAGCCCTGGCTCCTGCTTTGGGCACCTATCATGGTTAGGGGTACACCCCTCCAGAAGGGCCCTAGATGAACCTCTTAATTTTCACCACCCTCAATCTAGGCTGTTCACACACTCCAAAACCTCAGCGCCCTCTGTGACAATTTAAGCACCCAGAAACCAAGAGCCTGGCTCAGTTCTGAGCCCCATTAAAAGTGAATCTGCCCACCACTGCGCTACTCAAATACCCAACTCCAGGACCACCCAGGACCCAGCCTTGTTGAGTATATAACAGTCAAAGCCATAGACAAAACGGGTGGGGGCTCACCGCTGAGCCCCGGGAACACATGCAGCCCTGTTGGTTTTTACACTGAGGGCAGCCCGTTGGAACCTTGCCGAGAAGTGGCACATTGGGGCATGGCACGGTGGCCAGTCAGCCTGGGGGGCAGGGTGCGTCCCCCCACTTGGAATCTGGGTCATGCTTAGATAACTGCTAGGAAGCCCGACTAATTACCCATCCTTGCCTGCCTACATCTCAACAGATGTTAAGCCCTTCTCAAGGTTTATTTCAAGCAGGCATGGATTTAAAGAAACACAGGGGGTATCTGCATTTTGATAGCATCTGAGTAGAGGAAAATGTGGTCTTCACTTTCCTCTAGATCATTGATTTAAAAAAAAAAAGGCATTTACCTGCCCCAGACGTCCACATGGGTGCTGATTCTCCTGGTGTCCCCTCGCGGCTCCCCACGGTGGGAGAAGCTGACTCCAACCCAAGGCCCCACTCGGCCCTCTAGGAAGAACCCAACAGCTCATTTCCTGCCCATCTTTCTTACTGAAAGAGCCCCTTCTGGGTCTTCCAGGTTAGGGCCCCAGATGGGACTATTAGGATGTTTTTTATACCCCACAAGATGGGAGGAAAAGGGACCTGCAGATATGATGGGAATAACTGCCCTCCAACCTGTCCAGCCGATGGCCCACTCCGGCCAGTGCTGGCCTCTCAATGTGAAGGCCACATGTTCTCCCCCTCACTCCGGGCCCTGGGAACCCACCCCTAAGTGCCCTAAGAGTGCGGCTCCCACCTTGGGGAAGGCCGGTGGAGAGGCCAGCAAGCTGGAGTTGGGCTCTGGAGGAACCACGAACTCCGGTGAGGGGAGGCTAAGGAAACCCAGCCAAGGCCCCCATGGTTCCCCTGCCCTGGCAAGTGCACCCAGGCCGCGGCCCCGGTCCCAGCGCATTCGGGAGAACTCTGACCCCTCGGGAACTGGCTCAAAAGGCCTCACCAAGGCCCCTACATGACCCTAGGGCCTAGCCCTCACTCTGGAATAGGTCCTTAGGAGGAATCCACTCCCCCGGTGCCCCCACCCCAAGCCTCCACGGTAGCTCAACCCAGCTCGGGGTGGAGAGATTCTGCACACTCCTCCCCGGTGCCCCCTCTGCCAGCCCCTTGAAGACCCCCCCACCTCCCATCAACCCCCGGGTCTCCCTCCCAGCCTGGAAGAGGGGAAGCCAGGGAGGAGGGGGAGGCGCAGCTGCCGGGCTTCGGGCAAAGGATATGGCCATTCGGTGATCTTTTTGGCGTATTTTCTCACCACGTTGTCCTCGCTGAAGAGGAACAGAGACCGGTTGACCGTGAGGCAGTTCTGTCGGACGGGGATGGGGTTGTAGAGGGCCATGGTCCGCGCTCTCTGCGCCATTGACTGCTTGTACATCCTTTGCGCCCCGGGCTGCCCGCCCTGCCGGCTGCCCCCGGCTCCTCGCCCGCCTCCGGCGCCCACGACCACCCCGGCGGCTGCCCCGGAGCCTCCTCCCCCGTAGCGGGCCGGCATCTCGTCTCCGAAGCGGGCCATTCTGCAAAGAGCAAAGGGCTCCGGGTTACGCTGCGGCGAACGATGCGGAAGACGCGGCGGCCGCCGATGCTGCTGCTGCTGCTGCCGGGGCTGCGAAGACGGCGGCCGGGGCTGCGACTGCGGAGACGCTGCCCGGCCCAGCCCATCGGGCGGCGGCGCGGCGCCTCGGGTCGGGGGCTCACCAGGCGGCTGGCCGGCCCCAGCCGGGGATAGCAGCTCGGGACATCTTCCTGGCTGACCCCGGAGAAGGAGGGGCGGGGGCGGGGCGCGGGGGCCGGGAGGGGGGAGGGGAGAGGGAAGCGAGGCAAAAAATAACCGAGGAAGGAATCCAGGCAATCCCCAGGCCACCCACTCCGAAAAAAAAAAGAGAGCGAGAGAGAAAGAAAAAAAAGGCACTTAAAAAAAAAAAAAACCAACGCACACCCCCTTTAAGATGCAAACGGTTTGCAAAGGACGCCCCCCCGGGACGCAGTGGAAGCTTCAAATTCCTCCGAGGTATGGGTCAGGCTGGCATCTTGCAAAAGGAGTGCGCTCGGCCCATTTTTTAAAAAATTTTATTAGAAAAAATAAAAACCAGGTCTTTGCTGGGGGAGGACAGCCCCCAAATTAAAAATCGCCCTTTTTGTTTTGCTTGAGTTCCTAGACCTTAAAAATGGTGAAAGATTCGTATCCCAAAAATAAAATTAAAGTGAAGAATATTAACGGGGAAGGAGAGGAGAGGGAAAGCTCCGGGGAGGCTCCTAAGGAGTCTTGAGGCCGCAGGGTCCGGGTGATTTTTTTTTCTTCCTGAATCACCAGCGACTGCCTCTTCTGCTGGGTGTGCGTGTGTGTGCGCGCAGAGCTTCGCTCAGCCGTGCCTCATCCTGGGGTTAAATTGCAGCAATGAAATCCTGAAAATTCCCAACAGAAGAAAAAAAAAAAGGGAGAGAGGTATGCGCCGTCGCTTAGCCACTCAATAGCTGCTCCCGGATGCTGCAATGCCTGGCGTTCCCTCCCCCCCACCCCGCCCCTCCAAAACCTCCTCCTCCTCCTTCTCCTCTTGGTTTTGCTAAAATAAGACTGGTGTGAAGGGGTGGGTGAAGAGGAAGGAAAGGGGGGAAATGGGCGCAAAGGTCTGAACCACTGGGCAGCCAAGCTCCAAAGAGGAGCGATTGATGAGTTGAACGCCAGAAGGACCCACCCAGAGTGTCGACACATGATGGCCCGCGACCAATTGCGGAGGCGCGAGGGGACCTGGCTTCGCGGAGTTTGTGGGGGAGAGAAGGGAGAGCAGGATGGTCGGGAAGCTGCGGGGAAGTTGGGACGACCGATTCCTCAACGCTGCGGAGGAGACCTCGTTTCCCACGGGGTTCCATCCACCTCGATGGCACACGACGGGAGGCACCCAGCACCATGCAGGATGGAGGGGAGAGGAAGGGAGGAAACAACTTCAAAGATAGAAAAAGAAGGGGTTTGGTGTCTAGAGGTTCAATGAGTCCATCTCTGCACAAATGTGATCTATTCAGCAAAAGACAACATTTGAAAACTGGGAGAATGGTTTGGGGGCACTTCTGTCCAAGTTTCTATCATGCAGGCCCAGGAGCTGGAATAAAAGATGCGTGTGACCGAAAGGGCGCTGTGCTGAGTGAAAAAAGCCAGACAGAGAAAGTAAATACCATATGACCTCACCTATATGCGGAATCTAAAACCCGACAACACAGAAACTCATAGATACAGAGGACATTGTGATGGTTGCCAGATAAGAGGGGAGCTGGGGGATGCTGGGTAAAAGGGGGTAGGGATTAAGGAGTACAAATAGGTAGTTACAAAATGGTCATGGGGATGTCAAGTACAGCATAGGGAATATAGTGAATAATATTGTAATAACTATGTGTGGTGTCAGATGGGTGGTAGATTCATCTGGTGATCACTTCGTAAGTTATATAAATGTCTAATCACTATATTGTACACCTGAACATAATCTAATATTGTATATCAACTGCAATTGAAAAATAACAATTACCTTCTAAAAAGCTTCACCCCATCTTTGAAAAGACCCCAGAGCTGGCAGATCCTAACCGCCAGGAGCAGATCACCAGCCGGGTCCCAGGTGGCTGGCTCAGGCCTTGGGGGGATACACTTGGCATGGCGCTCACTTCTCTCTGGAGCCACTGCAGTTTATTTCCCATCCCCCTTTGTAGATTGTGAAATTGCATAAACACAGAAAAGTGCTGAAGTCATAAACACACCGTCTAAGAAACTGCTGTGAAACGAGCACTCGTGACACCAACACTCGGGTCCAGGGCTAGAGATGGAACACGGCCAGCTCCCCATAAACACACCCTGCCCCCAACGATAAGCACTGTCCCGACTTCACGGTATTAACAACCTAGCTTTTCTTTATACTTTTACTACTTTATTGTGTATTCCTAAACAATACAGTTCTACTTTGCATTTTTTGGGGTTTTATCTAAATGGAATCATATAGTATGCATTCTGTGAGGACTGGCTTCTTTGGCTCAACATTATGTCTTCGAGATTCATTTGGTGTCACATGCAGTTGCAGCTGATTCACGTTCACGGCTGTCTAGTATTCCACTGAAAGTACGCTGCCACTTGTTTATCCATTGTCATGTTGGTAGACATTTGAGTTGTTTCCAGTGGGGCTCTTAAGCACCCCCGCCTTCTGGTGTCTATAAGCTGCATCTCTGCAGGAATAGCCCTGGGCATGAAATTTGTACATCACAGGGTGTGTAAGATGTTACTGGTCTATCTTTCAAAGTGGATTTACCAGGAAACCCCTGAATTTTTCACAAAGCAATGTATAGACTGGAAGACAGGGGTGGGGCAGGCAGGAGGGACGAGGATGAAGAGGGCAAATTGTTTTTCAAGCCTAGCTAGTTGATTCCCAGTTAATGCCCCCCCATCAGTATTTAGGTTCATTTAGAACAGTCTGGAAAAGATTATGTATCTTTGTATAAATTCCCCACTTTCTGCTTGTGAGTAAGCCTTTCTAGAGGTTGCCTACATCACCTTCAAGATTTTCTAACTTGTCAAGGTATGAACAACATGATGAAACCAAGAGCAATCAGAGTTGCAGGGAGGTGGGGTGTGTAGAAGTCTCAACAAATATTACTGGCTTCTGTATTAGATGTTGTTTCATATCTCAAAGACACACGGCAGTTAATATGAAACAAAAAGTAATCCCGTGTGAATGGATGCAGACAGCCAGTCATGTGAGAGCTTCACTGTGCAACGTGAACTTGCATGTGGTTTGTGGTGATGGACTTTCCCAGGGAGACTGGTGAGCATCAGTGCACGAACTGTACCTGCAGAGATTTCTGGGAGACCCTGGAGCTTTTCAGGGAAGAGTGACCACCACAGAAGCTTCTACTGAGTCTTCACAGAAGTCCTACTTTCCAGATGAAAACACTGAGGCTGAGAGAGTTTTAAAAACTTGCCTGGGTCACTGGCATGGATCTGAAACCAATTCTGACTCTCAGACTCTATTAGGTGGAGGGTAATTTGGTATAACCACTTTGGAAAATCGTTTGACCATTTCTGCCATTACTGAATATTTGAATACCTGTGACCCAGCATTGGCACACCTGGGTATAGATCCAGGAGAAATGGGGACCTATGTCCACTAAGAGACATAGCATAGAATGTGAAAGCAGCATATTTGTACTTGCTAGAAATTGGGACCTTCCAAATGTCTATCAACAGAATAGATCAATAGACTGTGTAACATTCACACATAGAGCCCTCTGCAGCTGCACCCAAGTGCATGGGTGAATCTCACAAACATGATTTTGAACCAAAGAAACCAGACCTACAATAGAACACAGTATATCATTTTTGTTATATAAAGTTCAAAATGGATAAAATGAATCTATGCTGTTCAACATCAAAGTAGTTGTCACCCTTAGGGCTAGAGGGGGCCTTCTCGATCTAGTTAATAAGTATACAAGGGTATTTGCTTTATAAATTTTGTGCATTTTGCACATTTTCATTGAGCCCCATACTTACAAGCTGTGCAGTTTTCTGTGTGGGTTGTACTTCAACAGAAAATGTTTGCAATGATTCTGAATGTAGACCCTGGTAGCACCACTTGTCAGGGGGATCTGTGATAATTGTACCCGGAAGCCTCTACAAGAAACCCGGCCTTCCTTTACCTGAAGACAAAGAGCAGTCCTGCAGGCTGCCCTAAGCCATGCCTAGAGAGCAGACAAGCTGGCTGCCTGTCAGAACCGCCCTGCAAAGTGTTGCAAAAGTTCTGACTCCTGGGCTCCCCCTTCCCCTGATTTTTACTGGGGTACAGCCAAGTGCGGTAATCGCTGCTCTGGAAGGGGCCAACTTACTAACCTTGTGTTGGCATTCTCTAGTGTTATCAATGGTGGCATTGTTGGCATTTTTGATGTTGGCATTTTTGATGGAGCAAGAGTTCTTGCTCTTCAGGGCTATCCTCTGCAGTGTAGAGTGTTTAGCGCCCCCGGCATGTGCTCACTAAATGTCAGTAGCACCCCCAGTTTTGTGACAAGCAAAGATACCCACATACATTTACAAATAGCCCCCATTAAAATGGCAGGAGAATCTATACTTTCCACTCACCAAATAGCATTCCCAAAGCTTGTCTATGAAGTTTGACGTCTTGGGTTCCCACCTCCTTCCTCAGAACCTTCCCAAGTCCACCAGCCCCCAACTGCTCAACCACACCCTTCCAGAAAGAACTCAACTCATTCACCTAAAGTGTGACGGGGTTCCAGGTTCATTATCATTATGGATTCACTTTACATATTACAACATTTATTTGGGCAAAGGAGTGAATCTCTAATATTGAAATCTGGATGAGCAAGAAGTCTTCATAGGATCATCAAGTGACTAAAGTAGGTAGCCCCTCGCCTCCCATTCATCCAAATTACTATGTTGACCAGGTAAAAAGATCTAGAATCTCAGCATCCTCAACAGAAGCAGTTTAATAGCAGGCCTCCAAAAATCAGTCTCAGCCATTGGTTCTAATCTTTAACACATCTGCCAGCTGGAGCTTTAATTTATCAATCAGCAGCAGCATTACCATCCTGGCTTTGAGAAATGTCACTCAGTTGAACAGGGCTAGCATCTCTGAAATAAGTGCCCCAAATAAAATAACTGCAGATTGCATTCGTTTGGCTGCGAAGACAATTACCAGCTAATCCAGTCATGCTGAGTTGCAGGAATGAATCAGGCAAAAGACAATTTGCTCTCTGCCTTCTGGTCTGGATACCGGTCAGGAATGAGTACCAAGATCTTTGGGAGTTGGAGGGCATAAATCACAAAAACCAAACCTGATAGTCCAGACATTCGCAGGTGGTGATGTAGGCCCTCAGGAGTGATGCAGAGACAGAACGTGGCTGTCCCTGCAGACACAACACTGCATAGCAGCACACGCCCTGTCAGATTCCTGAAACGAAGGCAGCAGGCCCTAGTTCTGGATGCAGAGCTGGGTTCAGGTCTAGCTGTAGCCCTTCCTAGCTGTGCGCTTTTGGGAGATGAAGCTTCTTGGCATTAAATGAAGACATGACTCTTTACCCCACAGGTTGCTGTAAGGATTAATTAAGATCAAATAGGTAAACACTTAGTACAATGACTGGCACATAATAAGCAATCAAAAAAACGATGGCAAATAGATTTTTAAAAGTCACCAGAGTCTGGAAAGATATTCCATGTTCATGGATAAGAAGACTCAATATTGTCAATGTGCCAATTCTTCTCAGCTTGATCTACAGAGCCAGTGTAATCCTAGGAAGTTATTTTGTGGATATCAACAAACCGGTTTCTAAGTTTAATGGAGAAGTAAAATCCCGTAATTACCAACACAGTATTGAAGGAGAAAAACAAAGTTGGAAGACTGGCACTATGGACTTCAAGACTTACTACAAAGCTACAGTAACCAAGACAGTGTGATATTGGTGAAATAATAGACCAATAGGTCAATGGTACAACATAGAGAGCCCAGAAATAGACTCACATAAGTATAATCAACTCATCTTTGACAAAAGAAATACAATAGAGCCAAGATATTCTTTTCAACAAATGGTGCTACAACAACTGGGCATATATATGCAAAAAGAAAAATTTTAGACACGAATCTCACATCTTTCACAAAAGTTAACTTAAACTGGATCACAGACTAAATATAAAATGCAAAAGCATGAAATTGCTAAAAGGTAACATAGGAGAAAATCTAGATGAATTTGGATTTGGCAATGACTTTTAAATATAATACAAAAGGCCCAATCCAGCCCCAGCTGATGTGGCTCAGTGGATTGAGCACTGGCCTGTGAACCAAAAGGTCGCAGGTTCGATTCCCAGTCTAGGGCACGTGCCTGGGTTGCAGGCCAGGTCCCCAGTAGGGGGTGCACAGGAGGCAACCACACATTGATGTTTCTTTCCCTCTTTCCTTCCCTTCCCCTCCCTCTAAAAATAAAATTAAAAAAAGAATATAAGTCTGCTTCTAAAACAGGCCAAAGACATTAACAGACACCTTGTCGTAGGAGATATGCACGTGGCAAACAAGCATATGAAAAGATTCTCTGTTTGATATGTCACCAGGGAAATGCAAATTAAAATGAGATACTACTACACACCTCTTAGATGGCCAAAATCCAGAACACCGACGACACCAAACACTGGTGAAGATGCAGAGCAACAGGAACTTGTTCATTGCTGGTGGGGACGCAAAATGATACCACCACTATGAAAACTGCTTAGCGCTTTCTTGCAGGACTAAAGTTACTCTCCATAAGATCCAGCAACGGCACTACTCGGTATTTATCTAAAGGAGTTGAAAACTTACGTTCATACAAAAACCTGCACATGGCTGTCTATAGCAGCTTAATTCATAATTGCTACAGTTTGGAAGTAATCAAGATATTCTCCAGTAGGCGAATGGATAAAGTATGGTGCATTCAGACAATGGAATATTATTTAGCATTAAAAAGAAATGAGCTATCAAGCCATGAAAACACATGGAAGAAACTTAAATACGTATTACTAAGTGAAAGGAGCCTATATGAAAAGGCTACCTACTGTATGATTCCAATTATGTGGCACCCTGGAAAAGGCAGAACTATGGGCACTGTACCAAGATCAGTGGTTGCCAGGGTCGGGGGAGAGAAGAATAGACTAGTGATGTTAGGGCAGCGAAAATACTCTGTATGAGACGGCAATGATGGATATATGTCATTATAGATTCATCCAAACCCATGGGATGTGCAACACCAAGAGTGAGACCTAATGGAAACTGCAAACTGTGGGCGACAATGATGCACCCGTACACCTTCATCAGCTGCGACAAATGCTCCACTCGGGTGAGGGAAGTTGATGATGGGGGAGGCTGTGTGTGTCTGAGGGCAGAGGGGTACACAGGAAATTCCTGGGCCCTCAGCTCAATTTTGCTATAGACCTAAGACTGCTCTAAAAATTTCAGTCTATTTTTTAAAAATCACATGGTGAACCTTTCAGACCTGGAGTCCAAGTCTGTAAATGTCATCCACCAAGACTGACTCAATATTGGCTTATTTTTAAGTTTCAGTAAACTTTTATTTTGGAATAATTTTAGATTAACAGAAAGCATGAAAAGATAGTCGAAGAGAGTTACCACATGCCCCTCGCCCAGCTTCCCCTCATGATAACATCATATGTAACCGGGGTATATTTGTTAACACTAAGAAAACAGCATTGGTACAATGCCATTCACTAGACCCTACACTTTATTCAGATTTCACAAGTTTGCCCCTCGCACCCTTTTCTGTGTCAGGATCCCATCCACAATACCACAGTCCACTGGGCCTTGTCTCCTGCGTGTCCTCCAGCCTGTGACAGCTTCTTTCCGTGTTTCCCACAACCTGATAATTTTCAGGAGTCCTGGTCAGATATTTGGTAGAATGTCCCTCAATTTGGGTTTGTCATTTTCTCAGGATTAGACAGGGTTAATAGACTTGGGGGAAGAAGACCCCAGAGGTAAAATGCCTATTGGTTGCATTGTATCAGGGACCCATGGCGTCTCCATGGCTGGTTGCCATGACGCTGACCTTGAACGCAAGGTTAAGGTGGTGCCTCCCGGGTGTCTCCACGTCAAGCTGCTCTTTTCCTCCTTCCTTACTTTGGAAGTGAGTCAATAAACTCAGACCACAGCTCAGTGGGAGAGAGGAGAAGATTAAGCTCCATCTTCTGGAGAAAAGGTTATCTTCGAGAATTCTTTTGTAAGAATGATTTGTCTCTTCTTCCTCATTCATTCATTCAACCTTTTATTGATTTCAATATAGATTCATATACTTACTGTATTTCTTGTATTAGCAGTTGTGACCATTGGAGCACCTTCAGATTGGCTCCCGAGTCCCTCTGATCAGCCCCCATATATATTTTTAAGCTTTCTTACTGTCTGGCACTTCAACAGGCTCCAGGATCATTCCCCACGCCCTGCCCTAGAACTCGCCATTTGTCCAAGGAGCCCTGGTTCCTTTCATCAGAGAATAGATCTCAGGACTGGGTGCCATATTGCTGTTTTAGTTTTTATTTTGGTGAAGTTACAGATGCAGGCAATTTGGCAACCAGCATAAAAAATAAAAAATAATAATAATAAAATAAAAACAGGAAAGTACTATGGGGAATCCTGAAAGTCACGGGTGATAGTTGGAGGAGTAGCAGATTTACATAGTATCCAAGTCACTCCCCATAGAGGATAGTTCATTCTAATGCCAACTATAGCAGCCTTATTACAGTGGAGTGCCCTGGCCGATGAGCAGGTGATCAAAGCTAACCACACCGGTAATGGGGCAAATTGACTTCACATGACTCTTGGTGTGATGTACCAAGAAGGATGCAATGTGACTTCTGGGGACCTCCTGACAATAAGGCATTATTTGAATAGTTGAATCATATCATGTCTAAATTGAGGAACATTCTACAAAATAACTTGCCTGTGTTCTTTGAAAGTGTTCCTGTCATGAAGCTCAAATACAGACTGAGAAACTTCTCCAGATTAAAGGAGACCTGATGACCAAATCCAACAAGTGAGCCAGGATCTTCTTTTGTGATGATAAAGGACGTTACTGGGACAATTGGCGACATCTGAATGAGGTCTGTGGGTTAGTTAATGAGAGAGGATCAATGCTGATTTTCCGATTTTGATCTTTGTGCTGTTATATAAAAGAATGCCCTTCAGAATCCCTGGCTGGCATAGCTCAGTGGATTGAGCACAGGCTGCGAACCAAAGCATCGCAGGTTCGATTCCCAGTCAGGGCACATTCTTGGGTTGCAGGCCATGGCCCCCAGCAACCTCACATTGATGTTTCTTTCCCTCTCTCTTTCTCCCTCTCTAAAAATAAATAAATAAAATCTTTTTAAAATTCTTTAAAAATTAAAAAAAAAAAAAGAATCTCTACTTTGCGACCACCTCCAAGTGGTTTAAAAAAAAAGAATGCCCTTCAGAACACACTGGAGTAAGTAGGGTTAAAGGGTTATCCTTTCTAGCCCTGGCTGGCATGGCTCAGTGGATTGAGCTCAGGCTGCGAAT
Source organism: Tonatia bakeri (assembly GCA_004024845.1). NCBI lineage: Eukaryota > Metazoa > Chordata > Mammalia > Chiroptera > Phyllostomidae > Tonatia > Tonatia bakeri. Next base: position 176,374 of record PVIA01002519.1, read on the forward strand.
GAAAGCATCGCAGGTTCAATTCCCAGTCAGGGCACATGCCTGAGTTGCAGGCCACGGCCCCCAGAAACCGCACATTGATGTTTCTCTCTCTCTGTCTCCCTCCCTTCCCTCTCTAAAAATAAATAAATAAAATCTTTAAAAAAAAGGGTTATCATATCTAAAATCACTCTCAGTGGCATGAGAGGAGAGAAAGAATAAAGTGGGACTGGTAAATTGTTAATATTGGGGCTACCTGGATAAAAAATACACAGGAATTTTTTGTACTGTTCTTATAGCTCTTAGGTTAGTCTGAAATGCTGTCAAAGTGCAAAGTTAAAATAAACAAATAGCGCCCTGGCTGGCGTAGCTCAGTGGATTGAGCGCAGGCTTCGAACCAAAGTATCGCAGGTTCGATCCCCAGTCAGAGCACATGCCTGGGTTGCAGGCCATGGCCCCCAGCAACCGCACATTGATGTTTCTCTCTCTCTCTTTCTCCCTCCCTTCCCTCTCTAAAAATAAATAAATAAACTATTAAAAAAAATAAACAAATAGCTACAAAAGTTACACAGGCACCAGTTTCACTGAGCACCTGCTACGTGCCAGGTAGTTCTCCCAGCACATAAAAAGACAGAAGAAAATGCCCGTGGTGGGAGCTGAATGGAGACAATGCATGAACGGAATGAAGAAGGAAACACCTAGAGCGTCAGAGGGCGCTAAGCCCTAAGGGAAGAACAAAGCAGGAAGGGGCGGGAAGAGCACGGCCGCGGGCAGGGAGAGTTGGGTGAGTCCACGCAGTGTGTTCCGCCGCAGAGCAGCACAAGTGAGGCAGTCCATTCGCCTTCGGTAAAAGCTCAGCAATTCAGCATCACTCAGACTCCGCTCCCCAGCCCTGGCTGGGCGGCTCACTTGGCTGGAGCGTCATTCATGCACCACCAAAAGGTCAGGGGTCCAATCTCGGGTTGCAGCACATACCTAGATTGTGGGTTTGGTCCCCAGTCGACGCATGTATGGGAGGGGTGGATCTGTGTGTCTCTCTCTCTCAAATCAGTAAACATTTTTTTTTAATTCTGATGTATAAATGCAGGAGACAGCTGCTGGCAAGGCCTCAGATGACTCTTGACTGCTGGTGTTCATACCCTTGTGTCATCCTTTCCCCCTGAAAGAGGATGGGATCCGGTGACTCACTTCTAATGAATAAAATGTGCAAGAGTGACGGGATGGCTCTTTTGAGATAAGCTTACCCAAAACCAGGGTTTCCGTCTTGCATGCCCCTCCAACTCTCTCTTCCCGCTCACACTGAGGGAAGCCAGGCTCCGCCTTGTGAGCTGCCCTGTGGAGACTCGCATGTGTCAAGGAACCAAGAGCAGCCTCCAGGAAACATTGTGAGGAACTGAGGCCCTCAGTCCTGCAGCCCATGAGAAAAGGAATTCTGCCAACAGCCACCTGTTTAAGCCTGGAAGGAACCCTCGACCGGCTCAGCCTTCAGGTGAGATTGAGGGCCCTGCTGACCCTCGATTGCTGCCCTGGAGAGACCCTGAGACAGGACCCGGATGAGCTGCTCTGAGACTCCTGCCTCACAGAAGCTGTGAGATCATAAGTAAATGCTGTGTAAAGCTGCTGGGTTTGGGTAGTTTGTTCTGTAGCAACACAGAACTATTACATCAAGGCTCCATATTTCTTCTCCAAAAATAAAACAACCAATGTTTTTCTTTTCTGAATCCCCCAAAAGACTTATTCTCTGAGATCAGCATCAGAGCTGTTCACCAAATACTCCCCGCTCTCCAAATTCAGGCACACGGTGAGATGGCGTTTCCTGGCCGCCCTGTGCCTGCTGAGGCCACGTGAACAGCTCTGGCCAGTGAGCTCACTGAGAACAAGGTGTCGGGGCATTTAGTTGTCAGAGCGACTCTCTCTAGAACTGTGGTGTCCTGATCAGTAGCCACTAGCCACCTGTGACCAGCACAATCAAACAAAAATTGAAAAGTCTGTTCCTCCGTTACACAAGCCACATTCCCTAGCACTCAGAACCTACATGTGGCTAGTGGCCACCTTACGGGACAGCACAGACAGAGAACGTTTCTGTCATCCAGGAGGTGCTCCTGGGCAGCGTGGCTCCGGAGAACTCGTCTCCTACCCGGGAGCCAGCAAAGCTCCAGACAGTGACTGATCCCCAAGGCTGGTCCCCCAGTGAGCAGAGCCCCCGTGTGACCTGTGAGGACATAGTGGATGAGCAGGAAATCAGCATTTGTCATTTTAAAGCCACAGGGATATGGGGGTTTCTTATTACTGCAGCACCCTATTCATTCATAGATTTCAACTCATCACTCCCTTGGCATCTGCCTTAAAATGACTGTAACTATGATTCTGGTGCCAGTTTCTTAACCCAGTTACCCAATGAGCGAACCAACAATTGAGCAACAAACAGAGACCCTGTCCTATTAGAATAGCTTTATGATATGGAGGGGGTTGGGGAATTTAATGCATGTTCCATTGAATATGTACATTAGTATGATACTCAGATTACATCATAAAGTGCTACACTGTGGACTACATTACAAAGAGGCTGGAAGAGGGTGGTCAGTGAGGTTGGCATGGTCAGGGAAGGCTTCCTGGGGAGGTATCATGTGAGAATAATGCTTCTTAAACCCTAGATAAAATTTAAAAGACAAAAGTCAAACTAGTATGGTAGTCTCTCAAAATACAACTTAATTAGGCATTTTATTATTTTATTATCATATTATTAATATTGTTATTTGTAGCCAGTTGTTCTAAGGGCCTTACAGATATTAACTTATTTAACCTTCACCACAGTCCGATGAGACAGTTACTACTATTACCTGCATTTTATAAATGAGGTATAAGGAGCTTAAGTAACTTGTCTATATTCACACCATCAGTGAGCAGGGTGGACTGCAAACCCAGGCAGGCTGGCCTCTAACCTCACTGCTCTGTCTTCAGGAAGAGGGAACAAAGTTTGGGTAGATGGAGAGGGAACTCCTTATGCAGATGATTGGAAGCCGGAATGCAAACTCCCCTGTTGGCTGTGTGGCTCTAGAGTGAGGACGGAAGTTGTAACAGGGACGTATTTTATATATCTGGGGGCTGTCCTGGTCGAATGGTGGCTCCCAAAGGTATGTCCATGTCCTAATCCCAGGACATAGGACTGTGGTCTTATTTGGAAAAAGCATCTTTGCAGGTGCGATCCAGTCAAGAATCTGGAGATCTCCCAGGATCATCCGGGTGGGCCCTAAATCCAACGACCAGGGTCCTTAAGAGAGACAGAGAAGAAAAGACACGGACACAGACGAGTGACGTGAAGACAAATCAGAGACTGAAGCCGTGTGCATATAAGCCAAGGAGCACCGAAGACTGTTGTCAACACCTGAAGCCATGACAGAGGACGGGAAGGATTTTACCTCACAGGGGTGTCCAACCTGCAGCCCGCGGGCCACATGCAGGCCCAGATGGCTGTGAATGCGGCCCAACACAAAACCGTAAATTTACTTAAAACATTGTGAGACTTTTTTGTGATTACACCTTGCAACATATTTAATGTGTGGCCCAAGACAGCCCTTCTTCCAGTGTGGCCCATAGATGCCAAAAGGTTGGACTCCCCTGCAAGAGGGAGCATGGCCCCGCTGACACTTGATTTTGGACTTCTGACCTCGATGACAGTGAGAATAAATTTTGGTTCCTTTAAGTTACCTAGTTTGCAGTAATTTTCCTTACAACTTTCCCCAGGAGACAAGTACAGGGGCTTTCAGAACACACACAGTAGTGAACACCTTCAGAATGGATGAAATCATCCTGAACGATGGCCCTAGAGAGGGCTGAGGTCTTAGGACGGATCCCTGAGAGGTGTGGGCATTTAAGGGCAGAGCAGAGAAAGAGAGAAAGAAGCCCTTGGCAGAGACCGAGAAGGCACCCTCTGGAGGTGGGAGGAAAGTCTGGTGGGTGGAGCCACAGACCATCCCGGGGGGGTGGAGCAAGCCAGTATAAACACCAGCAGACACAAAGCAAGACAAGGACTGAGAAATGCTGACCATGCTCCTGTCACAAATATAATGATAATACTACAGTCACAGTTTTTTTTAAATGAGTGCTTAGCTTTTTTTTTTTCTGTTGTAAAATCTATAACATAACAATGACCATTTTAACTATTTTAATTGTCCAATTCTGTGGCATCAGTGCATTCATATTGTTATGCAGCCATCCCCACCATCTGTCTCCAGAACTCCTTTCACTTTACAAAACTGAATCTCTACCCCCATTAGATACTAACTCCCCATTCCTCCCCCGGCCCCTGGCACCAACCATTCTATGTTCTGCCTATGAATCTGCCTCCGCTTAGGGACCTTGTGTACGTGGAATCACACAGTATCTGCCCTCTTGTAACTGCCTTATTTCACTCAGCATGCTGTCTTCAAGGTTCACCCACATTGCAGCATATGTTGGACTTCCCTTCCTTTTCAGGCTGAATAACATTCCATCGTGTCGATGGGCCGTGCCCGCTTACCCATCCATCCATCTGTGGACACTGGGTTGCTCCCCACCTCTGGGCCATTAGCAGCAATGTTGCCACGAACACGGTATACACACATCTCCTTAAGTCCCTGCCTTCAATTCTTTGGGCACACGCCGAGAACTGGGATTGCTGGGTCCTGTGATTAGTCTATGTTTAACTTTTTGAAAACTTGCTAGGCCACTTGGCCCAGCAGCTGCAGAGCCCTTAGCTTTTAGAAGTACATATTAAAATATTTACAGATGAAACCATATGATATCTGAGATTTTCTTTAACATAACCCAAGGTTCTATTAAGGCAAATTAATGGTTTACTTTAATTTGCGAAGTACAGTTCTGTTAAAGGCTGGGGTGCAGCAGCACCAGAAGAGGCAGGCATTGATCTACGCTGAGGGCAGCTGGATGATGGGGGCACAGATGGCCACCATCCTCTTTCTTCCACTTCTGTGTGCATTTGAACTTTTCCAAGAGAAAAAATTCTTTTCATAGAACGTACTTAAAGTATTCTTGACTCACATTGCCACAAGAACCTCACAATTAATTATGAAAACAAAAGGACTCAGGCTTACTATATTCTCAGGCAATTAAAAATTATGTTCAGCATCTAACCCCTCTGTTAAGTCAGGAGCTTGATTAAATGCTTCCTTACACAGTCGTGTAGATCCTGAAAAGTTAGCAAGGAAAATTCAATCAAATGAACTACATCTGCTTATAGAAACGCCCATCTTGGTTTTTCTTGAGTGAAAACTAAGCTAGGTTCCCGTAATTTGCAAAATAACAAGTTTTACCATATTTCAAGGTAAAGTCACAGACGACAGAATCGAGTGTGTCATTTCACCTAGAATGCTTGAGAAAAAATGGTCAGCTTCATTTGTTCATTTACTCATTTATTTTATTGGGCAGCTGTTACATATCAGGCCTTACGTGGGGCACTGGGGATTGATACAGCCTAGAATAGAACAAATAAGAAACTCATGGTCGGGGCAGAGAATCCAGAAAAAAAATGAGTCACCTTGGTTAGATCTGTCATATGTAGGGTAGAGATTGTTTTTATAAGAAAAACAGAGCAGGCAGGGGGTCAGATAGAAGGGGAAGGGGAGTTATTTTGGAAAGACCTCTCTGAGAAGGAGACTTTGACGCAGAGACCTGAGAAATAAAAGGAACGGAGATGCGGGTATCAGGAGGAGGGGAGTCACAGGTGGAGGACACGTGGATGGCAGACCTTCGTGGGTAGTGCCTGGCGTGTCTGAAGCACAGGCAGGAGGCTCCGTGGCCAGAGTGGAGACAGTTAGAGGAGATGAGGGAAGGGAGGCGATGGGGACGACAGGGCTGTTGCCCTATTTGGCTCTTTATTGTTTAAAAATGTAGGCTTTATTATCATCCAGACGTTATGAGGCCAACAGATGAGGAGAAACCACCATTGAAAAGAGAGCTTGTTCTAAAACTGATGGTTGCCAGAGGGGAGGGAGACTGGGGCGGGGGGGACAGTGAGAGGGATGAAGGGATTAAGAAATAGAAATCGTTAGTCACAAAATAGTCATGGAGATGTAAAGAACAGTCTGGCAAATATAGTCAATAATGTAATAACTACGGACAGTGCCAGGTGAGTACTTGAAACATTGAGGGGACCACTTTGTAAGGTAGATGATCGTCTAACCACTATGCTGTGCACCTGGAACCAATACAAAGTAATGTTGAATGTCAGCTGTAATTGAAAAATATAATTTGAAAAAAGAAAAGAAAAGATAGCTTGTTCTACTCCCAGAGCCCAAGAGGAGGGGACCCGCCGTGCCACTCAGGGCCACACGGGGAAACACCAGGGTTGGTCAGGAAGCAGAGGGAGCGAAGGGGACACATGGGCAGGAAGGAGCAGATGAGGCAGGTATGCAGGCTCAGGATGGGCTAGTTTTAATCATTTCAGCAGCTCTGGGCACAGGGGCTGGCTCTGGTTGTCGGGCACCTGGCTCAGTGGTGACGAGGGCAGGAGGACAGTGGCCCTGAGAGTGACAGCCCAATAGAGGAGGTCGCTGGGGGTGTGGGCCCTCGGTTGGTTGGTTGGTATTTGAAATGTGTGCTCACAGGTGAACCCTTTACTTCTCAAGAGACTGGCTAACGCTGTTAGGGGTCGTCCCTCCAGGTTCAGCCAGACTTCAAAGCATCCAGAACACATGGTGAATATCTTTATCTTAGGAAACTGGCCTGAATGACTTCCTCTCGGAATGGAAAATCACATCACGGCTTTTAAAATGTTTGGAGTTCCGGGACCTCAAGGCCCTGCCTGTCCTGCTCATGGCTCCAGCCTCAGCAACCGAGGGAAGTGGAGACAGAGACCCAGTGCCTGGGAAAGTGACAAGGGCGAGTTTCAAGGCAGCCCAGAACACGGACTGGTTCTGTGGGAGGAAGACAGAATGCGTGAAAATACCGAAACGTCCGCTCATATTTTTAAGAAGAAACAAAAGATAAACGGGACACCAGTAGAGGTGAGTCCCAGTAGGGAGAGCGAGGGAATGGGGCTGGGGACAGGGATGGGGGGCAGTCCAATCCGGGCACCTGGTTAGAATCACAGCAGCCTTCCTTCCCTGGAGAATAGGGACTGACTCCTCTTATTTTCTTCTGCTTTGCTCAACGAATGAGAAAGAGAGCAGGGAACACACACAGCAGAGAACGAGGTAAGGGTCACGCTTGGTGACAACAGGAATAGGAACACACACGTGTTTGCGCAGTTGCACGTGAATATACGCACACATCCGCGATCCTTCCACAGGCGTTCTGCCTTTTCTGTCACCGAGATGGCAACAGCTAAATAATATCACGTACCATGTGGCTCCCGATTGTCACAAAATTAACGCACTTAAAGTTAAGGAGGGCTGTGATGAAAAAGAAAGCCTTTCGAATTTATGAGAAGGCAGGTGTGTCACGCACGTGGATATCGCTGTGCAGCCTGGACCTGATTACTTCAGAGCACAGAAGTCTGACTTCCACTGCCAGCGCCCCGACCCTGGGGGGTGTCTTTTTCTGGCCCTCAGAGGGTCCACTCAGCAGGCTGGGATGCTCCTGGGAGTATCGTTTTAGCGGTGATTGATGGAAGTTGGTGGGAAAATATCTAGCTCCTTTGGTCCTAGGGTGTGGTCAATCTAAGAAATGGGCTCTCTGCTGCCTCCCAGAGGTCCCCACCGGTACTGAGTCCCAGCTGCTGACTGGTAACTGGCCTGATGGCATATGCATTACCGGTTCTTCCCTTCCCTGCTCCTCTGCCAGGGAGTCTCGAAATTTCTCCCCAAAGGAGTCAAATACTTGCTTCCAGATCTACTTCAGAGAGGGGGGACTCATGCTAAGACAATGAAGTTGGAAAGATTCTGTTATTTAAAAATCTTAGTGTGTCCTTCCTTCCTTCTTTCCTTCCTTTTTTTCCCACTCTTCCCTCCCCACCTCCCCCTTCTCCCTCCCTCATCCTTGTCCCCCTTCTCCTTTCTCTCTCACTTCCTTCTTCAAAAAAAGTGTTTAAGGGGCTTGTGGGACAGAGGTTGAGTATACATCAGGCACTTTCCCACGGATGTACTACTCCAGCCTCACTGTGTAATAGAAAATCCCAGAGCTACTTGTCAAAACCTTGGGACTTGCACTCTCCAAAATGCAGCCACAAGCCTCATGTGGCCACTGAGCACTTGAAACCTGACTGGTCCAAATCAAGATGTAAGTATAAAAATATGCACCAGATTTTGAAGACTTATAAGAAATGTCTCATTTGTAATTTTTATATTCACTATAGGAGGAAATTGTAACCATGGGGGTGGTTTCCTCACTTAGGAACAAAACAGCAACAATAAGGAAGAGAAATAATCCATTCCTCCAGTCTAATGTCCAAGCTAAGTTTACTGCATGAGCTTGGCCCACTATTTAATCTCTTGAGCCTCATTTTCTTCATCTACAAAATGGGGGTGAGGGTGGTATGCACCTCCTGGGATCATAAAAGGATAAGTGGCACCCTGCAAGTGGTGGCCAGGCACAGGGTGGTAGAGGACAGTTGCTAGCTACGCTGATAATAGCATGTGCTGCATGCAATGAAATTGCATCTCATGTTCAAAGGAGACATTTGAATGTTCCAGAAACAAGGCAGGCAAAAGCAGGAGGGACCCATCAGAGACCCAGACAAATACAAGTAATAGGAAAGAGGTCCCAACAACTCATCAGAAGGGAATAGAAGTTCCACCTAAGAACTACTACACATAGGCCACCTGGACCTGTGTGTCTCCCAGAGAGACCATAAAGGACAGAATAATAAGTGCCTCTCTTCTGCGTCCCTTTTATGCCCTCCCCCAGCATCACTAGTGTCTTGTTACAGAAAATGCTCTCATCCCAAACTGACAGAAATTATTTCACTCAAACACCTAAGATGCTTGTCTCAAAGTGTTATGAACTCCCAAATTGAGGGGGGAAAAAACAATCACCCAGTGGGGACCAGAAGCAAGAGATTTAATTGATCTCAAAGATGTGTTACAAGGCAGAATGATGTGTGGTTGAGCTGTGTGGCCTTGGGCCAGTTGCTCAACCTCTCTGTCTCATTGCATTCATTTATATGGGGAAATTCCAATGTTCGCTTAATTGATGGTTCTGAGGATTGAATGACATAGCATGTTAGACTCAGAGCCTGGGTGTTGGTGTTATTAACTTTCACTGACTCCAACGTGGAGTCAGTTTTCATTAACAGATTCCCCTCTTTCAAAATGAATCTGAGACATTTCTTTAAATTCTCAATTTGCTTTTATACATCTTCAAAAGTAAAGTAATTTTCATGTTTAAAAATTTTTAAACCACTATTCTATGACTGCCACAAAACGAACATTGTACTTTGTATTTCTGTCTAGTTTTTTCCTCCTATGTTTGTATTTTACCTACGGAGGTAATTATAGTGTAAATATATTTTATATGCCCTCATTCCTCATCACCTGAGTATTCATTATATGGTTTATTATCTAGATATCCACCCAACGAATAGATACGAGTTTAGGGAAGCAAAAGTCATCCGGACGTAAAAATATTCACGAACGAACTGACGACTTTACTGCGATCTGCCCCAGACACACACAGACATCACTCTGGAGTCCATGGGCTCGGCGTGTTTGCCAGCATTACTTCTGACCATTGATGGTTGTTCAGCGATAAAATCGGAAACCATGCGTATCGATTGCAATGTGACAATTGGAAATCTTTGTGAAGGACAGCAGGATTTTATGATGTGGGTGAAGGTGGCCCCTCTGATGGCACCACAGGAATCAAAGATGAAACAGAGGCTTCTCCATTGTTCAGTAGGAAACTGTGCACAGATGAAATATTAGCTTTTGACTCATTTTTGTTAATTCAAAGAATAGAGGTTTCCTCTATCACTTTCTCACTTAATATCATATTGTAACCATCACCTACTTATTACTTATTCCCCTTTATGAGCTTTTTAAAATCCTCACCTGCGGGTAAATTTATTGACTTTTTGAGAGAAAAGAAGGGAGAGAGCAAAACAGAGAGAGAAAACATTGATGTGAGAGAGAAACATGAATTGGTTGTCTCCCATATGCGCCCTAACCATGGATTGAACCCACAACCTTGGCATGTGCCCAGGCTGGCGATCAAACTCACAGCCCTTTGGTGTACGGATGGTGTTCCAACCAACTGAGCCACTCAGCCAGGGCCCTTCATAAACTTTTAATGATGTTTCCAACTAGATGCTTTTAAAAGTAATAGGGCAATGAGCAATGTTGTGTCTTGAACACAAAGATACTGATTGGCCCACAGGTGGGATTACTGAGTCAGATATAGAATTGCTGCATTTGTCTGATCCTTAAAACATACTTCAAGGGTCTTTCCAAATCGCCTGCACAAATGGACTCTGCCATCAAAACATTTGAAGATCAAACCCTTGTCCAATGTACCATTGGCAGCTATGTTCTCCCATACGTTTGGTGCCAATGGAGACTGGTGTAGCCAGTATGGAATTTCCTCAAAAAAACTAAAAATGGAAAACTGCAATTATGCTGCTGGAATTATACCTTGAGAATCCAGAATCACCAATTCAAAAGAACTTATGCACCCCAATATTCATAGCAGCACAATTTACAATAACCAAGTGCTAGAAGCAACCTAAGTGCTCATCAGTAAATGAGTGGATCAAAAAACTATTGTGCATTTACACAGTGGAATTCTATGCAGCAGAGAGAAAGAAGGAGCTCCTACCCTTTGTGACAGCATGGATGGAGCTGGAAAGCATTATGCTGAGCAAAATAAGCCAGGTGGTTTATGACAAATACCATATGATCTCACCTACAAGAGGAATCTAATGAACAAAATAGAATCACAGGCATTGAAACACGGAACAGACTGACAGTGACCAGAGGGGAGGGGGGTGGGGATAATGGTGGAAAGAAGGGGAAGGGACTAGACAAAGAACATGTATGAATGACCCACAGCCATGGACAACAGTGTGGGGACTGACTGTGGGAGTGGGGAGTGGGATGGGCAGAGGAGGGCAAAGGGGGAAAACTTGGGACAGCTGTAATAGAGTAACAATAAAAAATGATTTAAAAAACATTTGAAGAGTTGTTTTGGCAACTCATATATTACATGTATTTATTGCACACTTACTATGTGCTAGGAGCTGTTTGAGGCACCCAGACACAGCCCAGGACAACACAGCTTCAAATCCCTGCCCTCACAGCACTGTCATTCTAACTGGGAAAAATAGACAATAAAGCAATAACAATTTAGTATTGCAGTCATGGTGTAGAAATATGAAGCAGGGCATGGGACTAAAGCTGAAGTGGAGGCTACAGAGAGGATGGTCAGGCAAACCTCCTTGGTAAGGTAACATTCAAGCAGAAACTTGAAGGAAGGGAGGAAGGGAGCCATCAAAAATTGTTGGGAAGAGCATTCCAGGCTGAGGGATCAGCAAGTGCAAAGGCCCTGAGTTGGGCACATGCTTGGAAAGTACAGGTAAGTAGGTGAAGATAAATCATGCAAGGCCTTGTGGACTACAGTGAGGACTTTGGCCTTTATTCTGAGTAAGGTGGAAGCCACAAGGGATTTCTGAGCAGAGGGGGGATGTGACCTGACTCAGGTGTTTGCATCTCCCCCCGGCCATGTATACAGCGGGAGAAAAAAGCAGAAGCTGGGAGACTGGGGAAAAGGCAACTGTACTGGTCCAGATGGGGAATGATGGGGGCCATGGCCATGTGAGTGCCACGGAGGGTTATTTCTGCATATATTCTGAAGGTGAAATAGGTATTTCTTACAGACTGGACCTGGGGGATGAGCGAAGGCGAGGAGTTAAGGATGCCTTGGGGATTTTGACGTGAGCAGCCTAAGGACAGAGCCGCCCTCAGCTGAGCTGGAAAAGGCTGAGGGAGGGGCTGTGCTGGTGAGGGTGACAGGCTACACTCACCACATCCCCCATGAATTACAGAATCACCCCACAGCAGCATTCATAAAGAATGAAAATGCAAACATCTATTAATAATTATTTGCAAATGCTGCATATTAGGTAGTTTGGATAAACTCTGCTCTCTGGGAATACTGCCAGAAAAAATCCCGAGCTAAGCTTCTACAGCTATCAAAGCCAATAACATGCCGTCAGGGAGGATATGGAAAAAAGCAAAGTCTCTGCCTCGTGTAAGAATCTATTTAACCTTATCATTCCTTCATCTACCTTCTGTAAGACCAGGGATCATCTGAACGTGAAGATAGACACAGTGGAGCTGAGGAAGGATTGGAGGGGGGAATGCAAGAAGCGGAGGGGGTGGGACATTTGGCAATAGAAGGACAGACTGAATGAGGGCGCCTCAGTCTAGAAGGAGAACATTAAACCTAAGTCCCTCCCCGCACTGGAGGCCCCATCCTTTTTCCCTCTTCGCCCCTCCCCTCTGCCTGCACTGGATTATAGTCCCCAAATCTACTTCCATTGTTTGCAGGGACCTTTATCCTAGTGATTGTCCTGAAATAAACATACTCTCAAAGTCACCTGGACTTGTGTTGTGAAATCTTACCTGCACAAAGTCAAGAACCCACACATTCCAGACTGTGCCAGGACCGACCCACCTCAGTCCTGGTCCCCTTGCAATGGCAGCCCCAGTGGATTACAGCTTGCTTATTCATTCATCTAACAAACAATCATTAAACTCCAGGCACTCTACTAGATACCTGAGATACAGTGTTGCAAAGACAGGCGTATGCCCACCCATTAATTATTCACACATTTTTTCCAGCAATAAAACGGGACACAGAACTATATTTTCTAGGCTCCTTTGCAAGGAGGTATGGCCATGTAAGCAATGCTGATCAGTGGAACTGTAAGGGCACTGGTCTCGACTGAGCTTTGTCCTTTGAACTCCCTCCTGCCTGGCATGCAGACGTGATGGCTGGAGGGGCAGCAGCCATTTTAAGACTGATCATAAAGGAAAGACCATGAGGACCTTGGCTGTGACATCCTCAAGCTCTTGTAGCATTTTGTTTTCTATACAGTCAAATACAATTCATGAACGACATGTACAGAGAGTCTGAATAAGCTGACTTTTACCCAACCGTTTCTCTGCACTAAACCACTTGAGTGCAAAAACCAGTTTTATTTAGCTAGGTACATCCTCAAGAAATGGCAAATGAATTAACAAATGAAAGAGGTGGCTCTACTTTTACAATTAAAAAACAACAGGCCAGATTTTGAATGACAAAATGTCTAGTGGGGCCCATCTGGAACCACCCCCCCATGATGAGGTTTTCACAGTGAACCCCTAAAGCCTTAGAAAATCTCACCTGTGAAATGGGAATAATAACAGTATCTATAGATGGGCTTTTTGTGAAAAATCAAATCAGTCACCAGCCACAAGAGGTAGAATGAATCGTCCCATTGTTAAGTGCCATGTCTAACTGTTGTGATCACTATTTCCTGACAGCCAGAGGGAAAGCAGATCTTGCCTCGCACAGCCCTGCCCCGCCCCCATTCTATATTGCCACACCTTGTTAGTGCCCTTCCTCACAGCACTCTTCATCACTAACTGTTGATTTCTTTCATGAGCATCTCCTGAGAAGGTTGTTCTTCATTTGCCCACACCACCCAAGCCAGACCCATTCATTCCGTACTCTTCTCCTCTCTGAGCACCCCCAGTTCCCGGGCCATCTGGGTTCCTGTTGCCTTCAGCCAATGGGAGGTGCCAGCAGAAACTCAGAGGCAAGGAGGAAAAGGAGGATGGGGCCTTTCTTCCCAACTCCCTCTGTTTTTGGGTAGGACCTCTGGCCAGCGGCTGGGTCCCTCCCTCCTCAGTGGCACCTCTAGCCGGGCAGCACCTCCCCCACAGGCCCAGCTCTCACTGGCTCCAGCAATGCCATTTCTCAGCCCCAGGGTGACAAGGGCTATCCACTGTCATTGGCTCCTGGGTGCCCCTATCCCTGTGGGTTCCCTTAACTCTATCTACACATCTTTAGGGGAGTCCCTCCTTAAAGCCTGTTCATGTGAACTGTCTGGGGGAGGGGCAGGAGTGAATTCTGTCTCCTCTGTGGACCCCGAGAGACACCACACCTGCCAGGTGTATTTCCACAGGACACACAGCGACTTTACTCACCAGTGCCCTGGACCCAGCCCATGGCCTGGCATGGGGAAGTTGCTTAGTGGAATCTATGGAATAACTAGCCTCTCTTACCATCAAACAAATCAGAATTAAAATGATAAGATGGTCCTGGCCAGTATGGCTCGGTTGGTTGGAGCATCATCTCATAAACCAAAAGGTTCTGAGTTTAGTCCCCTGTCGGGGCTCATACAAGAGGCAACTGATCCATGTTTTTCTCTAACATTGATGTTTCTCTCTCTCCCTCCCTTCCTCTCTCTCTAAAATCAATAAGCATGTCCACAGGGGAGGATTTAAAAAATGATAATAAAATAAAATAATAAGGTGTTTCCTTTCTTCATTATTAAATTAACAAAAATATTTTTAAACAATAATACTTGATGCTGGTCAGTGTGCATTCAAATGAGGAGACTCAAGCATTGCTGGTGAATTGGTACAACCCTGTGGAAAAGCCAGTTGGCCATACACATCAGAAACCATTAGAAGAAATCTTACTTTTGACCCAGTAAAATTACTCCTAGAAATCTATATGAAGGAAATAATCCAAATGATGGTAAAAGGTATGTAAAGATTTTATTGTAGCATTTTTGTAGTGTCAAAATATGCCCAGCAATAGGGGAATTAAGTTCATTCTAAGGAAAAGAAACTTATGTAGCCATTAAAATAACAGTGCAAAAATTTGCTGCTACCCAAATTATAGGTGATTTGTCCTGTCTGTTTTCTACCAAAAAAATTGCAATAAATAATACAAATAATGCTATCAAAAATAAATCATTTGTGTCAACAATGCTTCCGTTGCTCTGATGCCTGTTTCTCAGGCTCAGACGCCCGTGTCTCCCACAGGCTGGAAGCCCATGGCTGGGAGGGCTCCTCTCCAAGCACAGTGTGGTCTGCTTTACCGAAGACTTTACCTTCACTTGCTCAGTCATTCAAAAAAATCAACGTCTATACATCGGGGATACAGTGATGAACGAGACTGACGTGACCTCTGCCCTCAGGCAGCTGCCATTCTAAAGAGAAGAGAAGCATAAACGAGATAAATAAGTAAGACTTACAGTACGCGAGACAATGGCAATTGCTTAGGGTAAAGGTAAAAGCCACAATTCACTTATCTGAAATTCAAAAACAGGCACAACCAATCTACAGTTAAGAATAGATCGTGGAGTATCCATCCAATGGAACATGACACAGCAACGAAAAGCAACAGCCACTGATCCATGCAACGAAGCCAGGCAAAACCAGTCTGGGGATGGGAATCCAAGCCGCAGCTCCTCAGGGCCGGGCAGGAGGTCACGTCCTGGGCTGATGGAAAACGCAGCAGTCGTGAGCTAACGGTGGGTACACAGGCGTCTGCACCTGCTGAAATTTACTGGGCCGTGCACTCAGGATGTGACCTTCGCTGTGTGGGAGCCCAACTTAAAGAAATACGAAAGGATACAGAAGTGGACTGACAGAACTGCATCGTAACTCTTGACTTCAAATGTTTGTGTGTGTCAAAACAATTGTGCATGTATTAATTTTTCCTTATAATAAGTAAATGTGTGTTTGGGTTAACAAATAAATGTATATTAGTAAATTATGAAAACATAAAATAAAAATAAAAAAGGAAAAGAGGGTAAAAAGGAAAGAAAGGAGGAACAGGGATGGGAAAACTTGGTGGTGCTGGAGCAGTTGCCACTTGGCACAGGTGGCTGGGGTCGGGGACGGTGACTGAATAGACATCTGAAGCAGGTGAGGGAAAGTGCTAATCAGATGGCAGGAATAAATCACAAAAACAAGAAAAGTTTAAGAAAGGAATGTTCATAATTAGGTATTAACAGCTGTGTGTTAATTAATTAATTAATTTTTGAGCACCTGCTCTGTGCTAGAAATGCATTAGGAGCAAACCTGGCCGTAGCCCTTATCTTCATATTAGTGATATAATCACATCAATAAAAGCTAAATGGCAATGTTGGCAAAGGTAATAAAAGAAAGACACATGATACAATCAAAGTCTATAACGGGAGGTGTGGGAGAGACACTGACAAGAGACACAGAGGAAGAGAAACAGAGAAACAGAGAGGGGGCAGAGAAAGAAGGAGGGAGAGAGAGAAGGGAGGGCAGCAATAGAAAGGGACAGAGATGTCAATGAGGCAAATTATATTCGGGGTTTTCTGAGTGTTCTTCCCACAGCTGAACAAAAACAGTAATAGCTTAGTGATTAGTGCGCAACAGCTCAGTCTCCCTCTCTCGCCTGGGGGCTGGCAAACGAAACAACTGATTGTGCTGGAGAAAGGGCCAAGGACGTAAGGAGACTTTTAAAAGAAAAATCAGCCTAGGAGTCACGCATTGGAGAAAAACAGCCCAAAGTCTCCAGCAAAACAGAAGCTCTGGAGTCAGAACAGAGGTGGGCACGGTAAAAAAAAAAAAAAAAAGATATTTCTAAAGTGGGTTCTGATGTTAAATGGGACTTGTAGAATGAGATAAAGCTTTTGACTCTAAAGTGCTATCCATCTTCACCAATAACAAATAATGCTATCAAAAATAAATCCTGACCCTTTACCACCAAAGACATGCCCTTTACGCGTGTTTTTCTCCAATTACGGTAAATCATGGAGATGGATTTTGATTATCCAACCGCGCTCTCTTGTTGGTCTCATTTGTGGCAGAGAGAACATTACACATCTGCCAGATCCTATTTCCTTTTCCTCCTAGACATACAGCAAGGAGGAAGAGGAAATAGCCTTCTGTGCAGGCAGGTGAGGGCTCTGAAACTACATTCTGGTCAATTACATTTATGTGGAAGTGATGTGAGCCACTTCCAAGCATGATGCCTAAGAAATGTTGAGTCTCCCACGTTCTTTCTCTTTCCTTATCCGCCAACCAAGCTCAGAAGAACCACTGGAGAACTCAGGAACCCTACCTGGGAGAAGACAAAGGCACAAGATGGAAGAACCCTGGATACCTGAGTCACCACCTGGAGAACCTCCCAGGAGGACCATTCATCCCGGACAGTTGAATGAGCAAGGAAATGTTCATTGTGTTCAGTCGCTGAGAGTTCAGGGATTATCTGTTACAGCAGCTAGCATTACTTATCCTGCTTAATACATCCTTTCAATAATAGTGTGTGCAACCAACAAGTTTTGAGGAGAATTGATATTCTCTCCAATTCTGCTTCTAAATGTTTCTTTTCCTGCCCCTGAGAAAAAGTCCATCTTCCTTTGAGACTCAAACCATCCATGCAGAATCTCCACCATCTTCTAGGCACCCCCCACTCTGTCACTGTTCTCTCCAAGCTCTTTCTCACATCCATGTCTTTGCCCCAACCCTAGTCTCCACCTAGAATACCAAAGAAATATGGTAGGCAATGCATGTGTTTCAGTCTAAATAGACAGAGGTGTCTGCTGCTGTGGGACAGATCAGAAGCCTGTTGGAAGCATCATACCTATGACTTTGGACTTGGTGGTACTGCTCTCTAACCACTAGGCAAAGCAGTTGCTGAAGCAGAGAACTGGGATTTATTTTTTGCTCCTACCTCCCCCTCATCCCACCATTCAGTCCATCGCCAAGATGTATTGATTCTACATCCAAACACCCCCCTAATCCATCCCTTTCTCTCCATCACCATTGTTTCCATCATATTCCAGGCCACCATCATCTCTTAGAATAAATTTCAACTCTGTTCATGTGACCCAGAGGCCATCCATGATCTGGCCTTGTCTCTCATGCTCTACATTCCAGCTGACCCACTCCTTTCAATTCTTTAAATATACCATCTTCTTTCCTGTCCCCAGACATTTGCAATACCATCCCCATAGCCAGAAGCACCTCTCCTTCCTCTCTGCCTTCCCCAGCTAGCTGCTACTCACTCTCCAGGTTTCAGCTTAGATGTTCCTTTATCTGAGAAGCCTTTTTGAGAAGCCTTAGACTACATTTGACCTTGCAATTATAAACTTTGTTCTTCACTCAGGGCACTCCAGTTGCCTGCTAGACTGGGATGCTGGCCAGTAAAGACTATGCCTGTATCACTCACTATTGTGTCTGCAGAGTCTACTATGGGGCATGATGTATAGTGGGTGCTCGATGTCATTGAGTGAATGCACGGATGGATGATTGAATGGAATGAATGGGTGGATGGATAAGTAGATACTTGGGTGGGTGGGTGGGTGGGTGGATGGATACATGGCTGGCTGGATGGAAGAATTTCTCCCAAGATACTGAGTCTGAATCTGTGAGTCCAAAGAAAACCAGAGATAGCTGTCATTTTGACAACCCTAAAACCAGACACTCCATGAGACCACATTCTTGTTCATTTTTGCTTTTATGCTTTGTGTTCTCTTTGGGTGAAGTAGGAGATGGTAAGGGATTAACAACAATATAAAACTCACAAGTAAACCAGATAGTGTGTTAAGATGACACAAAACACATGCCTGAAGGGGGTGATGTTTGAACTCCAGACCTCAAGCACTTAAAATTAAAATCAAGCAGGTGAGACTGCCAACTCTATGCCAACAACCAAACCAAAGGATAATCAGAGTGTGTTGACTGGCAATGATGGCTGGGATTTAAAAATAGACCAGTCAACCTATTATATGTGTCCTGCCTTTTGCTTTAGCAATCACTTTCCTCAGGTGCCTGAGGAAATACAAATGGCCCTTAAACAGATGACAGGGGGCCCATTTCACTCCTAATAAGAGAAAAACAATTAAAATTGCGCTGAGGTGCCATTTTCCACCTATCACAAGGGCAAAACCCAAAGGCATGATAACAGGCTTTGCTGGCAGGGCTGAGGGGCACCGGGCAGTCTTGCCCATTGCTGGTAGGAGTGGAAATTGGTGCAAGCTCATGGAGGATTATTTAGCAATGCCAATCAAAATCACCCACGCCTTTACTCCTTGACCCACCAACACAACGTCTCCAAATTTATCCCATTGTTTGCATTGCGTTTGATGTTTTTTTAAATGACATATGTTCAGAGTTACTCATTGCACCATTGTATGTAATGGCAGAATGTTGGCACAAACCCAGGTGTCCACCAGTAGGAGCTGGTTTAATAAAATCTGGACCACCACATAAAAATAATAATCACAGCTCAAACATGTCTCTTATGTCATACCTGGCCCTATTCTAAATGTGTTATATGTATCAGCTCATAGTAGCCAAACCAGGTGCATCCTCACAACCATATCATTTTATACGTGAATGAATGGAGGCCCAGAAAGGGTCAATAACTTGACCAAGATCACACAGCTTAGTAAAGGCAAGTCAGATCAGGATGGTGGGGTGGTGGCCTGAGGGCCTGCAGGAACAGCTATGTGGCTGTGAAATGAAGTGCAAGAGAGCTGTCTGAGGTACAGGAAAAACCAGCGACAGTGAGCAGGGGAAGAGGACGTGGTACGGTCGCCTTCTGGTCACACTCAGGCCCCTAAGGAGACACTCACGGTTCGGATGGAAGAGGGAGCTTCAGCTCCTCCCTCTTCCTCAGCTATCCCTGACCTCGTGGCAGGGGTAGGATATGGAAGTGGGGAGCGGAATGGGACTACTTGGGGAGGGGTAGATGTACATGTACAATACAAACTATTGAAACATTAGCGACTAATTTTGAAATTGCCAGAGAAGCTCATAGGTGCTCAGGAAAGGCATCTGTCACCTGGTAAATGACAGGGCATGTGCCTTGCAGCTTGCCACAGACCCCACCATTCCCTGATGTATGCCTGGTAGAAAGGCTTCATCTAAACAAGGCAGTCATTCTCAGCTCCAGTCAATTTCGGCAGCCACATCTGACTGTGGGACCAAAATGGCCAATTTCCCTCACTTTTCAAGGTGAGTGGAAAAGTCCAGATGATGCAAGTTTTTACTAACATTAATAATAGCTCTAAACAGATTCAAAATGTCCTTTACTACCACTGTTCAATTAACCAACCAGCCACTTGTCAAACACCCCTCTAACCTGTCCCTTCCTCCCGTTAACAGTCAGTTTAGGCCTCCGTCGTTGTTTGCCTGGACCATTGCAGTATCCTCCCTGCTAACTTCCCTGCCTTCTTGCATCATTCCCTGCACCCATCACTCCCACGCTGCCCCCAGATCTAACCTACACATCTGATTAAGGGACTCCCTGGCTCAAAATTCTTCAATGACTCTCTGTCTCCCTTTTGTTAAATAGTAGTAAAATACACATAACATAAAATTTACTATTTTAACCATTCTAAGTGTACTGTTCAGTGGCATTAAGTACATTCATCCTATTGTGCAGCTGTCACCACCATTTATCTCCAGACTTTTCTCCTTTTCCCCAACAAAAGCTCTATACCCATTAAACACTAACCCCTCTTCCCCCTCCCCCGATCCCTGACACCCACCATTCTACTTCTGTCTATGGATCTGACTCCTCTCAGGACCTCATGTAAGTGAAATCACATACTGTTTGTCCTTCTGTGGCTGATTTATTTCACTTAGCACAATGTCCTCAAGGTTCACCCATGTTGTGTGGCATTTGCCCAGTTTTCCTTCCTTTTAATACTTCATTGTATGTATATATCACATTGTATTTATCCATCCACCCATGGATGGGTATTTCGGTTGCTTCCACCTTTAACTGTTATGGATAACGCTGCTATAAAGATGGGCGTACAAATATCTCTTTGAGCCCTGGCTTTCCATTCTTTTTTTGAAATTTAATTTATTTTTTTATTTTAGAGAGGGGGAGGAAGGGAGAAAGAGAGAGAAAGAAAAATTGATTTGAGAGAGAAACATTGATCAGTTGCTTTCCATACCCACCCCAACCAGGGACCAAACAGCAACCCAGATATGGGCCTGACCAGGAATTGAACCTGCAACCTTTTGGTTTGCAGGACAACTCCCAACCAACGGAGCCACACTAGCCAGGGCTGCTTTCTATTCTTTTTGGTTATATATATACCTAGAGTGGTATTGCTGGGTCATGTGGTAATACTTTTGATGACTCTCTTTTGCTTCTAGGTTAAACTGTTCTGTTCTAGGTCCCCTACCCAGCTATTGCTGCTCCACACTGATGCCTGAAGCTTCCCTTTGCCCACTGAGATAAAGTTGAAGGCTTGACTTGACTTTCATCTACCAGATTCCTATCCTGTTGCATCACCCTGGAAACATAAACTCTAGCCCAGCAATGCCGGTGGCCCATTACAATTCCTGGGGTTGGGAGACTCTACAAAATACCTGTCCTGAGAGAGTCTGTTTCAGTTGGTCTGGGGCGGGGCCCTGGCACTGGCAGTTTATTGTTTAAGTCCCCCAGAGCATCAGGAGGGCAGACTGCTTGGACAGGCATGGGTATTCACGCTCAATTACTTTCCATTCCTCCAATACCTAAGAGTTTCATAACTCTAGGCCTTTGGGTGCCAAGCTCCCTCCCTCTTGGAAATGGTTTCTTTCCCTGAATGTTTGATGCATACCATACTACATAAAGAATCACACACTTTATCAATTTTTTTTCTAATATTTCTCAATAGAATCAACCAGACCCTTCTGGAGTCCTTGGGTATCCTGATCTTATCAGGGCTGCCTCCCACCACGAGGACATAAGCCCTTTGAGAAGAGGGATTGCATATTATCTTTGCTATGGCCTCTAATCTAGAACAGTTGCTGGCAAAGAGGAACCCCTGGGTAAAGAGTCATCTTGTTAGCACATATAAGACTCTCATCACTGTCCAGATTTCGAGGGTTCTAGGTCTGTTCTAAGAACTGGGGACAAAGATCAAATGATTTTTTATCATATCATAGGCTGATGACTTCATTTCAGCTCATGAATGCAACCGTTCCCAAAACCTGACCTTATTTCAGCCCCTGGGTGCAGCCATTCCTGAAAACTACTTTTAAATTACTCAAGTCAATAAATTCCACCACCACTTTTTAAAAAAAAACTGAGTCAGTTACCATTGTGTTTGAATCTCTTACAACTGAAACAATGCTGCCCTAGCCAGGTGGTTCAGTTAGTTGGAGTGTCGTCCCATGCACTAAAAAAGGTTGTGGGTTCAATTCCCGGTCGGGGCACATACCTGGGTTATGGGTCCAATCTCTGGCCAGGGTGTGTATGGGAGGCAACTAATCTATGTTTCTCTCTCACATCAATGTTTGTCTTTCTCCCTCTCTCTCTGAAATCAATATGCACATCCTTGGTGAGGATTATAAATAAATAAATAAATAAATAAATAAATAAATAAATAAATACTTACTAATGCTCACAGGCTATCCCATCCGTCTGGGAGGCTGTCCCCCAGACCAACACACTTTTTTTTTTTTAGATTTTATTTATTTACCTTTAGAGAGGGGAAGGGAGGGAGGAAGAGAGGGAGAGAAACATCAATGTGTGATTGCGTCTCGAGTGCCCTGTACTGGGGACCTGGCCTGCAACCCAGGCATGTGCCCTGACTGGGAATCGAACTGGCGACTTTGGTTAGCAGGCAGTACTCATTCCACTGAGCCACACCAGCCAGGGCACCCCAGACCAACACACTTCATCAGCCCGACAAACTTTGTCTCATCAGTTACACTTCGGCGCAATGCTTCCTCTGCTGGGAAGCATTCTCTGACTTCACAGAGCAAACCCAGGTTCCCCAGCGCTGAATGCTTCTCCCTGCAGCACTATGGCACTGTGATTGTGGACCTGAGTGTCGGCTGCACTGAGGAGTGAGCACTGTGGCCTTTTCGTGTTTGTGTTCCCAGCGCTGACCCCAGCTGCCCCTAGTAAATAGCTGTTGTGTTGAATGAATAACTGAATGATTAAATGGTAAAGTGTCGCCTTCCTCTGACAATGGATTTATTTTTAAAAAGGATTAAAAAACAAAACAAAAGGCTGTACCACTGATGATGGCTGCAGGGCTGACGCGTGCATTCTCTGCTCTGATGAAATAGCAGGCAAGGTGTGTGGGCAGGAAACAGAGGGACCTTAGGAGACAGGCAGATAAAGGAGTGGGTGGCTCTTGCCAACAGCAGGCCTTTCTTCCCTTCTGCCATGGGGCCAGCCCCTGCCTGCAGCGCCCATCTGCCATGCCGAACCCCTCTGGATCCCCAGAAACAATGAGAAACAATTTGTCTCGGGAGGGGGTGGGGGAATAGGATGGGCAAAGGAAGGAAGATGCCCATTTCATTCCAGCTGGCTCCCGCAGTTCACCCCTGCTCCCTGGGCTAGCCAAATGCATCTTCTAATTCAGTTCATTCTTCTCTTCCCAGCCGCTGGTAATGGACCCACACAGAACACTGCCGGAATTCAACCACTCTTCCTGCCTAGAGGAGAGGGAACAGGAAAAGGCACGCAGGAGAGAAATGGACAGAGGAAGAGCAGAAGGGAAAAGATAGAGGAGAAATGATCGTAGCAATAGCTAATAAGTACAGGTCTTACTGTGTGCCAGGCACCTGGCTGTAAACCACACACACAGTCACTCAGTTCCTCCTCCTAAAACTGTTTGAGAGGGGTTCTAGTACTTATCCCCACTTTACAGATGAGAAAGGGGAGGGAAAATAAAGTGGAAGGCAAAGTGGGATTTCAAAAAAAGTATTTTCAGATGAGGGCACTGATGGGCTCCAAGCCCCGGACACAGACCAGCACGTAGAGGGTGCTCACTGAACACTGTGGAATGAAGGCTCATTAGAAATCCTAGCCCACGTTGGAAAGGCAACATCAGCCTTCCTTATTAAGTGGGAAAAACCACGTCTCAAAGCAATGGGCATGTTGGATGCTGATTTTGCTTATCTTAACTCACAAATAGAAAAATCTCTGAAAGACCATCCCCACCATTAATAGGGATTATCTTGGGAGGAAATAAGAGGTAAATACAGATATGTCAAAAAACATTACTTTTTATAAAAGATAAGAATTCATTGACTTCATAGTGCAACCTGTTGGAGGTGGGGGAGGAAGACAGCGGGTGAGAGACCTCCTACCCCCTTAGCACGGACCATCACAGCCAGATTATTAGCAACGTTGGACCAAGCAGCGGGGTTGAGGGTGGAGATGGCCTTTTGTATTAAACTTGGCTTGAAGCTTAAGCAGCCCTGGAGTTTTTCCACTGAAAGGCTTAGGAGTATCATCTGGATTTTGGACTGGGGTTGTGTCTTGAAGTCACAATTGCATGATAACTCCAGTGTTTTTACTTGTTTAATAAGTTATCAAATGCTATATAACAAATAAAAACTCAGCCGTGTAAGACAACAAACATGTATCATTTCATGGTTTCTAGAATGACTTAGTGGGTGCCTCTACTCCTGGAGACACCATTGAGATACCACTCAGACCTATGGTCTCATCTGAGAGACCAGCGGAGGATCCGAGCTCACTGACACAGGATCGGTTTCCTCCTGGGTGGCTGGCAGAGGCCCCTCTCTGTTCCCCACCATGTGGGCCTCTCCACGGGCCGCTCGCCACATGGAAGCAGGCTTCATCAGTGCTGGCAAATAAGAGTGATGTCCCATCACTTTGCTGCAACCTCATTGTGAGAAGCGCATCTTTAGGTCCAGCACGCACAAGAGGAGGGACTTACACAAGGGCATGAAGACCCAGAGGTGGGACCACTGGACCCATCCACTTGGATGGAGAGCTGCAAGGTTTACCGGTTAAACCCAGAGCCAGAATGCCTGGGTTTCATTCCCAACTCTGCCAACTCCAGCTGTGTGACTTTAAGCAAGCCACTTAACTCGGTACATACTTCAATACCTCATTTGGGAGGTGGGTGTGATACTAGTACCTACCTTGCGGGGTTGTGCAGGGATGAAAGAGTTGATATATGCAAGGCACTCAGACCAGTGTCTGGCACACAGTGAGCACTAGGTAAACACTTGCTATCATTGTCATAAGTCACACACCAATAAAAATAGCAAGCTTTCCTGAAAATGTTTTAATTCACACTTACAACTAGGAAAATGCCAATTGTCTATGGCAAAGAAACAGAACATCGTGAGGGTTTCTATTTATTAGAAGTTCAAGAGCAGGTATCAATGGTAGTAGCATAATGCGTTGTAGACTGAGAAGGAGCACCAAGCACAGGGGTTGGTTGTTCTTCTAAGTGTGAGGTTCATATAGTTGTTTAGCCAGGTAAAATCCATCAAGCTACCAACTCATGGCATATGCATTTTACTCATCTCACCCAAAGCATCTCACACCTCAATTAAAAAAAACTTTTAAAATGCAAAAAAAAATTAATAAAAGAGCTGTGCCCTGGCTGGCGTAGCTCAGTGGATTGAGCGCAGGCTGCAAACCAAAGCATCGCAGGTTTGATTCCCAGTTAGGACACATGCCTGGGTTGCAGGCTACAGCCCCCAGCAACCACACATTGATATCTCTCTCTCTCTCTTTCTCCCTCCATTCCCTCTCTAAAATAAATAAATAAATAAATAAATAAATAAATAAATAAATAAATAAAAAGTTGTGTTAAAAAAAAAAGAGCTGCTATTCGTAATAACCAAGAGGGCCACTGCCCTGGCCAGGCAGTTCAGTTGGTTGGAGAGTTGTCTCGTGCACGAAAAGGTCACAGATTCAATTCCAGTCAGGGCACACATCTGGGCTGTAGATTCAGTCCCTGGTTGGGGCGTATATGAGAGGCAATGGATCGATGTTTCTCTCTTTCTCTGTCTCTCTCTCTCTTTCTCTCTCCCCCCTCCCCTCTTTCTCAAATCAATAAACATATCCTTGGGTGAGGATTAAAAAAAAAAAGAGGGCTGCTGCTGAAAACTGTAAGGGATAAAAGCCCAAGGCTGAACCATGACCCCAGGTTGCCGGTCCCCCTTAGGAGGAAGAAGTTAGTCCCTCTTTGCCAGCTCCCTTTGCCATGACAACAGGCGGGCAGAGCACTTAGAGACACTGCCCTCAGCACTTTTTAATCTGAGAGCTTTGGAAAAAGGCTCCAAGTCAGGGAAGGAAGAAGAGAACACGGAAGAACTGGCTGGCAAGATGCTTGGGTGGTGGAAAAAAAATGCTTCCAAGGCAGAAAGGATTAAGAACCAGCTCTTCTGGGCTCTGGTGCATTCATTGCCTGGCAGGCTGCAGACATTCCCACCCATCTCTGCCTCCTTTAGAGAAAAGAGGAGGCACAATGTTCAAGGTTCACCAACAACCCTCCCCTCCTCCTACCAAAAAAAAAGAAAAAGAAGAAGAAGATAGATCTCACTTTAAAAATGTTTTAAAACTCTCAAAAAAATATTTAGCCAGAAAGCGTTCCAAAGAAAATTGGGTACAAATATTAGGTCAACCTAACTGAAGAAACTACCCACATTTTTTGGTTTCATAACTGGTCTCGGCAGGCCTGGGTTGAGGCAAGCACCTTAGGGTCCAAGAGATTAATCCACAGATGTGTCATGTAAGCAGAAAAAAAGTCAGCTTTCTGTGTACCTCACTGTTCAGGTGCTACAGCACCAAGATTTCAGGGGTGGGAACTGGCTGTGTCCCTGGGAGCGAGCCAGAAGGGAACTTGAACCTGGGAAGGAAGACACAGCTGTGAACGTGATGTTCCCCGCCAGGGAGTGATGCTCTGGATGAATAAGGCCCTCGAGTTCTCATTCTCAGTTAATCACCTTTGTGAAAGAAATTACTCATGTCTGCCAACATCCTGGTATGAGGAAGGACTACATTTCCAGCTGCCCTTGCGATTCAGGCTGGTCATGGACCAGTGAAATGGGAGCCAAAGTTGCAGCCCCTATTCTGGACCTGGAGAAAAAGGACGTGTCTTCACATCTGGCTGTCATACTTCAGGAGCCAGCAAATGACAATTCCAAGAGGGTGGTACCTCGGTTTAGGTTCCCTGGGAGGAGACCCTGAGACAAGGATTCAAGTGTAAGCATTTATTTATGAAGCCCCCCAGGAGGGTGGGGAAGTGAGTCAGAGTCAGTGGCCACCATGGGCACCTGGGATTCAATCCTGCTGGAGAGTTCTGGAAGGCAGCACAGAACACAGACCTCAGAGCCATCCCACCGAATAGGGAAGGAGTCGGGGTGTTTATCCACCAAGCCTCGGCAGTCACTGACCGGGGTTGTTCCCTGGAAGGGTAAGCTCCCAGCACCTTAGCTTGCCTTGCTTGCACACACAGTGAGCTCCAGCTGCCAGGAAAGGCTCTCAGGTAGGGAGATGCAGGTGCTGTCAGTTGGGAATGAGGCCAGCAGGCCCAGGAATGGTAAGTGTGGGTGGAACAGTTACACTGTGCAATAGCGGCAGAGCCACAAAACGGAAGGAACCTGGGACCCTGAATGGCTGCCTGGAACAGAGCTCCCCATCAGCCCGGACTGTGCACCTTGGACTGTGACAAATAAGAGAAACAACTGCTACCCTCTCTGAGGCATCGCATTAGTATCAGACCTCTTCATTACAGCTACCTGGCCTTACCCTAATGAATATCTCAACCTTTCCATTGAACTTGGGAGCTACAGTTTCAGAGCTGATAGCACCCAGCATTGAAGACTTGTGGTTTTTATGCATTATCTCAGTAAACATTCACAAGGACCCTAGGCCAGATGCTATTGGTGTCTCACCCATAACCTTCCCCCAACAAGTTTTGAGGGAGGGAGGGAGGACAGGGAGTGCTGGGGAGTTAACATCCTCAGAAGCAATCAATGTCCCCAAGCTATGAGAACTGGTGAAGAGTGTGCTCTCTGCTTCCCTCCAGAGGTCTTTGGTGGAACTGCACCCCAGTTGCCCACAGAGGTAACCAGCAAGACGTTCCATTCACTGGCTGCTTCATCTTCCCCACCTCACTCACTCCCTGTTCCCATCCTGGTGTTTCCCTTTCCAACAAGCTATGTCACCCCCCAACACCCCCCCCAATGAGGCAATCCTCTCACCACAAGCGCCTCATGGGGAAAACCAGCCTTACCATCTCCCCCCACAAACCTTGTTACTCTCCAGACTTTAAAGTTCAATTCCACAAACATCTACTGAGCACCATGGTATGCCATACTCGCAGTGGGGCCACATAGATAACTGATTGGAAACCTCCACCTCAGATAGCTCAGGGTGTAATTGGGAGGCTAGTGTTTAAAGAAAGAAACTCCAAGCCAACTGGGAGATTATAATCACAGCTACCATTCACCCTCTGGGCTGTTAACAATTGTGACATATTTTTATTCCAGTTGATAAATCGCCACTGTCCTTAGTCTCCCCCGAGGGCCCCACATCTGCTGTGTGGGTGCTTTCTGGACCTCCCCTCGATCCAGCATTTAAAGGGGTAGCTTGGACACCTCAAGAAGCCCCAGGGCCTTGCTCCGGGGTCACCGTCCACGCGCACTCCTACTGATGCCTGTGTCAGATATGGTTACCACGGAGGGCAGTCCTCAGTGGGGCACCAAAGCAGTGGCATCAGCCTTCCCTGAACTGGTCAGGGGAAGTCTGGGCTAAGTTGTTTTTTGTTCATTTTGTTTTAAACCCAGAAAACAACAGTCTATACTGGGTATAGGATTCTGGGGGCAGGGTGGGTAATGAAAATGTTCTGGAAATAGATGGTGAGGATGGTTGTACAACCTTAATGCATATTTTAAAGCCACTGTATTGTATACTTTCAAGGGGTGAATTTTGTGGTGTGTGAATTATGTATCAAGACAGCTGTTATTTAGAGAGAGGGAAAGAAAGAAAAAGAAAGAAAGAAAGAAAGAAAGAAAGAAAGAAAGAAAGAAAGAAAGAAAGAAAGAAAGAAAGAAAGAAAGAAA
>PVIA01002520.1:0-205064 GCA_004024845.1 Tonatia bakeri
TTTGATTTGTACACCCCGGCTTTTTCAACCATCCACATTGTTTACAATCGACTGGTTCATTTTAGTGGTGAAGAGGTGGGTTTTGGGAATCGGGAGGGAAGAATGGGGGGAAAAAGGGTCCATGACAAACCTAGGTGGCCAAATGCCTGTATGTGCCACCAGCTTGAGCTTGCGGAGGATAGTCACCTCCTCCTGTGGGTCAGGAGCCATTCCCAGTTCTGCTAAAGGAACTGATGGTGCCTATACATTTAAAATCTTCGTGGAAATAAAAGTCTTAGTGAGCTCTTAGGAGCAGTAGAGCAGGCAATGTATGTGTGTGTTTGGTGATGGTGGTGGTGGTTGGGACACAAACAGGAGGGAGAAACATCTAAAACTACACGTGTCAATCCTAGACAAACCCGATTACTTAAACACAAGGGGGAAATGGCCTACTTTCTCCGCCTTCACCATGAGTGTGTGCTGGTCCCCTCCCAGGTGGAGGGCGCTGACCAGCTGTGTGACCCTGGCTAGTCGTTTCATCTCTCTGGGCTTGGACTTCCTTTTCTGGAAGATGAGGTTGAACCAGGTGATTCTTAAGGTCAGACTAAACTTAGTGTCCGAGTCCATGATTCTTAGGAAAATAGAAATCATTAGAGCAGGAAGAGAAATGTTTCTTCATGTGAACTTCCTGCTTCAGGCCTTTTCTGATTTCCCGCAGGAGCAGTGAAATCATTCACGGATCTGTGAAACGTCATTTTCTTGGAGGCGTGTTTTGCCCTTGCACTATTTGCAAAACTGACTGACTAACCGACTAACTAACCAATTAACCAGCTAACTATCCAACTAATCAACTGACTGACTGGCTGAAACGTCCTTGTCTGTGAAAATCAGTGAAGGGAGGCTAACACAGGGAGTGGCACTGTGCTTTCCCTCAGGGATCCTGGGTCTGTCGCATCCAGCAGACCCCAAATGCAAACATGGAATCTACATGACCAACAACAGCCAGGCCATTGTGTCTTGGAATGAATCATTTCCAAGTACAAATTTCTGTAATGCTCAAATGGCGGGAAGGCAGCCCGGGACATTTCCTGACACAAACCTGCAGCTGCCTAGTTCTACTCAGCTTGCAGGGCATGGGTGATTTTGGTTTCATGTGGCCGTGCCAAGAGTGGAGAGGCCCCGTGTGCACTTTCAGTCATGTGACCAGGTGACTCAGGCCCTTTCTGGTTCATGCTTGTTGGAGTATGGGAACCAGAAAGAAAAGGTGAGAAAAGCCTTTGCAAGGAGCTCTCTGGGAGGGTCTGAGGTTGAGTAATAGTTAGTTATTATATGGGTTTCCCTGAACCCTTTTTACGTGAGCATAACAAAGTTATCTTATAGCTGCCGAACTGCCATTTTCAGACCAAATTTCCAGAGCTCATGCATTCCATCTCCTGTCTCCAACAGGAGTAAGCCAAAACCATCTGAGGGGGAAAAAAACTACATTTCACCACTTCCTTTAGTGAAATAGTTTGGTATTTAACTACTTCATCACCAGAAATATTTTTCGTGCCCTCTAACCTGGATCCAGCCTGCCGCGTTGCATCATGATCCCTCCTACTTTGGGAGACAGAGTGGAAAATTCGTTCCACGGCAGGAGGAATGTCTGAGCAACCTTAAGAGAAGATGCTTATTCCAACTTTATTTTCTCTCCCCTGACAACCTACTGCCCTCTGTTCTTTCAGCCAGATTCAGAGGTTGTTCCCCTTTAAAATCTTTTGCTATTAAACTCTTCCTTTCCACAAAGAGACCAGAACACATGAGCTCAGAGTTTATCATGCATTTGTTCTTGTTGACATGCTATTTTGAAAATGCTCTGAGTCTATTTCAGGGCAAAGTGCTTTGTATTTCCAAGCAGGACACATTCTTTCTAATGCAATGATGGTATTGTGAAAGGTGCCTGGGCTTGGGGTCAGAAGTTCTGACCTTGTCACTTACCAGCTGTTACTTGAGGCACGTTCCTCAGCCTCCGAGAGGTTTGGTTTACTCATTTGGAAAAGAGATAAACTGGGGCTTTCACTGCTGAGGTCATTTTGAAGGTAAATAAAGAAATGTTCTATTTAGAAGTGCTGAGAATAATGGTTTATGCTTAACAGGTGACCCACAGACCTGAATTCACATTCCTTAAGGGCAGGGCTTGTAACTTCCATTTCTGTAGTTTTTCTTGATAAGGTCTCAGGTGGCTGCCTTTTCCACTGGGTAAACTTAATGAGGATGGTGAATGGCCCATTTATTTGGTAGCTGAGAACAAGCAAGCTGAACAGGATTTAAGGCCATTTTGTGGTTTGGTGAGGTTTGAGAAGTCAGAACTGAGGGCCCCCATGCCAAGTGGGTTGAAGGAGGTGGAGAGGCGGATGCAGTGTGTGTCTGAGTCAGGGGACCAGGTGTGTGTGGCACGATCCATGCAATAGAAATCTAGGGGGAATGAAAGAAACTGAAGATTTGGTTTTAATTTGGGACCAGCAGTGGCCCCATGCAAAAAAAAATTCTGTCTCTTGTAACTTTGCCAGCTCTTAGAGTTCATCTCTGCATTGACTTCTCTCTATTTCCATGTCACTTCGACAAGCCCATTCTGATCCTCATCTGTGAGAAGTGGGAGCTTCTTTTTCCAGGTGTCCAGGTTGATCATCTAGAAGGGTGCAGAAATAATTGCTACAAAATTAATATTTTCCCCCTGAAAACACAGGATCTTGCCTTCATCTGGTTCCTTAGCCCTTTTCCACAAAGGTCTAAGACCCATGAGATGGCTGTAATCACGTTCTGGTGAGTACAAGGGACAAATGTCAACAATACTTTAATGTGACTCCAGGTGAAGTGGGCAGGATTACTTAGGGGTTGAGCAACCGACTCCGCAAAGGTTCTGTGGAAGAAAACGAGATTTGGGTGGGAAACACTAAGCCTGGAGACAAGTGAGGGTCAGGGAAGGGTTTGTTTATAGAGGGCAAGGCCTTCTCTTTTTCCACTTGGCCAGATGAATGGAGGGATGAGGGGCAGGAGAGTGCTGGAAGGTCAGGAAAGGGAGGGGCATACCCAGTCCTCAGCTCGCTTCTTCGGTCAAGCAGTCTGGCGACAGCTGCTCATTTATTTTTCTGCCCTGAGTGCTTGACCCACACTAGGACACCAGGGGGTGGATAGCTACTTGTACACTGCGGTGCTGGTTTGTGGAATGGCAGACACAGAGAACTGAGCTAAACACATTCCTTAATTCATTAACAGGCATGCAAAGTTGCATTCTGGTTTTATTTTGCTTATTTGGTTTTCCTTTTCATTCCTGATCTTCACTCCCATTTTGCTTCTACCCTCTCCTCTATCCCCTCCCCCAACTCCAGCTGCCAATCACTGACTCACATAGGATGGTCTCTGATGATAGAACAAGTACTCTTGTACTTGTGCTTCTATGGATCTCCGTAACAGCCTGTCTGGGCACAGACCCAGCATGGGGAATTGCTGGCATGACATAAGGTGCATGGATATTTAATTTTCACCCAGTACTCCCTGGGTGCTTCCTAGAAATGACATGCCAGGTTAAGGCTGCTCCAGAAATGCACGAATAAGTTATTTCCCTGAATCTTCTCCATCACTTGGTATTACTCCACTGTCTAATCACTGTATATTGGATGGGTATAAAGTAGTAAGTCACTGTTTTAAACTTTGTATTTCTCTAATTTCCAGGTCTTCTTAGAAATACATATCTCACACTTGGTATCCATTCTCTAAATTGTGTATTTCATGCTTTGTTCACTTTTTTAAAAAAACTTTTCATGTTGATTTGCAAGAGTTTCTTGTATATGTGAGACATAAAAATTATCTTGTATGTAGATACTGTAATTTTTGTATGTGTTGTTCTTACCCAGTTTGCAATCAAGGTCATACTTGTTAATCTCATAAAGTGATTGACATTTTAATTTCTATAGTGGTTATTTATCTATGTAAGTTTTAACTTCATTCTTTGGAAGTTTTGGCACTTTGTAAACTCACTATAATGTGTCTAGGTATGGCCTTCCCACTTATCTACATTTTATAACACTTCATAAGTCTCTTAAATTCTGCTTCTCTATTCCCTATCTTAACTTTCATTGTTTTGTTTGTTTTTTTAGAAAAAATTAAAGTTGATATAATATTTACTTATTCTTAATTAACATAAGTCTCATAATGTTCTCTTGTACTTATTTCTCTTCTTACTGGAGTACTTCTTCTAAAAGACTACTAAAAGAGGTTTACATATGAGATATCATTAATTTGTCCCAAATTATAAAGATAGTTTAACCATTGTTACAGTTCTAAGTTGAAGGCTGTTGTCTTTCAATAGTGCAAAAATTATTCTCTTGGCTGGCATCCACTGTTGATATTAAGAATTCCTGTTCTTTTTCAGGGGACCTATGCCTTCTCTCTGGAAGCTTTTAGAATTGTCATTTTGTTTTTGGTTTCTTGGTACACATTTTATTAATCTTTACCTTTTGAGCTTTAATGATATGACAGTAAAGGAAATAAAATGAATATAAACTTCAACAATGAAGAGAATGTGGAGAGGGTCTTCAGAAGTTAAGCGATGGTGTAATATATGAATTATAGGAAGCAAGGGGGCCTGAGGGCTGATGAAGTGAGGGCGACAGAGGAAGATGCTGTGAAGAACAGATGCACTGCAGGTGGCTGTCCAGGGTGGTTTTT
The DNA here is from genome assembly GCA_004024845.1 of Tonatia bakeri. NCBI lineage: Eukaryota > Metazoa > Chordata > Mammalia > Chiroptera > Phyllostomidae > Tonatia > Tonatia bakeri. The sequence continues at coordinate 4,687 of PVIA01002520.1, forward strand.
CTTGCAGACTACTGGATGGGCTCAGTACTAAGAACTGTGGATTTGGTGCTGGGCAAGAGGGAGGTAACAGGCTCAGAGAAACCCCTTACTTCTTCATCCAGACATCAAGGGGGAAGGATTGTTCCTCTCTAAAGGAACTGAACAAGCAGTTCCTAGTATTGGAGTTACACATTTGGACTTCGTTCCACTCACCCTGAAATGGAGCCCAGTGGTCAACAATGCCACTGGCATAGACTGAGTTTACAGTCAGTTTTGCTAACCCTCCCAGTGACTAGATATTAGACAGAATTGTGCTATATGAAGAAGAAACACTGTGAAATAGAGAAATGATCAAATAGGAAAATAAGAGATAGTTCAGGGTAAATAAGGAGCTTAAGTGAAATGAATTTGTGTCCTCAGAGACATTTATAAAGACTATCCATAAATTAAACAAGGAGAAAAAGATAATTTAAAAGATGGGGGATACAACTTGTAAGAACAACACTAGATGCTAAAAGACAGTAAAGAAATGCTTCAAATTATGATGAAAAATGACTTTCCACAAGGATTTGATATCCAGCATTTTGAAATCAGAAGAAAAGACATTTTCAGACAGGTAAGGTGCTGAATTGTGTACATTTTAAAAAAAATTAAAAATTTTTCCAATTACAGCTGACATACAATATTATATTAGTTTCAAGTCTACACATGTTTTTAAGGAGGTCATTTGAGAACACACTCCTGCAAGACGAGGGAGTGAAGTAAGCTGGAGGAAAATGTAGGATTCCAGAAGCAGTATCTCCAACCTCAGACAGTGGCGAAGAGAGACACAGACAGCAGTCTTGCTGCAGGTCTAGTGAGAGATCAGTGCAGATACTACAGCCGGAGGAAGCACTGGTTTGTGTGTATGAAGACACTGTAAGCACAGAAAGGTTAGGTCCATTGACCGAGATCACAAAGGTGGTAAGTAGTAAATTAGCGATTGGGACCCAGCCAGAATGACGTCCCAGCCTGAACTCTTATTCCTTATTATATGTTGTTTTTTCTTGTAACTTATCTTAAAGTGATTAAAGGTTTCCATGGGAAAGTAGAAAGAGCAGTACATTCTATGTGTGCGAACCATTCATTTATTAGAATGGCAAAAAAAAAAGGCTATGTAAAATTGCTAAATTAAGAAATAACTTTAGAGAAATAAAAAAACAGTTCCTAGAAGAATGAAAGTAACCACCAGGAGAGAAGAGTTAAGGAAAGAGAGGTGATTGAGTTGAGGCAGAGGACATGGGCAGGGGGATGAGGAAGGCAAGAGGTTATTTCTTTGCATGTTAAGTCTTCCTCACCTTTAAAAAAACATAAATTATGTGCTCATAGTATTTGAAAAATTTTAAATGTCATTTCTGTGTACTTTCAAAGTTATAAAATGGGCTTGTTTGGGAGATAAACCCAATGAGGAATTACAGCAATGTGCAGGGGCATGGAAGAGGAAAAGTTCACGGCATGGCGGAGATCGGCATGGTTTAGCTGACTTGACCGTGGGTGGTTGGGGGTTGGTAGGAGTAGCTGGAGATGACTCTGGAACAGTAGACCAGGGCCAGACGTGAAAAGTGTCGAATGCCATGCTAAGAACTGTGGAATTTCTTTTACTGGCAACGAGGAACTATGAAAAATTCTGAGCAGTGCGATTCCATCTGTGTTTTAGAAGGCTTATCCTTATGGCAGCTCGGAGTAAGGTTTGGAGGCCAGAGCAGAGGCAGTTATAACAGTTTAGAGACTCTTACAGGCCTGAGTTAAGGCTTTCAACATGAGGGGAAATGGAAGTTCTGTGACTGGGGTCAAAACTCTTCCTGCCCCTTTAGCTGTCTTCCTAGAGTGCTGTCTGTCATCCACTGCCCTCCTGATGGCTGGGGTGGCCCCTGCTCAGTGACAACACTGATGGGGCAGCAGGTGGGTGGCAGCGAGCAGGCCATGTGGCCTCACTCCTCCCTGCCTCATTCGGGGGCCACTAGGAGCCCACGCCTGGGTGGTGTCTGATTTCAGCTTTTTAGACCTTACTATAAACTGTTTTTTGGCCACTTTTCAAGACATGTTTTAGCTTTTAGTGCAGAACTTTTACGAACTTCTCCCCACCCCCCTCCACACCCTTTAATGATTTCCTTGGGCTTTTATAAGTTTTTCAGTTTTTTCCTCCTGCCTTGCCAGCTCATCTAAGAAGTAGGATTTTTCCCTCTTCCTTTTATTATTAGTATTGATATTTTTAAAATAATAACATGGAAACAATGAACATAAACTTCTGGCCTTCTGCTTTCTAGGTTCACACCCACTACTCTTCTCCCTCTGAGGCTTGTTAACATTCTGCCCTGCTGGGTGTGTGTGTCTGACCAGGAGCCTCAGATGGCGTTATCCCAGTCTTTCCGGTTACCTTTTTTTCCTCCCTTCCTCCTTACCTACTTCCATCCCTGCCTTTCTCCTGCCCTCTGGTTGCCAGGCAACATAGCCCAGGGGCAAGAGAGGCTGGCTGGCAGTGCCCAGCTGAAAAAGCATTGGTGTTTCTCCCTCTTGTAGCAGCCTCCTGGCTGGGAGTTGTGCAACTAGCTGAAGGTCAAAGACAGCCATCCATAGCTGTGGCATTCTCTCCACTAGGTGTGAACCTGACTGTGAGAGGAAATACCTGAAGGCAGGCAATGGGATGAAGTAGGGCAGTTAGTTTTCCCTTCACACCCAAGAGGCATGTGGTTCCCGCCTTCTGGCAGGAATGGGTCAAAGTTGAGCTGAACAAGTCTGTGCATTTTAGGAATGTGAATTTCTTTTCTCTCTATGCCTCTCCTTCCACTGACTGTGATTGAGATTTAGATTTGACACTGCAAACATGACAAATTCCCTTGCTAGTCGAGGTGGAATTTTTTGGGTTGGTGATCTACTTCCTTGTATCATATTACTCAAAATATGGTCTGGGGACTAATAGCATAAGTATCACCTGGCAGTTTGTTAGAATCACAAACCTCAGTCCTATCCTAGACCTGCTGAACCAGAATCTGCATTTTGTCAGAATGGTCAGGTAATTTTTATGTTCAAATGTGAGGTGCACATACTCTACTGTCAAATACTGATCAAAATACTGATCAAATACTCTACTCTCCACTTAGTTAAATGAGAACATGTGACTGACTGCTGGACTTTTGTATGCCAGAGATTTCAGCCTTTCCCCCGCCCAGTGGGGCATCACAGACCCACAGCCATGGGGTCTCCCTGGGTTTTTGGAGAGGGGTGTGTCCAAATGCAGGGACTGTGTCAGCCTGACAGGAGCACCTCCCCTTTCTCCTTCAATCTTCACCTTACCCAGGTGTGGGACCAGGCATGAGCAGATATGTTATCTAGCCTTATTCTGGCATGATCTTATAGGATAACAAAAAGGGTTATTAATCACATTTTAAACAATGGACCCCAATTTTATTGATGAGAAAATGACTAGTTCAAGTTCACAGAGCTAGGAACTGAATTTCCCATTGTGATTCTTGAATATCTCCCTTTCCACCTTCCTTTTGCATGTGACCTAGCTTAGGACTTCTAGTCCTTTTCAACATGAAGCTCAGAAAAGTAATTATCGTGAAAAGAAAAAGCAATCAGAAACAAAATGCTAGGTTTGGGTTGAGTCATAAATTCCACCACGTAGGGATAAAACTAAGGCCTTTTTCCTCAGCCTCTGTAAATGATTCCAGTAGTTCAGAGGCCCTTTTGAACAAGAGGTTACATGGATTGAGTTTCAAAGAAAAAAAAATGTTGAAAGAAATCTTCCAGATGAGAATGGTCTCCAGATGTGAGCATTGCTCTTCCAGATGTGTGGAAGCATGGGGTGGGGGAATGAGATGCCTCACATGTCTGCAAAATGAAATGGAAAAACAGCTCTCAGCCACAGGGGAAAGTAGGACAAGGGGAAGAGAACTGAAATGAGAGAAACGGAATCCAAGTTAAACTCTTCAATGTGGGGCCAGGCTAACTGGAAAGAATCATTCCCACGTGGGCTGACATTTTAAATATGCAGGTTAACATAGAGGCCACGCCTCAAACCGTGCTTCTAGAGAGAAAACTCTGAAGGTCTTGAGTCTGCAGGAACTCACGCTCTTCTCCGTGGATCTGATTCGGCCCCTTAGAGGAGGTTCCTGATGGAGAGCAGTCAAAGCTGCAGAGCAGGCAGGACTGGCTCTGAGCACTGAGGCCAGAAATGCGGAAGGAGAAGGAGCCAGCAACTGCACAGTTCTTTCTTTCTTCAGCTTCTGAATCAGCAACAAATTCTCTTGGGGATCACCTGGTCTGTTCCTTTACAATGGCTAGGAAGTCCCATGTTTCACAGATGAGTAAACCTGAAACCACAGAAAAGAGGCTTTGTGGCCAAGTGATTGTGGTTTGTCACATCTCTGAAATCTGAACCATCGTCAAACTCCTGGCTGGAATAAAACCCCTTTATTTACCCCTGCTTAGCATCCTCACCGTCTCCAGAAAGATGGGCCAAACTACTGCTGCAGGTGCACATCTCCCGACCTCCCACTCCTGCCACTTTCCCACCAATTTCCTTGTCACTCCGAACATGGGATTTTTATTCCTTCTTACTTCTATACTTTTCAGCAACACAAATAACTTACTGCACCGGTCTCACTGGTGGCAGTCTACATTTTTATCTCTGTCAGGATTTAAAGAACATATACCAACAAAATCAGTAATTTAAGTTGCTAATTATTTATGTTATTCAAACATGTACACATGTAGCAATGCCTATATACCAGTAACACACACACACACACACACACACACACACACACGGCATAATGTCTGGTCCATATGCTAATAATACAATTCATAATTACTAAGTTGTAAAAGTTAATCAGCCACCTTCTGTTTCCCTATGTGAGGCTTAATCTTTCCCTGTGACCTGCAGCTCAACCCATTTCTCAAAGCCCACACCAGTCAGAAGGTAGATGATTCAGCTAGAAGGCACCAAGATCACCGGATCCCTCAGGACATAGACAGATGTCATTATTCCGGGAGCCAAGTACCAGGAAGTACCGCAGTGTCACAGTCGGGATCAGTTCATCATCATCATCATCACCTTTGTCATCATCATATATCTTCATCATCATCTCTATTGGCAAATTAAGAGTTCCTTATTTCCTTTTGCTTTAGTCTAATTGGAGTTGAATTCTCAAGCTACTGTTTAAGCCTGATTAATTTTGATATTCCATTTAGTGCCTGATTCAGTTTTTATAAAATAGATTCTGTCCTGACACACCAGAATGTACGTCTTTAAATTACATGTTTAAACTCACTAATTGGTTTAAGGCTTAGGAAAATGAGTAAGTTAAGTTTAGCTCAGCCTGTGGTTCAGAAAATGTATATACTTCATTCTGATTTTCAACTACAAACTCAGTGTATTTCATGCCTTTGAATCAGATAGATTTTGTTTGGCATTTGTGGTGGCAAATTATTTTGTTCTTGTAAGTTGGTTGTATTCATTGTTTTTGAAAAAAATTCCAAAGAGCCTGATGTTACCATGGGCCCACATTGTCCTGCAATGGTATGCTGTAGGCCTTGAGTCATTGCATCCTACCCGAGCGTCAGGGTTAAAAAGATTCTCCTCTGAAAACTGGGTCTCAAATCAATGGAGTGGACCAGAAGGAAGAAAAAAACATACAATCAGAAAAGAATCAAGAAATAAGAATTCAAAAAAAATGAGGAGAGGCTTAGGAACCTCCAGGAAATCTTGAAATGTTCCAACATCTGAATTATAGGGGTACTAGAAGGGGAAGAGGAAGAGCAACAAGTGGAAAACTTATTTGAACAAATAATAAAGGAGAACTTCCCCAATCTGGTAAAGGAAATAGACTTCTAGGAAGTCCAGGGAGCTCAGAGTCCCAGAGAAGTTGGACCCAAGGAGGAACACACCAAGGCACATCATAATTACATTGGCCAAGGTAAAAATGAAGGAGAGAATCCTAGAAGCAGCAAGAGATGAGAAGACAGTAACCTACAAAGGAGTTCCCGGAAGACTGTCAGTTGATTTCTCAAAAGAGATCTTACAGGCAAGAAGGGGCTGGAAATAAATATTCTAAGTCATGAAAGGCAAGAACCTACATCCAAGAATGCTCTATCCAGCAAAGCTTTCATTTAGAATGGAAGGGCAGATCAAGTGTTTCTCAGACAAGGTCAAGTTAAAGGAGGTCATCATCACCAAGCACTTATTATATGAAATGTTAAAAGGACTTATCTAAGAAAAAGAAGATAAAAATATGAATAGTAAAATGACAGCAAACTCATAGTTACTAACAACCACACCTAAAACAAAAACAAAAACAGACTAAGCAAACAACTAGAACAGGAACAGAATCACAGAAATGGAGATCACATGGAGGGATAGCAACAGGGGAGTGGGAGGAGGAGAGAGAGGGAAAAGGTACAGAGAATAAGTAGCATAGATGGTAGGTAGAAAATAGACAGGGGGAGGGCAAGAATAGTATGGGAAATATAGAAACTAAAGAACTTACCACACGTGGACATGAACTAAAGGGAGGGCATGTGGGTGGGAGGGGGTGCTCAGGGGGGAGGGAGTGAAGGGGGAAAATGAGACAACTGTAATAGCATAATCAATAAAATATATTAAAAAAAATTCTCCTCTGCTTTCTTTTCTGGGCTTTCCCCACACCTCCTAGCTGACTCACACATCTCTGGCTCCAGGAGAGATGGTGCTTTAAACATTTTTTTCAATTACAGTTTACATTTAATATTGTTTTGTATTAGTCCTTCTAGATATACAGCATAGTGGTTAGATAATCATACTTTTCAAAGTGTTCCTGCTGAAATTTCAAGTATCTACCTGGCATCATACATAGTTGTTACAATATTATTGTCTGTATTTGCTATGCTGCACTTTACATCACTGTGATTATTTTGTAACTATGAATTTGTAGTTCTTAATCTCTTCACCTTTTTCCCCTGGTCCCCCAACCCTCCTCACCTCTGGCAACCATCCTTCTATTCTCTGTGTCTATGAGTCTGTTTCTGTTTTGTTTGTTCATTTATACTATTCTTTAGATTCCACATATAAGTGAAATCACATGGTATATGTCTTTCTGTGACTGACTTATTTCACTGAGCATAATACCCTCTAGGTCCATCCATGCTGTTGCAAATGGTAAGGTTCCATTTTTTAATGGCCAAGTAATATTCCATTGTATATACAGGGTGGAATAGAAATAGGTTCCATGGCCTTGGCTGGTGTAGCTCAGTGGATTGAGTGTGGGCCTACGAATCCAAAGGTTGCTGGTTCGATTCCCAGTCAGGGCACATGCCTGGGTAGTGGGCCAGGTCCCTAGTAGGGAATGTGTGAGAGGCAAACCACACATTGATGTTTCTCTCCCTCTCTTTCTCCCTCCCTTCCATTGTCTATAAAAATAAATAAAGTCTTAAAAAAATTTAAAAACTATAAAAAAACAGTAGGTTCACAGTTGTGAGTACATGAAACATGGAGTTTATTTTGTATTATTATTTATTAATTATTGTATTATTTTCCATATGCACAACTGTAAAACTGCTTTTGCCCATCCTGTATGTTTCACAGCTTTCTTGTCCACTCACCTATTGATGGCCACTTGGGTTGCTCTTATATCCTGGCTATTGTAAATGACACTGCAGTGAACATAGGGGTTCATGTACTCATTGCACTTGCTTCCCTGGTTCCAGCAGGCCTTTCCAGAGAGCAGGCAAATGGCTTTTCTCCTATCACAATTCAGGACCCTGCTGGAGAGAAGGATCTCAGCCCTGCCCTCTGTAGCAAATCATACCTCAGCAGTGACTAACACTCAAAACCCAGCCCTTGTCTTTGAATTCCAAAGGCTATAATTTTATTTGGAATGTTCCTTTCTGTTGACTTGTCCTCCACCTTTCTTTTCACCTGTCTGCTATGCCTAGCTCTGCCCTCTTGCATGCACGTGTTAATTCTTATCTTTCAGTGACTTAAGCTACAGAAAATGCTTCAGAAACAAACTATTCTCCATCTATGAGTTCTTTTCTGCATGCTATGGCACCTAGTCCTCCAATACTAATGTATTAGAATAAATCTACCATTTATTGCATGCCTGTGTGCCAAGCAATTTACTTTCATTTATCACATTTATTGTTACCAACACCCAATCAGCTAGGTGGTATTATCCCCATTTTACAAATGAGGTAATTGAAGCTCAAAGAGGCTGAATGCCTTGCCTAAGGCCCTGCAGCTGGAAATCGGATTAAACCTAGTCCAGAGCCTCTTCTCCAAAGACTTTAGTTTGGATTCAGGTTACCCCAGGAGGCACTCTGTGATTTCAGGAAATCCTCAAATGCCCAAACCAATCTACTAGAATTCATTTAAAATATATACATATTTTATTGATTATGTTATTACAGTTGTCCCATTTTTCTCTCCTCTTTATTCCCCTCTGCCCTGCACTCTCCCCACCAGTATCCACCCCCACCCCCCAGCCTTAGATCATGTCCATGGGTCATACATATAGGTTCTTTGGCTTCTCCATTTCCCATACTATTCTTAACCACCTCCGTCTATTTTGTACCTACCAATTGTGCTTCTTATTCCCTGTACCTTTTCCCATATTCTCCTCCCTCCCTCCCCCACCCCACTGATAACCCTCCATGTGATCTCCATTTCTGTGGTTCTGTTCCTGTTCTAGTTGTTTGCTTAGTTTGTTTTTGTTTTTGTCCTTTTTAGGTTCAGTTGTTGATAGTTATGAGTTTGTTGTCATTTTACTGTCCATATTTTTGATCATCTTCTTTTTCTTAGATAAGTCCTTTTAACATTTCATATAATAAGAGCTTGGTGATGATGAACTCTTTTAACTTGACCTTATCTGGGAAGCACTTTATTGCCCTTCCATTCTAAATAATAGCTTTGCTGGATAGAGTAATCTTGGATATAGGCCCTTGCCTTTCATGACTTTGAATACTTCTTTTCAGCCCCTTCTTGCCGGCAAGGTTTCTTTTGAGAAATCAGCTGACAGTCTTATGGGAACTCTTTTGTAGGTAACTGGCTCCTTTCCTCTTGCTGCTTTTAAGATTCTTTTCTTATTTTTAATTTTTGTTAATGTAATTATGATGTGCCTCCTTGGTTCCAACTTCTTTGGGACTCTCTGCATTTCCTTAAAAAAATAAATAAAAACATTGAAAATGTATTTGAATTCACTTTATTAATAAAATAATGATACCTGTATGTCTCACAGGTAGTGTAGTGAAGTGAAAGGGAGGAGGAAAGCATGTCAGAGCTTGAAAGGTTAGAAATTGCCCCCTGTACACTGAAAGGGAGATTTCAAGTTAAAAATCAGATGGTTCCCTCCGAATGACTTTTGCCATAGGTGTGTGAACCTGCCGCCACCCTTTTCTTTGGGTAAGTTGATTTAAGTCTGTAGCTGAACCTGACTGAGGAGATTCCTTTCAGGTTCATGACCCTGCTCTCAGAGAGGCAGAATCTGTAACTCATAGGCCCTGAGTGATGGAACAAAGGGCTGGAATTATCGGAGTGAGATAAAACAGAATCAAGGACTTGATACTCGGTTTTATCAAACAATTAAAGGTGCAGATATTCATGGTAGAACTTGTAAAAGGTAGTGTTTTTATTTAAAAAGTCCATAAACCATTTCCCCTCAAGTTTATTTTCTTGGACATACCTGCGACACCTTCAAGAACAAGCTCTCTTGGCCACCGGAGGACAAGCCTATATAGGTGTGGAGTGGAGGCATGGTTGCAGGTAGACTTATACCCTCACTCTGCCTCCTCCCAAGGGTGACAACCGATGTGCTCCCATGTGCTCCTGGAGCTCGGCAGACAGACCTGGGAAGGTTGAACCAGTCCTCTGACGGAAGCCTTAAAGCGGAAAGTCACAGTGTAACTCTGCAGTCTTATCGTGAAAAATGGCGTTTCTGCAGGCTGCACAGGAAATTTTTCTTACGGCATTGAGGAGACTATTGAACCAAGACAATGGTAGAAAAAGGGTTTAATTTCTAAGCCCTTAAAATAAACTTTCAGAAAAGTGCCTTTTTATCCTTTATTGACTGCAAATAAAAGAGAGAAGGCCATACCTTTCCCAGAACCCACTTTTTGGATGTTTTCCTTTAAAGAGGGGTCAACAAATAAACATGCGGCCACTAGATAATGACATGGAGTATCTTATCAAAACAGCAAAGCAGCCCTGGCTGGTGTGGCTTAGTGGACTGAGCGCTGGCCTGGGAACCAAAGGGTCACCTGTGTTCGATTTCCACTTTAGTGCACCTGCCTGGGTTGCAGGCCAGGTCCCCGATAGGGGGCACGTGAGAGGCAACCACACATTGATGTTTCTCTCCCTTTCTTTCTCCCTCCTTTCCCCTCTCTAAGAATAAATAAATAAATAAAAATTTTTAAAAAGTGGCAAAGCGAAGCGTATGAAGGAAGTCCCGAAGGGAACGGTGTCAGTCTTGGGCAGTGTATCCGGGCTGAGGTTTGGAGGAAGGACGGACACAGACTGGTTTGGAGAGTAGGGGAGGCCATACGGAGATGTTATTTAATTGAGGCAAAAGGGGCAGGAATCTTCAAGGTAAATGGAGGGCTGGGTAATTAATATGCAAACATGACTAGAGCCATAGGGCCATGTCTTGCTAAGCCAGGTGGCAATGGGGTAAAAGGAGGGTATGGGAGTGGGGAAGTGAGGTGCCATACATAGGTCCTGAATCCGATATGAAGCGGTCTGTGCAGCTATTTACTCTGAAGAGCTACTTGTGGTGTCACTTAACATAAAAAAATCAAAACCAAAGAAATCCCTAAGATAGTTCTAATAGTCTAGCACTGAGAAGCTTAAAGATGAACTAGTGCTGATACATTTGGAAAGGAGAGAAACACCTCACAATGGGAAGTAAGGCAGAGGAACAATCAGCAGGACTGGGACTGGAGGAGTGCTAGTGAATATATTTTTGTTGAATCTTGGAATTTTTGAGCAGGAAGAACACTGAGTTCAACATCCAATATCCTCAGTGTACAAATGAGGAAAACCAGGGCCTCGTCAGGTCCATAAAGAAGGTGTACACATAGACATCCACATGGGCCAGTGAAGTTCAAGTAGGCCTTATACTTTTTAGAAAATAGTGTAAATGTATTTTAAGGTTTAGACATAGAAACTTCCATAATGTAATTGTGGGATCAGAGGAAACAGAAGGTTGGGTTTGGGTGCATGACTTCTGCATGCTGATTCCAGAAATTTGACCCCTAATCTGCCCTGATCCTGGAGACCTTTGGTGGGTAGAGTTGCACGGGGGCTAATGAGGGTACAGAGAGACAGGTCATCAAAAACCTTTGGAAACATGGTAGGGAGAGAACCGGCGGGTCCTGGAGCTACGCCCTGCTCCTGGGGGCTCCAAGATCAGGGGACGGTTTGAGTGACTGGATCTTTTCCAGGGTGCCCCATTCTGGCTTGGGTCACCCGACTTCCGAGCAGACTCACGTCAGCTTCACACCGGGGGATTATCCGTGACGCTTCAGCCAGTACCCACCCTTCACACCGTGTTATATCCAAAAACAAAAAGCAAAAACATTGAGAACTTTCCCACGGACTGGGAATGCATTTCATTTAGCTTCATTTAAAACACAGTGTTAGAGCTGTGTTCTGCAAATCTGCCAGACACTATAAATACGCAGAAGTCACAGTGGCCTCCTACACCCGTGGAGAGGCCAGTTTTTGGATGGATAACAGACAGGGGGAATTTTAAGTACATCCTGTTCTGCTAAAGCTTCCTTTCCCCCCTATTCTGTTCGCCCTCCTTCTTCTTTTCTTTCCTGCTCATCAACCTCTCCCACCCCAACCCAACAGAAAAAATAATTAACATGAGGGCTGAGCCTGGGCAGGGCTGCAGATTTCTTCTTTCTCTTCCTCAAAGTGCTGCAAAACCTTAGTACTGTAAGAGAATACTCCCCCACCCCACCCTGTGCCCCCTCAGCCCTCCTCTGGCAAACAGGAAACGGCCTGGGCCATGGGGATCCTGAGCCAGGAAATTGGTCTTTGCTGCTCTGGCTACCTTCCCCTTAGGTTCTTCCTGGCCATGCAACACAGTTTAAAATAGTAGCCACCAAAACCCGAAGAAAAGATGATTTCACTGTCTATCCACTGCAAATCGTGGCCTGATTTGGGTGGTGGCAGATGGAACTAATCCTCTGACTCGGCACCTTGAGAATTCTCTAAGGGTCGAGGCTGGTCCTTCCCACAAGATTTCAACACCTGGTGCTCCCCGAGGAGCCGGCCCATCTCCGGAGGCTGTGAATCAGGCAGAGCTGGCTCACCACACACGTGCTTGTACACACACATGTGCACGCACGTGCACACACAGACACACGGTGGGTGAGGCAGCTGTGGAAACCAACAGTCTCTCCGGGGTACGGCCTGTGTGCAGTGCAGGCAGCACATGCCCATCCAGGCTCATGAAGGCAAGCCTGGGGCACAGCCTCTGTCGTTTAGGTCACTCCTGCTGGTTGGGGGCATGTGCGTCCTTACCCGAACCTGGTGGACATGAGAATTTGTAGCACATGCTGAATTCTACTCTTGGTTAGAGTGACAGGTACCAAATAGACTCAGTGAGCTTCCAAGGCAAGGAGAAGAGAAAAATAATTTGAGAAGGCGCAAAGGGTCACCAGCTGTTAATTCTGAGGAATAAAAGAGAAATAATTTTCCACTATGAAGTAGCCCACCTCTGCCTGCTGCCATGCAGATTAAAATCCTCAAATTGGACATAAATTCACAATAATGAAAAGATTCAGGTCACCTCAAAATAGGGCTTATGGCTTGCAATAATTTTGCTTTAATTTGCTACACAATCAGGCAAGTGGGTTTTAAAATAACTTCCATCTACATGCCCGGCACCTCTCAGTGTTGGGAGGATGCAGAAGATATACACAGGCAGACAAATGTAGGTTTACAGTTGCTTGTGTCGAAAAAGACCAGCAGGTTATGATTATCACAATCGCTTTATTAACTCAGAAGCATGTCACAACGGCACAGTGCACTCAGGTACAATCTCAGGAGCGCTCAAATCGCCGGCCTTCATTATTTATACATTCTTGTAGCCTACTTGCTATACTCAAGCACACTTTCATGTACTCACAACTGTAAACCTCTGTATAAGGTCTGTTTACTAGTTTTGAGGACTTTATAATTAGTTGAAGAGAAAGAACTAACTTAGCTGAAGTACGCTGGAAATAAAACGCATCAAACCTTCAAACAATAAGCACTGACCACCTACTAGACCTGCTCCGGGAAAGGCAACCGTGAAAAGCATAAATAAAAGCTTACCCTCAGGAAGCTTATGCTGTAAGTGGGGAGGCAGGGAATCATTAGGAGAAATCAGTAGAACGTATATACCGGATAGTGCAGGTGTTTAGGAGAAAAATAAAGCAGCAAAGGGGGATAGCCGGAGTTGGGGGGGGTGTACTTTTAGAATAGGTGATCAGAAAAGTTATTACTCGAGAAGATGATATTTGAGTAAAAACTTGAAAGATAAAAGTACTGAAATTGCATGGTCCAGGCTGGGTAAGTACTTCAGGAGAAGGACAGATCAGTGAGTAGCCAGAGGAAATTAATGCAAGGGTGAGGCTAGATCCAAACCTTTGAAAATTGAGAAAGCTTTGTCTAGCTGGAAGAAGAAATGAGAGGGTCAAAACTGACATCACATACTGAGATTCTGTACACGGCAATAAATGTTTTCTCCGTGTGTCCTGTTACATAATTTAAAGAAAAACAATTATATTGACCGATTATATGGGTAGATATATCAGCATCCTAAAATTTACTAGGGATGCCCAGGCATCCCCATCACTGTCTCTGGGGTGGGGAGGGTGCCAGGGGATGGGGGTGTCCTTTGTTCGAGCAGAGTTTTCTGGAGAGGTGGCATGGGCAGAAAAGCAGGGCTCTGCCCTCAGTCACAGGGCCAAGGGTTTAAGTCTCATTTGGCCACTTACTACCCTTGTGACTGGGCATGCTTGTTAATGCTCTGAGCCTGAGTTTCTTCATCTCTCAATTGGAAATTAAAAGAAACAGGGCTGTTGTGAGGCACACATAAAGCATGCCAAAAGTCGGACCCATTATTATCATTATCATGATATCGCATAACTATGTGAAATAAAATGGTGGGCCCCCTATGGTTGCTGTGGAATTTTGTCGTAAGTCAAACTCATATTTCACTGTGGAGCTTTCAGCCTGGGGTAAGTGATTAAATGGGGGACAAAGAGAGGTTAAGTGATGCACCCTGGTGACTATGCATGCACTGGGGGTGTGGTTGGATTGTATATCTGGAGCCACCAGTGCAGAGAGCACTTCCAGGGCCTTGTGGCTGCTGATGGGAAAGGGGAGTCGAGAGATGAGACAGAGAGAGGTAGGTGGGGCTGACCGAGGAGGAGGGCCAAGGCAAACATCAGCCAATGGTCCAGAGCTCCCTCCTGGAAACCTTCCTACTGAAAGTTGCTAGTTCTCCAGCATTGCAGAGTTGATGATTGCCTACCAGTCCTTCTCTGAGGAGTGACATTCAGGATGGGACCTGGGGAGAGCTGGCCCTGGGACAGCCACCCTGCCCATGTACTACTTCTTTCCCTCTCTTACTGATCTTAGTTCACCCATGCGATTGCTCAAAAGTCATCTGATAAAAATCCTGGTAAAACCAACTCTGACACTATGAGAAGTTTCAGGCATTTAAAAGTGGCTTGAGTAAGGCCTGAGGGAATGCATCAGGAGTCAAGAAAGCCAGAAAGCCCTTAGAAGTTTGGGAAATAAAGCAGGGGGTGGAGAGAGCTGAGTGTTTCAGAGCAAATTAAAGGTCCACGGAGTGTGATACAGGTTCACACTTGGGTGGCAGCAAGACCAAGAGCTGCTGCAAATACCACACTTGGTTTCTTGAGTGTTTCAGCCACTTTGCCAAGGCAAATGCTCACCGCTGAGCTCAGGTCTCTCTTTGAGCATAGGGGACAAGCATTTCTGGGGCTTTGTGCACTGTCCCTCCCACACGTGATCTAGATTCCATATCATGACGGTGACTTGGACCTGTCTTTGCTTCCCATGGGTCTAATAGACAGGCAGGCATTCAACTACTTGCTGATTCATTAACAAGGCAGTTACTAAGACTTCTTAACCCTTAATTTGTTTTAAACATTTATTGAACACATATCATATACTAGGTACTGTGCTTTACTTGCATCCTCTTGTCTTGTTCTCATTAAAACTTTATGAAGCATCTACTCATTACCTTTGTTTTGCAGAGAAGGAAACTGATCCTTAGAGAGATGACATTATATGCTCAGGCCTTACAGTTAGGAAGTTGTAGGGTCAAAATTCAAACTCCGCCTCTGTCTAACACCCATTGCTGTGTGCTTGAACATAGTTCTACAAGGCCGCACAGTCCATCATTGCTTACTGTGTTCTGTCATGCATAATGCTCACTGTTTTGCCCAAGTTTTTGAGGGAAAAATAAGGATGCACATTATACATGGGTAGTACCTGAAATACCTTGTATCTGTTCTTGTGTTTTGTGATTATTTGTTACAAGAAATTTCTTGTACTGTAATATGTTAAAAAATAAATGCCGAAATTCCTTTATGTTACAAAAACAAGTATTAAATATAAATAAATAAAATGAATTAAAAAATTAAAATGAAAGATTTTTTTCCCCTGAAAATTTGGGCCAAAGATGTGGGTGTACATTATACATGGCAAAATATGGTATGTTTTGACTTCTTTTTGTCTGTAAAGGTGAGTTCCTAAAGCTAGTGATTTTTTTGGAGGGAGCAGGGAGATTGACTTATTTACAGTACATTTTCACAATCATCCATTTACTTATAAATATATTTTGCTTAGTAAAAATGATAGAACATTAACTGTGCTTAGGCACAGCTGATAATTTGTGAGGATTCAAACACAGAAGACCATCCTTGCCTTCCAGGATTTCGCCGTCTGATGGAAACGGGGAGACAAACACAGAAGTGAGTCTTGTGTTTCCTCGTGATGAGTGTGAAGACACGTGTGCTCAGAAGCTGTGGGGCTCCTAGGAGGGGAGCCAAATCCACACTTGGGTGGAGGGTGTCTTCCTGGGGAAGTTGATGCCCAAGCTGACTCTTGGGGACTAGGCCAGAATGAAAGGGTATGTCATCAAATCAGGACGTTGATGGCCTGGAGGTGTGCCAGAGCCATGTGGCTGGAATATGAAGCGCAAGAAGTGGGATGACACATCGGTGAGGAGGGGGACCATGAAAGTCCTTGCATACGGCCAAGCAGTGGGTCCATATTCTAGCAACAATGGTTTGCCTTTGAACCTCTTCCCACAGAGGAAGGCCATGGTAGTTTTGAAAAGCCATTCTGAGAGGAGCACAGAAGAATCAGAACAGGATGCTCAGAGTGGGAAGGCAAGATGAGAAATGACCACAGAGATCCAGGTGAGTGATCAGGAACAGGGCTGTGGAGGGCTTTGATTCTGGTAGAGGACTTTGAGCACTCAGTTCCCCTCCATTGCAAATCAGAAAACATACATATTATGCCTTCATTTAACATTATTAACATCATAATTAAATTCAAATTGGTATTTCTAGTTTTCTTATGTCTACCGTTCATTGATTACCACTCACAGAGTCTGCAGACATTGTTGAGAGCCTTGGTGGCGAGTGCCATTCAAGGTTCCTATATATGTCATGTTGTTTCTGGGGTGGATTTCATTCTCTTCATTTTAGAGAAAAGGAAGTTGAGGCTTGGAGAGGTTAAGAATTTGCCCAGGGTCCTTCAAAGTTACGAAGGTAGGATTCAAACTGAGCCCATCTTCTCAATGAAGTCCATCATGGATTTTTCATATTTGTTTTGGGGGCTAATTTTTTGCTTTTCCACCCACACTTTAGAACTGTATGTTAGTAATCCAGATCTTACACGAAATTCCTTTTTGTACCCTCCAATCCTCATATTAAATAAGGGCCACAGGTTGTGTCGGGACTTGGAACAAAGGTTTTGTAGTTGGTAAAATGTTTTCACTTATGTTACCATCGTTAGATCCTCATGTATACCAGTGAGGTGGGAAATGCATTGTTATTTCCACCTTACAGCTGGGAAAACTGAGGCTCAGAGAAGCAAAATTGTATAAATAAGTGACATAGCTTGCTCTTAATTCTCTGACTTCATCCTTTTCCTTGTTATTGTCTTTTATGGGGCACATTCAGGCAGCAAATGGCATCCCATGACAATCTCTGGTGTATGGAATTCTGGGGAACAATTGTTTGACCCTCTGGTGGTTTCTGTCTTCACCGCCAACCCAACTGATTCAAGAAACACTGAGTGCCTACAGTGTCCAGGCCTTGGGTGTTCGAAGATGCCCGACTCTGCCCTTAGGAAGTAAGGGGTGCACAGAGGGCGTGAGCACAGTTCAGCAAAGGGTGAAATGGTGTGGTCAGTGTCACGCTCGAGGAAGATGCACAGCCCTCTGGCTCAGGGCGAGGGATTACTCACTCTGCTGAGGGTGGGGTGGAGGGCTGGAGCAGGCCTCACTGAGAAGGTGCCATTGAACTGGCTATGGAGGTAGAACTGCATTTCTTTAGGGAGAGAGGGCAGGACGACAGCAGCAGCAACAGCACAAGTATCGCTCGGTAAGCCCTTGCTATGTGCCAGGCCCCATGGTAAGCACTTTACAGGTATTGTTTATTTGCTCCTCCCAATAATCCCATGAGGAGTCAACTAGTATTATCCCCATTTTACAAATCAGGAAATGAAGGCTTAGGGAGGGTATGCACCTAAGCAGTCTGATTCCAGCACATTCTTTCTACCACTGCAGCACAAGGCTGGGCACTCTAACTGGAGACTAGAACTTGAGCAAAGCCTCAAAGATGAGAAAAAACCCAGCACGTTCAAGGTGCAGGGTGGGTGCTTGAAAGGTGGATGGGGCCAATGTGTGGTGGGCCTGACATACCATGATTTTACTTTGCTAGCAAAGTTAGATGCAGTCATGTGATCCGATTTGGTAAGATCCGTGTTTCATACAGATAACTCTGGTGGCAGGAAACAGCAGCTGCAGCAAACCCCCACGCCTAGGGAACCAGGCGCAGAAAGCCAAGCGACCGTGCCTGCATCTAATTTGTGACCGAAGGTGGCAGGGACATGCCTGCAGCTCTTCACGGTGTAGTGCTGCCATGAAGTCCTCTTGTTGCCAGTCCCTCTGATTTTTAAAGACATTTTGGAAAACCAAAATTTTATTTGAAATTTCTTAATTTTGAAATGTAGAAAACTAATTACAATTAGTTTTAGAATTTTTCAGGGCCCAATTATGTGTGTGCCTACTAGTTTGCCACCTCTGGTATAGAGGCCAGCTTGGAATAGAGAGTGCTCAAGGGTAAGGACACTAGTGTCAGGGGGCCACTGTAATAGTCTAGACAGAAGAAGCCTTGAGCACAGGCCATAGCAGGAGGCAGGACAAGGAGGGATTGGGCTTGAAATACATTTTAGTTTTTTAATTTATTTTAAATATATTTTATTGATTATGCTGTTATAGTTGTCCCATTTCCTCCCTTCATTTCCCTCCACCCTGCACACCTTCTCCCACCCACATTTCCCCCCTTTAGTTCATGTCCACGTGTCATAAGTTCTTCAGCTTCTACATCTCCCATACTATTCTTGCCCTCCCCCTATTTTCTCCCTACCATCTATGCTACTTATTCTCTGTACCTTTTCCCCCTCTCTCCTCCTCCCACTCCCCTGTTGCTATCCCTCTACGTGATCTCCATTTCTGTGGTTCTGTTCCTGTTCTAGTTGTTTGCTTAGTTTGTTTTTGTTTTAGGTGTAGTTGTTAATAACTTTGAGTTTGTTGTCATTTTACTATACATGTTTTTTATCTTCTTTTTCTTGGATAAGTCCTTTTAATATTTCATATAATAAGTGCTTGGTGATGATGACCTCCTTTAACTTGACCTTATCTGAGAAGCACGTTATCTGCCCTTCCATTCTAAATGAAAGCTTTGCTGGACAGAGCAATCTGGGATGTAGGTTCTTGCCTTTCATGACTTGGAATACTTCTTTCCAGCCCCTTCTTGCTTATAAGGTCTCTTTTGAGAAATCACTGACAGTCTTATGGGAACTCCTTTGTAGGTTTCTGTCTCCTTATCTCTTGCTGCTTCTAGGATTCTCTCCTTCATTTTTACCTTGGCCAATGTAATTACGATGTGCCTTGGTGTGTTCCTCCTTGGGTCCAACTTCTCTGGGACTCTGAGCTCCCTGGACTTCCTAGAAGTCTATTTCCTTTACCAGATTGGGGAAGTTCTCCTTTATTACTTATTCAAATAAGTTTTTCACTTGTTGCTCTTCCTCTTCTCCTTCTGGTACCCCTATAATTCAGATGTTGGAACATTTCAAGATTTCCTGGAGGTTCCTAAGCCTCTCCTCATTTGTTTGAATTCTTGTTTCTTCATTCTTTTCTGTTTGGTTGTTTCTTTCTTCCTTCTGGTCCACTCCATTGATTTAAGTCTTAGTTTTTTTCCCATCACTATTGGTTCCCTATGTATTTTCCTTCATTTCACTTATCGTAGCCTTCATTTTTTCATCAAATTTGTGACCAAATTCAACCAATTCTCTGATCATCCTGATCACCAGTGTTTTGAACTGTGCATCTGATAGGTTGGCTATCTTTTCATCACTTAGTTGAATTTGCTGTGGAGATTTGATCTGTTCTTCTGTTTGGGCCATTTTTTTTTGTCTTGTCGCACCTGTTATGTATGAGGGGCGGAGCCATAGGTGTTCACCAGGGTGGGGTAACTCAGTTGCTGGGTTGTGACGCTGTATGTGGGGATGGGGTCTGAGAGGGAACAATGGCGCTTGCTCCACTCTCTGCTGGATTTCAGTCCCTTCTGCCACTTCCCCCAACCAAATTGGGCCCTTCTGGTGCTGGTTCCCAGGTGGCTGGGCTTGTGTATGTTCTAGGACCCTGTGGGTCTCTCCAACGAACTCTCCTGTGAGGCTGGGAGTCTCTCCCTGAGCCTCAACCCCTACAGGTGTTTTCAATTGGTGCTTTGAGGCTTTATTTCCCTGAGCTGGGACCCTGGGTTGCTTGGTCTGTCTCCCTCCCCAGTTTCACCTGGTTTATCT
This sequence comes from Tonatia bakeri, assembly GCA_004024845.1. Lineage (NCBI taxonomy): Eukaryota > Metazoa > Chordata > Mammalia > Chiroptera > Phyllostomidae > Tonatia > Tonatia bakeri. The sequence continues at coordinate 24,806 of PVIA01002520.1, forward strand.
GGGCGGGAATGTGGGACCGCATGGTTAGCCAGCTGCTTTGTGCACCATGCCTCACTTCACAACTGCTGCCTGCCTGGGTCTGCCCGTTTCCACCCTGCGCCCGGGGTCTGCCAGCTGCAGCCTGCACACCCGGGGTCTGCCTGCTGCTACTTGTGAGCCTGGGGTTTGTCAGCTGCTGCCTTTCGCTCCCGGTGCCACCGCTTTTTTTGCCACGACCCCTCTCTGCCCGGCTGCCCGACTCCACCCTTCCTACTGGTCTGGATGAATGTTTCTATTTTAACTCCTTGGTTGTTGGACTTCTGTACAGTTCAATTTTCTGTCAGTTATGGTTGTTTTTTTGTTTCCAAATTGTCTTTATTTTGGTTGTGTGAGGAGGCACAGTGTGTCTACCTATGCCTCCATCTTGGCCAGGAGTCCTGAAATGCATTTTAAAAGGATTAAATGGAACTTGGAGACTTTGGACGTGGAGGGTGGCAGAGGGAGGAGTCTAAACTGACTGGGTGGATCATGGAGCCATTAATTTGCTTAATTTTGGGACAATTGTTTATTGAGCATCTACTGCATGTAAGGTGTTGTGTTAGGAGCTGGGATAAATCAAGGACTCACATAGTACTTTGCTGTGAAGGAGCCAAGAATTTTGTGAAGAGATCTCTTGGAGGGTAAGCACAGGGAAGTTTGGGGGCACAAAGGAGCACTTCCTCCAACCTCAGGAAGTGGAGTATGAGGGAAGGCTTTGCTAATAAGAAATACAGGAGACAAGCACATGTGAGAGAGATCACGAGTCTGATCTTGGATTACTTGAGCTGAGCCTTATCTGTGATCTGATACCCTCTGTGATGTTTTTAGTTTTATGACAGTTGAAAGCCCAGATGGCTGGCTCACTTTTATGAGACATTCCTCTCTCGCAGTCATGTTTTTCCTCTGTTCTCTATTGAAATGGTCAGCATCAGTGGGTACTCGGTTGAGGGTGTAACAGATGCTGGTGTTACTGCCATTGTCCACAGCTTCCCCAGGTCCCCTCCCACTTGCTGTCTACCTTATATGTTGCAATATTTGTAAAATAAGCCTGAGCTTGCTTTTTTAGTTTACTCATCATTGTTGTGGTTAATGATCTGCTTTTTTTCCTGTATTATTATTATTTGGTGGATTAATTATGGAGGGAACACTATGTGCTGTTAATCACTCTACCTACTTCTTGAGAGTACCCCATATTCTTCATTCAAATCCTTTCAAAAGTTTCATTTCATTCACTCAACAAATATTTACTGGGCATCTATAAGTGCCAGGAACTGTTCTAGCTGCTTGGAATGCATCTGTGAATAAAGGATTCCTATCCTTGTGGAGCCTTATTTTGCTGCAGCCTAAATGATTGGGCTCTTAGTGATTTCTGTGTTGCTTTTTGGGATGTGCACAGATGGACGCCCCCTTCCAGCCAGGACAATGTTCCTCCAGCCCTCTCACAAGCAGGGCTGCGCGCTTCTTCACCTGAGCCTCACTGTTCCCCTAGTGTGAATTTTCTACAGAATGGCAGCTTCTTAACTTGGCAACTGGGACTTCACTGTCCCAAACAGAAACTTCAGTGCTTTGCCCAAGTTCTAAATGTCACTGCCACTGTCATTTCTCTGATTATAATTTTAAAAAAAATCCTCACGCAAGAATATGTTCTTTGATCTTTAGAGACAAAAGAAAGGGGGAGGGAAGAGAGAGAGGGAAAGACTTGGATGTGAAAGAGACATCGATTGGTTGCTTCCTGTATGTGTCCCGACCAGGGATGGAACCCACAACCCAGATACGTGCCCTGGCTAGGAATCAAACCTACAACCTCCTGGTGTGTGGAATGATGCTCCAACCAACTGAGCCATTCTGCCAGGGCTCTGACCATTTTTAAATCCCATAGGTGGCAGCCCCTTTACATAAATTGAAAACAATTTATGTTTTCTTTGGAGAAGATAAACCTTTAATCCTCCCATTACCTTAATCATCAGTGTGCACTTCTGTCATAAAGCCCTTACAATCTTTAATTCTTTGTCCTCAGCTAAGAGTTGTTTCTGGGGGAAGGTCTCCACTGTGTCCAAACGGTGCCGGGAATGCACACTTGAGCTGGTTCACTAAGTTGAATTTGGTAGGTGAGCAGGAGACTCAAGCAAATTTCCCTTGGGAGTTAGTTCTCTTCAGATCACCAGGCATGCAAGCTATGCCTGGAATGAGGAACCCAGATGTTTGCCCACTGAGGGAACACTGGTGTGGGGTGTGGGGAGGGGTCTCTTAGAGTCACAGCTGCTCCTTGACTGTATAGGAAGCCAACTGGAGTAGTTCAAAACCACCTCACATACTGGGAGTCCTCCACCTTTTGGGACCATCCTGGATCTATAGCAGACCCTTTATGGCTTTCACAAGTCACAAAAAGTTCAGCAATGTAAAGGAGAGAGGAAAGTTACAGCAAAGAAAAAGTTAAAACAACACCTAAGAACCCAGATGCTGTTTCTTAATAGTTCTGTGGCCGTGGTCTAGCAATTAGGCTTTTCTGAGCCTCAGTTTTACTCTTCCATTAAGGTTTAAAAAAAGAGGTTAAAATACAAGGAATGTATGTCCATAAGATGCTATGCAAATGCAAATCTTTACTGTTGTTGTTATGATTACTTTAGCAAGCCTCCCTCTTGGCATCTATACCATTCTGAACCTGAATCCTCAGCACTGCCATGGACATTCCTTCAACAGCTAGTGCCCAGTGAGTCGCCCCTCCCTGCCCTGCCCATCAGTCAGCCAGCACGGGGCTGAGGAATCTGTGCAGCTGTCACCTTGCCCCTACTAGCACAGACTTTGCATTTTATTGGTTCTGAGCTAAGGCTGGAAACTCCTTGGCAAGAGCCCCACCAGCACAGACTTGTCTGTTTTACTGCATCCAGTCTGAAGAAGGCAGCGCACGATACCAGGAGGCAGGGAACTATAAGCTTATTGGGGGCAGATTACTGGCACACGTCCTGTGGACTCTCTGAGTTCAGTGGGGCCTCCATCCTGTGCAACTGGCTAGGATCACATCCTGAGCCAGGGGATTAAGGCATACAAGAGAGTGAAATGATGCCATGAGTCTGGAATTTTGGGAAAAGGGTGTGTTCAAGTTGAGAACACTAATGAAGCAGTCCATGGAATTTAGCCAGAACTAAAGAATCTTTAAAATCTCAGATTCCTGGCAACTACCCAGCCCTATATTTTTAGGGTTCAGCAATCCCATGGATCCATGTTCTCAGATAAAAGATCAGAAGGACAATCGTGTGAACTGCCGATCGCTTTTGATGAGATGGAGAAGAGAAGGAGGAAGCTGGAGAGAGCTGGTTGGCATCCATTTAGACATGCTTGGCATGAGGTTTTAGAATTGGGAAAGTGACTATCCTAAAATGTTAGTACTGAAAGGAACCTTCAAGAACACAAGGATAGGATCCAGAGTGCTTAAGTGAGTGTTGTAAAACTGCACAGAATTGAGTAATGAAATCTGTACTACCTGCCAATTCAACGAATGGGGGCTAGAATGTTCAGTAAGATGGCAAATGAGTCATTCCATGTGCAGATATGTTATGTGCAAGGATTTTCACCACAGGACTGTTTAGGGTGACAAAAAAATCAAAGCAACATAAATATCCATTTTCCATTAATAGGGAATCTTAAAAATAACCTTACGGCAGATGCACATAGCAGAATACTTGGTAACCACTACAAATAACAGCGCTGATCTGGACTTACTGACACTGGAAGCTGTGAGGCTGAGCCAGAGGGATACCACAGCCTGTTGCGTGATAACAGCACATGGCAGTACAGCGTGTATGGATGGTGTTTTATGTATGTGTACCTATACATGAACGATTGTTTACGATAATTACCTCAGAGGTGAGGTTTTGGATGATTTTAATTTTCTTTTTTACATTTTCATGCATTATTGGAATTTTGTTCAAAGATAGTGATTCATTTTTTACAATCAGAAATCACGTACTGAAAGGATATCTTGGTTTTGGATCATGGACCTTGTGTGCAGTTTCAGAGGCTTGCAGGATGGGGGGAATAAATTTCTCCACATCCGGTTGGTTTACAGTTTCTTTCCCTTCCGTAACATGCAAGTGCTGCCCAGCACACAATCCAGAAAGAAGGGCATCTTGGAGGGCACGATGCCTGGGATCTTCAAGGAAAAGTTCCGAGTACAAAGAGTATATGAAGACACCCCCAGAACATAAGAATGAAGTCCTCATTTAAGAGTAAGAATTAAGCAAGCCCTCCTTGGGACACGCCCACTTGAATCTCCTTTCAGAGTGAATTTTCTTTCTCCTAAACTCTAAGGGTCCTCAGAAACTTATACCCTAGGGAGAAGTGGGGAACGGCAGCTCATTCCTGGCTAAGCCCCTGAACCTGTCTCCGAAGACTCTTTTTCTCTGACTTTTCAGTGAGCTGACAGCAGCCCCGCCTAGGCTCACTTCTTTCCTATATCATTTCTAGAGAGCCAAAGCAGCCCCGCCTAGGCTCTCTCCTGTTGCCTCTTCTTGTTTCACTATCTCCAGGTTTAATCAATTTAATCTCCAAATAGAAAAAAAAGTAAAAATTAGGAGGAATAGGTTGGTTTGAGCCTCTATGGATGTGATCCCTCCAAATTGTCACAGAAGGTGTCCGAGATTTACAGTCCCCCAACTCTAAGTAAGATGCTTGAGTGTAGTCATGGGCAAGAGTGGCTAAGGTGAAATGATAACTAGAAAGACGTATCTGAATAAATCCCAGTGGGTATTGCTGTAATCTGGCTGAAGGTCCACTGTGTTAATTAACCAATAGGGGCTGATCAGTGCAGGGTCTGGAAAAGGAACTGGGTGTGTTCGTCAGCACTGACCCTGCCATGCTAGGAAAGAATGGCTGTACATGCTGAGAACACACACTCTTCCAGGTTCAAGTGCCTTGAGCCAACTCCCTACATACCACCCACAAGGAGTAGGGTGGACCTGGCATTGTGTGTTTGGAATGGCAAAAGTCACCTTGTGTGTGTGCGTGTATATGTCTTAAGGATTGAAAATATGTCATTTAAGTCTTATAAGACCTAAAAATATTCAACTAATCACCCTAAAATTTAACCAGAAAGAATTTCCAATGAGGCTGAGTTATTGAGTCACTCTACTTAGTTTTTATTCGTTATCACCAAATGATTCATTATCACTTTCGTGAGCTTGAAAGTGCTAATTTGGTCTCAAAGGCCACTTCTAGAATGTCCCTGTGTGCCCCGCTGACCACACAGTCCTAGAGGGGAATATATTTTAAAAATCCCCCCAGGATGGCCTTCCAGGCCCCCTTCCATGACAATTTCCTTGGGCAAATTTAAAAATATGTGCTCATTGTTTTTCTTATAGCTGTGGGGGTGTTGCTACAGGGTGCTCTGATAAGCAGCTCAGTTTGGGGGGAAAATCTTGGAGGACCCCAGATCTTTTACCTGGAAATTGGACACTCCATTGATTAAATGTACTAGATTTTAATGGGGTACCTGCTCTGTAGGCAGCATCTAACTACTGAACCTGCCGCCTATTCTATGCATATTCATTGCGTATGACTATGCAGCACCTGAAATGGTCCGTTAAACAGTAGGAATCGTGTGTCCAGTAACATGAGGTGGAAAGTGAAGAAGGTGCCATACTTTCAAGGTCTCCCTTCTAGTATTGCAGTTGACATTAGTTGTAGAAAGGATCTTTTCTCTTCTTATTTTGTTTGCTTGATATTCTCTTGCTCTGAAGCCCTAACCATGTAGACATAGCTTGGGAGGTCTGTTCTTTTAGACATTTCAACCACCCCTACACTCCCAATTGCCTGAACAAGTGGATTACAGGATTAATATCAATCTGTTCACTGCCCAGGGTGGCAGGGTAGGCTTATTTCACCTGCCAGGTTCAGACGTCATTGCCAACACAGCCATGTCTCTCCTACAACCCCGTCCACCACTGCGCTTTGTTGTGGAGACTTTTCACGCAGCTGGAACTGTCAGGCTAAGGGCCAGCATTCTTGGAAACTTGGAGTTCCATCAGTTTTATCTTTCAAAGCTGTTTCGGGACAAGCTCTCTAAGAGACAAGGAAGGGGAAGACTAAGGAGATTCTAGAGACTCCTCATTTTGTCAAATTGTATTACATTTTGATGAGATCTGAAGAAAGCAAACAATAAAAGCAGGAAGAAAACAGTCTGCAGGAGAAATAAAGAGCGGAGCAGAGCAGAAAGAGGTGACAGGGAGGAAGATGAAATTGCTGGTAAATTCTCAAATTTCAAACAGGAGTGGGAAGGAACGTACATTCATTTGACTTTGGAAAATAGTATTTGACATTTTTTAATCAACTTACCTTTCAAGCATTGGTTGCTCATATGCCCAGGGATGTCCCTGTGCATAGCATAGCTTTGGGGAACATGTTTGAGATTCTTTTGGGCTGAGTTTGAGCAAAAACAAATTCAAGGTATTCTTAGTTTTTTCTTTTTTCCTGAGGGCCACCGGGGCCAGGCCACTTTAAGAGATTTCTCCTTATATCTAGTCATTAAAAGCCCTTAATTCATACATTCACGTAAAGTATTTATGCCAGTTCAGACTTGAAAATCTGCCCCACACGGCATCACACCAGAAGTTGATTTTTGTTTCTTCAGAAGGAGGAGGAAACATTGCCGTGTCTGAGAGAAACAGTGGCATTGGACAAGAGGGGACACTCTTTCCCAAGAACTTATGGCTTTATTGAGGTCAAAGAAGTTTTGCTCAGTTCTTTACTCACATGTGGAGTGAGTGTGTCTAGTCCACCCTCCAGGAGAGGGGAATGGGAGTGAGGAGCAGAATGTCAGGGTCCTCTACCTGTTTGAAAGGACTGAGAAGAGGCCAGATAGGGCTGCATTCTCCAGCCCCATGTGGTTTTAGACCCCCGAACCTTTTGCTATGGGCAGACTTAAAACCGTCCAGCTCACAGCCAAGGAAAAATCAGGCTTAATGTTTTAATTCTGTCCAGAGGCTCAATGAACTGGAGCTTCAGCCAGAGCAGATCCAATTTCCTTCCCAGACTTGATAACTTTGTTTGATAAAATGAGCTCAGTGACATTTCAGGGGTTAATTACGAGCCTTTAGCAATCCTGAATGGGTATTTATTTTTAAAAAATAGTTACGCAATTTAGCTTTATATGGTACCTGTGTGTGTGTGAGTGTGCACACGCGTGTGCATGTGTTTGAAGAGCTCAAAACATTTAACATTTTTTCTTCAAACTTACGTCTCCAAAAGTACATGGAAGGTGAGATTTATTAGGCTATGATGTCTACTCACTTTTAGGTTGAATAGCACGAGGCAGATCACTGGCTTACCCCGAGGCCAGGCAGTGGGAGCACAAGACTACAACTCCTGTTTTCTGAGTCCCGTTTTCAGGACCCACTGAAACCTACTGCCTCTCCCTTTCAAACCCAGGGTGGGAATGCAGAAGGATCAAATACCCCTCTGCTGAAGTACCTAAAGGGAAGCCTCTGCTTTTTGCCATAGTTTAACCCCCAGAGGGCGGCAGGAGGCAGCATGCTTCCCTTTCAATGTTCCCGGGCCCCAGACATATCTCTTTAAGAAATGTCACCAGACCAGATGCCTCAGCATCCCAGGACTCTAGAGCCCAGCCTGCCTTTACAAGCTGCTGAGGGAAGAGTCTGAAACTGGCAGAAGGCCTTGGACGTGAAAGGCAAATGGAAGGGCGGGGGAAGGCTAGGGAGGGTGGTAGAATGCAGCTCAGAAAGAATGTGTGTCATTCTGTTCCTGTAGCCCAAGAGGACTTCTGGGCCCCACTGTCCAGCCCTCCCAGAGGGTTAGGCTGCTCGGAGATCACAGGGACGCAACCCATCGCTGGGAGTGGCTCCTCTCAGACAGGCATTTTTATTATGAAACGAGTGATGGGGGAGGGGCGATGAAAGATAGGAGAAACTGAAGCAATCCTCTGTCACATCACCACTTTTTAATGAAAAATTGCCACTGTCTCATCCTTACAGGGACAGAATTCAGTTCTTTGGACTTGGAAAGATTTGGCATCAAATCAGCGTGCTTGTGTGTGCACACATGCACACGTGTGTATGTGTTTGCATGTATGCATGTGCGTGTGCCTGTGGTGTTTTTCTCATCATCTATTTCAGAAGAATATTCTCTCCTTTCCATTAAATTTTTTCCTAAAAAACAATGTTTTATAGGTTCATTGCAGAAGATTTGGAAAATGTGGAAATGTTACACAGAAGAAATGAAAATTCACCTATAATTTTACCACCTAATTTTATCAATATTTTGGTGAATAGCCACCAGTCTGTTTCTTTTTTTTTTTTTTAAATGGAATGTAAGTTCCAAGAACATACACACAGGGATCTTGCTCACTCTGGTCCAGTGCTCTGACAGTGCCTACTGTGTTATGACCCGTAGATGTTGGTTGAATGAATGAATGGATGAATGAATGAATGAATAACCACATACGAATAATTTGAATTGAAATAGGTTGTCATGATGCAGCAGAGAATAATAGAAATGGAGTTGTTTGGATGTGACAAGGTTGGAATGAAACTGCCACTGCTACTGTGTCTCCAGGGATCAGTCACTTGAGCTCCCTGGGCCTCAATTTCTCCATTGATAAAACAATTGTTATAGTTAACATTTATTGAGTGCTTACTATGTGCGAAGCATTGTTATAAACTCTGGGTGCTTCTCCCCACAACTCTGTGAGATAGCTACCTTCTACCCCCATTTCATGCACAAGGAAACTGAGGCCTGCAGAAGTTGATTTTGGTTTGCACACAGTCAGTCACACAGAAAATAAAGGGGAGAGCTGGGCTTGAACCCAGGTATCTGGGCCTCCTCTCCAGTGGAACGCCTGGCTGTGGGATCAGATGACTTCTCCGGCCCCTCCCGGCTCCAGTCCTGAGTGAGAGAGGAGGGGTGCAGGGAAGGCGTGATGATTATGTTCTGGGCCAAGCACACAGAAGTCGATTGCGGAGCAAGGTCCACAGGATTAGTGCATGGAGATCAGAGAGCAAAGTTATCAGCCAGCGGACTTCCTCCCAAATGTGTGGAAGCCACATGGGCGCTCAGGGCAGAATGATGATAAATCAGTCTGCTGTCACCAGAGCTCTTTCATTCAGAGGCTGGGTGACCTGGACTCTTGGTGTGGCCCCTTCTGCTTCCAGGGCCCCACCTTATAGGACAGTGCACTGGGGTCAGGCAGGGAAGTAAATAAGTAAATCTGATCGTTCTTGATCGTGAGCAGCAGCTGATGCATTTGATGAGGGAGGAAGAATGGGACTCTCCTTTGATGATTAAATAGAATCTCCAGGGGCAGGACACTGACCCTCTTCCTCCCCCTCCCCAGATGAAACTATGAGCAGATAACTATGAGCTCTGCCTTATCCCCTTGGTAACCGAGACTCCTTTTTGGTAAGGAGGAATGGGCTTCGGTAAACAGATCTATTTGTGTGACTTCTATTACTCATTTGAAGCCATGTCAGTCTTTTTTCCACTGTGGTCTGTGTGTCTGAGTCAGAGGGAGCCTGAACAGGCCTCTCTGAATTGATGGCTCACTCCCAGCCTCTCTTGACTGACTGCCAGCCTAGCAGGGCGTAGCTTACCAGCAAATCTTTTTTTTTTTTTTTTTAAGCCAGACTGATTCATAGAAACTCCTTTAAAACAGAGTGAAAAGAAACCGCCCATCACACACCCCAGCACACCAGCGCAGGAAACTTATAACCTCGGGAGGCAGGTCCCTCCCTTCACTGTGGTCACAAAGCTCCCGAAGAGCGGACGAGCCACCAGCAGCCGCCAGCTCCTGCCACTCGAGGTGCCTCTGTCGCCAGATCCTCAGGTAGGACAGCTCCCAACACTGTGAGGAAACAGAATTGTTTCCTTTCCACTGCTCTCCTTCTTCTGACCTCATCTAAGTCCTGCTTTTTCTTTTTCCCTTTGCAATTTTTCTGTGATTCCTTGAAATGAATCCTTGAAACTTTTGGCTGAAAGTAGGTACTGAGACAACTTTTTCCATAAGGTTCAGAAAAATGTATTTGGACGGTGGGATGTGGAAAGGGTCAGGGAAATCAGCAGGACTGGGCTGTAATTATGTCCTGCAGTACCTGGGTTCTCACTCTGAAGATGTGAAGGGAGCAGGGACTTTGGAACACACCTGGACAGGACCGTCTTTATGGAGGAAACGCTACGCACCTTTGAAATGACAAGCTGTGCTTGCCACATGTTTCCCATTCCTCCATTTTGATTCAAACTGCTTCAGGACTTGAATTGTGATTCTGCTTGTTGGTTGTTTGTTGGTCTTTCTGGGGTGACGATGGGTAGAGAGCCGCTTTTCAAATTGTTTTTGCTGTTGCTTTTACTGCTGCCTTTTTGCTTGTTCATTCACTGCTGTTTGAATTTAAGTGGTTTTTCCTCCCCACAGGGTGGGACAAGAGAGGGGTTTTGTTTAAAGAAAACCGTTAGAGCAAGAAGAGGAGGGAGGGAGAGAGAGAGAGAGACAGAGAGTGAGAAGAGGGCAGCAACTGGTGTTTCAAAGAAAACTTGGGAGGGGTTGACTTGCTGAGACGGGGAGCCTGATGCAGATTCCAGATCTCCGTCTCTCCTTGGCCAGATGCTCGAGATGGGAGAGGTGGGAGGGAAACTGGATTTGGGGGAGAGGGTGGGGCAGACCGACGTCATCTGTTCCTGTAACAAAACTGTTGAATGGCTTTGTGCTTCCACCCCACAAATAGCTGAATTTTAGTGCTGAGTGGAAAGTTGGTATATCAGAAGTGATAAAAAAAAGTTTTTTTAGAAGGATGTGGACTTTTTCTGCATGGAAGCCAGTGATTGTTTGGGCACATTTGTCTTCTCACTCTTTTCCAAATTGTGATTGTCAGATGCACACATTCGTGCTGATCACGAAGTGAATCTGGAGAAAGGAAGGAGGGTGATTTCTGATTTTTGCTTTTTTTTTGGTTAGCATTTTGGTTGAGGTGTGGTCTGTTTCAGCATAGATACCAGTGGATTTACCACCCCCACCCCCCAACCCAGCATAAACAAGAGGAGGAAAATGACAGGATTCAGCTTGTCTGATGAAATTAGACTTTTCCTTTAGAAATGCAGTCTGTTGGAAGGGAAGATTTAAATGTAATCAGCCTGTGTACATTGCACAGGCAAAGCTCCTAGTAAAACTGCCCGCAGGGGGATGATTAAGTAAATTCGAGGGCAACTTTTCAAGATGCAGGAACTCCTACGTTTGCTTAAAAGGTTTATTATTTTCAGATTACCTGGATGTGGACTAGGGACGCCATTATGAAGTTGATAGTAATGGTATTCTATGAAGTCAGTACCAATCTTTTAGTTCTGTGCAGGTTAAAACTAATGAGCTAACTTAACCAGTCAGCAGATAGAAAATACTGAAAATTCTGGGGGCGTAAACCGTCATGGATTACATTATTTGCGCAGCCTTTCGCATTATACTGTAGTTTTATACATGAAAAAGTAGGCGGTGTGCTGTTTCCTGGGCTTTGAGGGCAACTGAAAGAAAAATGCTACTCTGGTTCCCGCTTTCCCCTCTTCCTCCCAGAAGTGGTGAGAGAGTCCGTAGCTGCAGCAGCGTTTCTGGAATGCAGCTGGAAGTCATCGACAACGCTGAACTGGGAGGGTTGTGTTCCCCTCCCCTGCTGCCTCCCACCCGCGCAGGAGGATCGGATTCCACCCCAGACTCTGAAGAACGGGTGGGGGCGGGGGCTGTCTGGAGGGCGGCTGGACGTCCGGTCTGGCGGCCGGTGGGAGGACCCCCCAGACTGCCATGGTTTGAGGGGACTAGACTGTGCTGGGAGCTGTCCGAAGGCCATCAAGGACCAACCCAGAACAGATCACATCCCAGAACAGACACTGGCCACCTCCCAAGAGTACAGGGCAGACCTCTGAGGAAGGAAAGACATCCTTCCACAGACCACTGAAAAGACTCACTGTGGCTTTCTCAACTCTTCCCGCTTCCGCCCGGAGACCAGAGCAAGGCCCCTGTGGTTACCAGGGGCAACATCCAGACTTGGGGATGGGGGCAGTTGTTAACTGAATGGGCTTCACCAAGACCATCCTGGGGATGCAGACCCTCTTGGTCTGGTCTGGGTGGCTCCGTGGGTTTTATTTGGTTCCTGCCAGACCCACCAAGATCAATGGTTCCTGCATGAAGAAGCAAAATGGCTTTTTAAAAAAGAGGCTCCTCAGAGGCAGATGGGGAACGTGTTTGAAAAGTGGCCACAGAGAAGGGCACAAGACCAATTTAGTTATATTCTACTCTTTGTTTTGTTCATCAAATTCTTGGTCTGTGAAGAACCTTGAAGGTCAAGTCTATTACTCTCCTACCAAATGCAGAAATTCCATTTTTACACCACCTGGGACAGATGGCCATTAGACATTTCTTTTAGAACTTCAGGGAATTTCTGGGGGTGGAGCTCACTGCCTCAGAGTGCACCCCATGCTCATGCCCCTTTACTGGACAGCACTAGTTATTAGGGTCTCTTAAATCTGGCAAAATTGGTTTCTTTATAACTTCCATTCTTTGTTCTAGTTCTGAGGTCCTGTAGTGACCCAGAAAATATCTATTCCATTTTTGTTGTTACTGCTCCACCCAATGCTCCTTACGCCCTAAATCTTGAACCCTTAACTGAATATTTAATGGATAAAACTTGGTTAGTACTAATATTACAGTGTGACACTCAGCAAGAGGGGCAGGAAACATTTTGGAGCTTTGAAACTATGCACATAGTAAACCGTGGCCATATGATTTGATTCTGAGATATTTCCTTCTCTGCACATGGATATGGTTCCTTCTTTAACTTACCACACATGTATACAAAAGCTCAGAGACATTCCAGACTCTTAGATATGCATACTTGGGGGACACACCCAGTTGCTACTCATAAGGTCACGGTTAAATCAATTTAATACTAAACACAGAGGCTTCTAACTTGGCCCTGTGGGGTTGTCTCTTACTTTGGTCCATGGGCATGTAGCCCATGCCTTTATACTGTAACCGCCTGTCATGGTGACTCTGGGAACAGGCTGCCAACCCAGTGTAACCTTGGTGTCACTGCTGGCAGGCAGTCTGGATGTCAGTCCCTTAAAGAGAGTTCATCATCCCAGCCAGGGCAGCACTGGAATTTTCTGACCATAAACTTCCCATTTCCAACCCTCTTCCCAGTTCTGCCCAGATGACTCCAGATTTTATTCAGTAAAGAAGGGGGTCCAAATGTGGTTCTGATTAGTAGTCTACTTGACTTTCCCACACTCTCCCCAAACACACATGTCTCACAATCATACTTTGTAACACTTCAGTCCCTGGTGCTGTGACTGGGTAAATCGTTTCTCTCAATTTCATTGTAAGATCCACTGATGTGACATATAAAGATAAAACTATAAACGCTTGTGGAGACTGCTGTTTTCCGTTTTCTAAAAAAGATTTTATTTGTTTATTTTTAGAGAGAGGGGGAGAGAGGAAGAGAAGGAGAGAAACATTGACATGAGAGAAAAACATCAATCCGTTGCCTCTCATACATGCCCTGACCCGGGACCAGACCTGTAACCCAGGCATGTGCCCTGACTGGGAATCAAGGGACTTGACTAAGACAGGGACTTTTTGCTTTGCAGCACGATGCCCAACCAACCAACGGAGCCACACCGACCAGGGCTTCTTTTTTGTTTTAACAAAGTATTCGGGTCAACGTTACCTTCCCTGTTGTGGAAATGGTGTTTTCCTAGAACTAAAAGGGACTCCTCTGCTCCTGGTGCTGGCAGCCTTATGTGGATCTGGCAGTTTCTGTATTTTCTGAGCCTATTTCATAAAATCTCTCTTCAATGGCATAAGTGAGATTGGGAGCCCTTTAAGCACAGGTTGACCTGGTGGCAGAAATCCTGGAGTAGATGCAAGGTGGCTGAACAAGAAGACGAGGGGCTGGGCTCTTGTCCTGACTCTGCTGTGAGACCACGATTAGGTCATCTGTCTTCTCAGTTAAGGAGGCTGAACTTGGTGGTATCCAATGCCCATTGTGGCTCTGAAATTCTATTGTTCTAAGGTCCTAACATTCCTATTTTGAGAAATCCTTGACTCATGTTAGTAACTAGTTTAATCCATAAAAATAGGTAGAAAAGTGGAACGAGGCAACACATTGCACTGAAACAGGTGTTTGAAGGACTGAGGACCCAGGCTGTTTCCTCTGCTTCATCAGCTCGGAGATTCCTTAGGTGTGGTGTGGGCAGCCTTTATCATCCAATAGCAATGAGCACTCGCCCAGCTTGGGGATGAAAAGAAAGAGGTTTGATTAATGAAACATGAAGGAGCCAGCTCAGATGAGGAGGGGCAGGCTGGCTAAGCCTGCTAAGACTGAGAACCGCCAGGGACCCAACCAGGCTCAGGGAGAAACTGAGCAGGTCCTGGGAAAGGAGCTCCACCCTCTTCTCAAGCAGGGAGACCCCGCAGCCTGAGGGTGTGGCTGCACAGGTGTGGATGGGAACCAGTGAGGAACAAATTGAGAGGAGGAAAGGGAAGGTGCATGGAGGAAATGGCGGGGAAGGAGCAAGTGGGACTGCCTGTGGTTCCCTGGGGCCCCTGTGTTGGGGCAAAGCAAAGGTGCAAACACGAAGGCCTGGGAGAGGAAGAAAAAATGAAGTGATGAGAGGAAGACCAAGGTGCTGAAAGAGCAAGAGAGAAGTGTGAGGATGTTTCTACTCCTAAGTCTCTCCTGTCTTGTTGGGGGACCACCTGCTCTCAGTGTTTCGGGATCTTCCTTGGGGTCAAATACTCTGTTCATTGTGCCAGTGAAGAACCTTCTGTTGCTCAGGCATGAATGTTGGTCAACACATCCTTGCTATCATTTGTGTTTCCATGGAATATTTGTGCCAGTAGGGCGGTAATTTTCCCAACATTTCTCCTCTTCTCAGGTCAGAGCTGAGAGCAAAATGAGGTTTTTGATACTTAGACTTATTTCAAATAATCGAAGGCCCCTCCTCAGCAGCCTGGAGCTACAGCATGGTGGAGAGAGCATTACAGTCCTTCATAATGAGTTGGGCCTGGGGGTGTGTTCATACTTAGCTCAGAGAGTGCTGAGGCCTGGAGCTTCCCTTTGCTTTGTGCTTCAGTGGGGAGGGGACTCTGTGCTGTGGGTGGGGCAGCTTGTCTCAGGGTTTGCAGTGTGGGGGTGGATGGGTCTGGGCCTTTGGTGGCCAGGCAGGAAGAAGCAGGGGCCCTTGAAAGAGACTTTGTTTTAGCTAGTGGCCCTGTTTTGAGAGGCTGTGTTGACCCTCCGATTAACTAGGAGGTAGCAGGAGGAACAGAGTGAAGTTCCAGAAGACTACTGGACTCTAAGACCAGTAGAGGAGAGAGATCACCCTGGAGTGAAGAGGCCTGGTCTAGACCCGGGAGACAGTGGGCTTTGGCTCTGATCCTGTTTTTCCTCTGGGGACCCCCACTTCTTCCTTTGTCAAGGGATTAGATTGAATAACCTAACCACCTCTGGACTTCTAAACAACCAATTGCCCTTAAAAAGAGAAACAAAACCCACAGCCCACCCAGTGCTTTCCCAGGGTACCTCTGGTTTAGGGGGAGGGTCCCAGCCAGCTAGTCGCCACCCCTCAAGGCTGCAGTTTTGCTGGTTGAAGCATGTTGCCGCCATCTACTGTCGACCCGCCCAAGCGCCGCTGGGGCTGGGCCACACCTTGATATTTCTTCCCAAACCCTAGTTATTATCTTGGCAACCTCTCCCTTGAAGACATTCTGGCTGCCAGAACACTCTTCTTTGTCAGAAGCAGAAGACATTGAAGCTGCCGTCCTCGCCCAGGAGACCTCTCCAGATGGCCTGACCAGCTGCGGTCTGGGGGCGTAGGCTAGGCCTGCTTCTTCGCAGCCCAAGGCTGGTCTCAGCCTTTGCAGTTGTGGCCCTGAACCACCCCCTCGCTGGACACGATGGAGGACAAGGGGAAATAGGAGAGACATACTATTCTCCATGGGAGCATCTGCGAAAACAAGATTTGTGCTGTGTGTTTGCCTTTAGTGTAGTTGTTGGTGCTCAGAGTCTGCCAGATAAGTGTAAAGCCCATTTTGCTGGCCCTAGCCTCTCATTTTACGTGACTGAACACAAAGAATCACCAACAACCACATAGCCTTTGCTCACTGTGAGGCACGATCCCTTTAATCCTCACATCAGCCCAAGGAGGTTTCCAGATCACAGTTACGAAGCGGTGGAGTCAGCAAATCACTGCAGTATATACTTTACTTATCTTACAATCTTATATGTCAATCACACCTCAGTAAAACTGAAATGAAAAAGAAGAAGTGGTAGAGTCAGGATTTGAACCATGAACCTGTGCACCTCACCATTAGGTACTGTCTCTCTAGGAACCACTGACCTAAGAGGGTGTGTGATTTTCCCAAAGTCAGCTGTTGGTCAGAGGCTGAGTTTTTATGAGAAGCTGGTTTTCTAATAGGTGCTCTTTCTTCTTCTTTTAAAAAAATATCACACTTGTCCTCCCCCCCACCCCCCAGTTTCTTCTCCCTAATTATGAGAGAGTCTATACCGGTGCCGGATAAATGCTACCCTCTCCATAATAACCCCATTCACGGTGGCCCGCATTTGGGAGATGCAGTATCCGTCTGGCAGGACCCTGAAAAAATAGATGTTTTCCTTGGAGCACGTGGATCCTTGTTACTCTTGCTGCTTGATGGCCGATTTTCTCCAGGTTGTGGAATTTCCCTGCACTTAAACACACGAGGCCTGGGATGATGTGCATAGTGAGGTGCAGCCTGGAGCTCTTTCCTTCCACCCCAAGCATCAGATATCCTGAGGCAGGAGGAAATGGCCCTTTAGGAGGCTTTTTCTCCACATGTTTCCCACGGAGAAATAACTGAATGTCCCCTCCCCCAGCCCTATGTGAAAACAGTATTTAGAATGGAAAGTACACTTGACATGAAACAACAATAGCAATGGCCAGAAAAGCTCATCCAAGGTCCCATCCACCGGGCCTTTCATCCCAGCCTTTTCCTCCTCTGGACACATCCTCTTCGGCTGCTCCCAAAAGACAGCATTTCCTTTTCTGCTTTTGTGTTCAATGGCCATTCATTTTTGCCAACTCAAATGACCCTCCGTGGGAAGCAAACACATAAAAAAGAAACAAACAAAAGCAAAATGATCTTGACGTGTGGAGGATAGGAAGACATGCGTGCCGCCGCCCTGCTCAGCGTCCCGAGGGAGAAGCAGCCGCCGAAGTTTCGGGTGTGCAGCTGAGGGAGACAGCGCAGGGACACGGGCTGACTCATGGAGATCATATGACCGGGAGCAGCGTAGCCGTTCACTCCTCCTGTGCCTCAGAGGAAGCAGCACGTCTTCGGTCAGATGGTGTGAGAGAGCTTTCTTCCAAGTTTGCAGTTATCCAGAGAGAGAGTGGGATGTGGCTGTTGGAAAGACATCAGTCAATGAAAAGGCGGAGTCGTGTCTTGCAGCCCAGGAATCTCAGGACTGTGTTCTAATGTGATAGAGATTTGGGAATCTGAGGTGATGTCCTCTGGCTAATTCTCTGATAACCTGATCGTTCTGCAAAGGTAACCATTTGAGAAAAGGGCTGAAGAGGAAGCTTTAGCCAAAGGGCAGGACTCAATGCAGGGGGAATCGTTGCCAAGGGCAAACTCTGATGCTTTCTCAGAAGGACTTCCTAACTGGGGGAGGAGGGTGTGTAGGTAGGCAGTCAGTTCTCTGAGACCAGAGGAGTGCAGGCATGATTTACATAGTTCCTTGGTACAGCTCTACAGATGAGCTTCCCTGTGCTGCGGAGGAACATTAAAGCCCTCCTCTGCACTCAGAGATTCTGTAACTTAAAGAGATAGATAGAAATGTTAAATCTGTGGACAAATGAGTGTTTAGAAATTTAATTATCTTTGCATTAACTCGCTTCCTCTGGAATAAAAGGCACTGAACACAGTGCCTTCCAGAACACTATAATACCCCTATATATTCAAGTGTCCAAGGTACTCAAGAAACACATATTTATATAGGTATTTATATGGAAATATGTAACAGAGAGTTTACATGTAAAAAGATGCTCAATACATAGTTATGGTAATATATAAATAATGTCTAAAAATAATAAAGGACAAGAGTTCATGTGTGTTAAAAAATGAAACATTTATCCTCTAGAATTTGGTTGTTTATTTTAAAGCCTGCAGTCACTTTGACATTGATTATTTTTCTACCAAGAAGAAAATATTTATTTGCTCACTGAACAGATATTTTTTTGGTGCCTATCATAGACAAGACTCTCCCTTCAGGAACTTAGAATCTTTGGAATGGGGGAGCCAAACATTTCCCAAATAACTGTTACCGGGCAGGCGGCCACTAGTGGTTTTAATAAAGGGCTATGGAAGTGCTCTAGCTTAACTGGGGGAAATGGCGACTTCTGACCTCTGTATGTGGGAAGGCTTCCTAGAGGGGGCAGGATTTGAGCTTTTTGTAAAGAATTTTATAGGCAGTTATTGGAGAAAGGGCATTCTTTTCCTTTTTGAGACCAAATTCCTAAGATCCTCAAATTTCTTGGATCACCGGGGCCAGCAGGCATGCAGTGTGTGGAGTCTCTTTCCTGGTGCGGGGGAGTTTGGAGGGCCTTGAACAGAGGAGTAGCAGGTCAGATAACACTGGCAGTGTGGAGGGCGTAGTAGAGGGCAAGTTCAGAGGAACGATCTTGGGAGAAGCTGATGCTCTGGTCCAGACTAGGACCAGAACTGGCCAAGGACAATGGGAGGTAAAGAATGGATGCAAGATGAGTAATGGAAGATGTTTTGTGCAATGAAACTGGGATGAGAGGAAGGAGAAATAGGGAACTTAGCATCTGGCTGTTACTGCTCTGTTTTCCCCAGAAAAGCCTGGGCCATCTTAGGCTGCCAGGGAAATGGCCCAACTGCCTTGTCTAGCCAGCCAGAGCCACAGGCTTCCCAGAAAGCTCTCTTGCACCATGTGGTAGAGGGTGTCTCCATGCTGCCCTTGTCTGGGAGGATTTCACCCGCTCTCAGAAGAATCATGGGTTTTGCACTCTGCCCTGGGGACTCTGCCCTGGGGGACTCTGACCCACGGGACTCTCCTGCTGCTCACACAGCCCCCGGCCTCCCTGTTTCTGATTATGTCATACTGCCAGGCTCAGTGTAGGTCTTCCATGACTCAGGCCCAGGATTTCCAACACTTCCTTTGCTGGAGAAATAAGGTTTTGGTTACTCTGTCTTATTGTATTGCTCCCAATTGTTGTATCTCAGGTTGCCCTTAAAGAGCCTCTTTCCCCAGACTCCAGGGGGAGCTTAATAAACTCACAATAACATGGCAGGAAGAAGTTATGTGACCTGGAGCTCAGCAACCAACTTACCAACATTTTTATTTGCATTAATTAATTAATTAAACCAACATTTTTAGAAGTCAATTATTCTTAAAATCTCTTCAGTATTAGTTGCTCGTTAAAAAAGGAAAGGTGTCCACAGGGGCCTGATTAACTTCTCATGGTCAGAGGACCGTAGTAGGGCTAGGCTGCCTTAACAAAGGCAAAGAGGCAATGCAAGGCAGTCTCAGAGCTATGTCCCTTCAGTTCTTTCATTCACGGGCGCGGGTGTCAGAGGGAGTCCAGACACTGATAAGAATTTAGGTGGGTGGAGACACCAGGAGAGGGCAGTGTGCCCCTGGCCCACTTGCGGTAGTCATTTACAGCTCCAGTCAGCTGCGATGGTTATCCTCAGGATCACTTCCATGAATTGTGGTAAATTTCCTATTAGTGAAGAATTTAATCCAAATCTAGAACAGTGAGTGGTTGTGACGCTTGTGTCTGGGACAGGTGCATAAAGAGACTGCTTCTCTAAAGTGGCCTGGGCGTTGTGGGGAGGAAAGGAGAAGCCTGGTGAGAAACAAAAATGGCGCTGGAGGAAAGGGAACTGGCAGGCCTGCGCATTAGGGCAGGAAGAAGGACCGGGGAGGGATCACAGAGAACCGATGTGTGGCTTTAAGTCTCTTACTTCCATTTTTATTAACAGTCACCTCTCTAGAGTCAACATCCAAGCCTCCTATATTTTCCTGTTTCCCACCCAGCCCCATGGAGCCTTATCCATGCCTGTCCCGAGCATGTTGGGTTGGTGAGGGTGAGCGGGGAGATCTCACTCTGCTTACAGGGGTGGGTGGAGAAATGTATTGCTGGAACTCCTCAGAGTACAGTCAGTGGATATCCTACCCTTTAGGGGCAGTGTGAGTTGACTGGCTCTGATGGCCTGGGTCTGAGAATCTAAGCACCATGAATAACGCTATTGTTAAGGGAGTTCCCAACAATCATCTGACAAATTTGGGGGCTGCCCGCTGCACCAAATGCTCAGAGAGAGGAGGGCATTGCACCCAAGAACTCAGAATTGCAATGCCGTTACTGTCTGCTTCTGGGTTCCAGCTGCCCAGCTATGACTAGCGGTGTGCTTTCCGTTGGAGACGGACATCCATAGCATTTTAGGGAGTCAATTATTGTTTTAGTGAAGCATGCTGCCAGGAAAGAAAGTTGTAGCAACCAATACTTCCAATGATATAAATGCTCAGAAGTGCTGTCTTTTCAGTGCTTTTGTATGAAGCAAGATACATACTAGGATGGGGAATGAGTCTCCCTGCAACCTACACTGCAAGTGATGGGTGGGTGGAAGTCAAGATAATGGGATCTGCTGTTGTTTAAACCCCTTCTTCTCTGCTGTCTGTTAGATTCCCAGACAGTCACTCATTAGGTCCATAAGGACGGTAAATGGTGTCTTTGCTGGTGGCCTTTAGTATACGGACTGAATAGCTAGGGATGATCCAGGCCAGGAATTTAAGAATATAGTTCACTCTGTTTCCGTATATGTTGGGAGGGCCACTGAAAACAATGGAAGCCCCTCTTTGCTGACAGTGGATGACACTGTAGGGATTATGTGATACTCCAGCTAAACAGCCCCTGACTCTGGCTGTCTACAGCAGCCAGAAGCAGAGAGAATTGTTGCTAAGAACACTTGCTATATTTCAAGACATTGTGCTCCTTTCCTTGCTTGGTGAAGGGATGTGGCACAATCATGGAAGTCAGAGATGAAAGAGAGCTGCTATTCTTTACTTGATTTCTACCCCCCGCCCCCACCACTCCCTCCTGCCTGTGCTGGGCAGGGGACAAGGATCAACCATCAGTGGGGCTTTGGTGTAGATCAGAAGTGAGATGTGCAGGCCAGGAACTCCAGTGCCCTGGGGGTGCATGGATGGGCCAAGGTGGGGGTGCAGGGAGGGGAGAGGGTCTTTGGAACACAATGATGTTCAAGGCATCAAGATGGAGAGTGTGAGCAGGTGCAAAGTAGGCCGACCCAGGGGACAGAAAATGCTGTGAGATCCCCAGAATCATGGAAGGCTGCGAAGAATGAACTTTCTCTTCTTTGTTCCTGAGGGTGTGTTCTTAGTGGTCTCACCACTCAAGCAGCAAGGATTAGTCATGACGGCAATTTCTAAGAGGACTGACTTGATTTTAGACACACACCCTTGTGAACTGGTTGGCAGACATCCTATGGCTTGCACTTCACACGGGGCAGCCTTGTGAGGGTTGGCAACAGCTCTTCAGTTTCATATAATAGTAATAGTAATAGTAATAGTAATAGTAATAGTAATAGTAATAGTAATAACCACAAGCAAAGCAACCCCCTTAGTACCTGCCATGTGTCAGGCACCATGCAAGGAGTTTCACATATGTGATCCAATGTAACCCTCATATTTCCCTCTGCAGTTGGTGTTGCCACCTCCCATTTCATATAGGAGGAAACTGAGACCCAAATTTTATATGATTCCAACTCAACCTCTGTCTAACCCAAAACTTCTTTCATGGTGCATTAAAGTCGAGCAGAAAATTGTAGAAGTGTGCAAGAGACTGAGAAAAGCAAAAATGAATTTGAACGTGGGGAGAATATTCATAACAGACATGAAAATTCCAAGTTCTCCCCAGGGGTGGCAGGAGAAACTGCATCACTCGTGTCACTCACAGTGAAATTGGACAAATTCCTACAAAACAGCCTGGATGGGAGCGAAGTGCTTGGATTGGGAAGGTGGGCGGGGCTTGTTGGAGGGGATGGTGGGGTGGGGGCAGAAGTGGGAACCAGAGTCTGCCTCTCTCACTCCTGGCTTGTAAAGAGCAAAGCACTGTAGTGTTTCCTGAGCAGAGATAAAAGACCTCTGAAATGTTGGCAGGAGAGAGTATTAGTGCTTTCCAGCCAATACCTGGTACAATAGAAAGTGGCTTGAGCACACTTGAAGCTTCAATTAAATAAGGTGGAGTGAGAGAGAAGAGTGGGAAGTGGGATGATGGCAGGAAGTGCAGAGCCATCTCCTGCCTGGGTAGGGACAGCTGCAGGTTCACCCTGCCTAGGGTGTGAAGAAGCCAATCAGCAGAGCCCTTTGTTTGAAGTCCCTGGGAGCCTGCACTACATGTGACTACCTTGGGCATGATGAAGCATTCCTGCAGCTGACAAACATCAGAATAGCCTCCCATGTGCCTCCTCCCCACTTCCTTTACTTTCTGGGTTTTGTGATCAATGGGCTCTTTTTTCCTACACTGCCGAGATTATGACTGACCGCTCTTGTTTATCCGTGTATATTTTTAATCTCTATTAGTTCCCAATTCTCCCACCATGTCATTTATGCACTTGCCTGTCTTCTGTACTGAGTCATCATGAAGGACTGCAATTTGTAAATGTCATGCACAAGTAGAAGGCATATTTGGTGGTATCCCAAGCTGCATATTTCTAAAGCCCCCAGAACTGTCATGTTGAGTGATAGGAAATATAACAGACTCCCAGACCAATAGTAGATTCCCTACTGTGGGGCACACACAGCCCAAAGGCCCAGGTACAGTAATACAAGTCTGAAACAGTCAACGAGTAGGCGATCAGACCATTAAACTATAATTAGGTTGTCACAATTATTGAATACCAAACAGCATTATAATAATAGAAAATGTGGCTCTCACATTTTATATCTCACCTGGGATCAAATTAGTAGTGTATTCAGTCTATGGGATTGAGCAATAGCTGCTGTTCTGTGGAAGGCATCTATTTCTGTTACAATTGCGGGATAAGCAGTTGGACAGAGGCAGGGACACTCCCCAGCGGGAAATGGAAATTTACACGACATTGTTGCACTGGAAATTAGAGTTATCAAAAGGCCTTTTTAAAAACTCAAGTCCTAGTTTTGGCCTCTAAAACACAAATGAAATAAAATATTAAGTTATCATAAAATGTTTTTTTTTGAAACAGGCTATATTAGAGAGATGGATTTATAAATACCTGAGATGCAGAATTATGTTTACATTTAGGTATATGTACATAGACAAATAGGCACTTAGGAAACCAGGCTAACTAAATGTTTTTAGAAATGTATGACAAAATTGTGATGCTTTTTATTGCAACTTCAGATTTTAGCAGATAGCCCATATAAGTGGGAAAGCTGAATTATCTTCTTGAATCTGACCGTAACCTTTTGTTTTCTATTTGTTTTCTTCTTTCTTCCCAGGACTCTACACGTGCCAAATCATCAAAAAGCCAAGATGTTGGTATTACTGGCTGGCATTTTTGTGGTCCACATCGCCACTGTCATTATGTTATTTGTTTCCACCATTGCCAATGTGAGTAGTGTTCTTTTGTTCATTCATTCAGAAGTTTAAGCCTCAATCCCTGCCCTTCATGAATTTTCAGCTCAGTTGTGGAAGAAAACACTCACTCACACTTCAAACAACTCAGTAAGAGGAGAATAAAAGTTCGTGTCTGCCTGAAGGTCTAGACTCTAGAGGCTGGAGAACTCAATGAGGCTTCTGTGTACACAGGAGTCTGCTCAGCTGAGGTGGAACTTGCAGGACTGGTAATCGGCTGGGCTTTCTCTTGGCATAAGATGAACAGGGGAAGGAGCACAGGGATGCATTCCAGGCAGAAGTGCTAGCCAAGGGGCCCAGGTAGGAGGGACAGGCTTTGCTCAGGGCATAACACAGGCACCCAGGTGTCAGGAGCAGAACTTCCCCTCCTTCTGGGAACCTTGATTAGAAGCAGAGATGGGAGTGAGATGATGAGAAGCTTCGGTCGACAGACTGACTGATTCAAGTTCTGAGCAGAGAGTAGTAGTGTGTGAGAGTGGAATTTTGCAAGATTATCATTCACTCAAAACAATGTAAAAATAGGGAGGTAGCAAGTCCCTTCTCTCTGAACCTTGGGCTTTTCTGCCCCCTAGTGGTAGTTCGTAGCTTCCAATTTGCTTTTCTTGTGCTTTTCTCAGAAAAAAACAAGACAGCTCTTTGGACACAAGAACCAAAGCCACCAATCACTAGACAGGCAAATGATGGTTCCAGAATCGGTTTAAGTCCCTGTTACGGTTAAAGAATTTTGAAGGATTTTAAAAACCCATTTTAAATGTAAAAAATTTTTAAAACCCATTTTCAATGGGTTTTAAAGTTCAGATAGATGAGTTTGGCCAACATTGGTGGGTGTGATTATAAGCAAGGCTAATGTAAGCACAACAGTGATGGGATGGAACCCTTGCCCTCGCAGCCTCCTCCAAACTGTCATTCAGCTGTTCTGTGTGCCAGTCCCTGAGCCTCTCAGGGTAATAGGTCTGATAAATGACTTCCAACTGTATCAGTGGATGCCAAAGGGCTGAATGTTGAATCAGGAGCAGGCAATTGCATGTCCTTGACCTTACCTTTCATGTAACATGCGTTTGTACAGACACTCTGTGTGGACAGAGTTTGGTGTTTGTTTTCCATTCCAGAAAGATAACTGCTTTTCTTGGGTCCAGTAGGAGGGGGAGCTGGCACTGTGGTGAGCCTCAGGGACTATATTCTGGACACTTTTCTAACTCCAGCTGACCCCATAGTAAAGCTCTTGCTGCCCTGGTTGGCTACAGAATTGCTTTGCGTGTTGTGACAATTAAAATTTGATCTTCCTGTTTAGGTAAAAGTGGCATATTAACCATGCAGACTCATTGCTGTTTTCTTAGTTACCCTTGTGTTTCTTAGTTGTCTCCAGTTGAACATTTTTCCTTACCTTTTTTTTTTTCTTTTTAGCTAGGCCCTTACCTGACACACTCTTGATAGAGTATATGAGTTTTGTATGAATTGTGCATTCTTAAAACCAGTTTCTTCATCCAGGGTTTCCATTTCTTAGAACCTTAGAATTTTGAACCACTGTGGTTAAATTATTTCCTGTTTCTGTTTATTTATTTTTATTTTTATTTATTTTTTAAACATGATGAGAAATGTGAAGCCCAGAGAGGCTAGGTAATTTTTCCCTTGGTCACATTTTCTTCTTTCTTGTCTCTTAGGAACTTTGTAACTTCAGTTTTAGTCAAATCTTATTTCCATCAAGAGATGGGTTGCGTAGCCATATTTATGGCTAAATACGGTGACTTGCTTAAGATTTGGTCCAGACACAAGCTGATTTGGTATTTATTCTTATTTAAAGAAGAGGGTCAGTTTTTAAACCCAATTTTTGTTTTCCTCCTGGTTTCAGGTCTGGGTGGTTTCAGATACGATAAAAGCATCAGTAGGCCTTTGGAAAAACTGTACCGGAGGTAACTGCGATGGAGCCCTTGGTTACGCCCATGAAGGTATCTATAAAGATGTTGTATTCAGAGCTGACCAATCATGTGAGGCTGACAACCATCCAGCCTGTTGCGACTGGCCGGCCTGACCCCTTGCTCCCTCCCCCTGTGCCCACAGATGCGCTCAAGGCAGTGCAGGCCTTCATGATCCTTTCCATCATCTTCTCGGTCATCTCCCTCGTGGTCTTCGTGTTCCAGCTCTTCACCATGGAGAAGGGAAACCGCTTCTTCCTCTCGGGTGCCACCATGCTGGTGTGCTGTGAGTACCTGAGGCCCAGCCTCCAGCTTTCCCAGAATTAAAGAATTAAATTCTTTAACCAGAATTTCCCAGCTTGACAGTAAATCTTACCACGGATGCTCCTGGCAACTTGAACAGATGAGCACGTGGCTCTGGTTATTTGTTTTCTTTTTGAGGACCCCTGATAGATGCTTGGAATAAGAACCCTCACTGCTTCCCTGTTTAAGTCTAGTACTCTGAGGCAGCTCCTGAGTGGTGGGCCGCCCACCAGTAGCACTTGTGTGTAAGATGCTTGAAGAGGGCTGATAGGTGGGAGGCCTCAAAAGACAAAAACCACCGCCACAAGGCTCACGATGATGGCTGTTCTCACTCTCCTGTCATTGTCCCCAAACACACGCAGTTTGGTGGCATGCTTGCATCCCCAGGCAGCCGGCCCACCTGTGCTGGGCCGTGGACATGAAGGGCTGTGTTTGCCCTCACACTGGCAGCCACACAGCCCCGTGCAGATGTGAGGGGCCAGACAGCTCTCATTTACCAACTGGACCATCAAACTTGGATCTGGGTAGATCAACAGAACTACTGTTTGGGCCAAACAGCCAGATTTCATTGCCCTAGTGCGGATGAGGAAAATAGGATCTTTTAAAAATTATAGAACACAGGTAACAAACACAAGGCCCGTGGGCCGAATCCGGCCCTCCACATTGTTTTATCCGGCCAGCACTTTGTTTCTACACAGGGGCAGTGCCAAGCTCTTGCTTAACTGTTAAGGAGCAGTTACATTTCTACAGTCCTAAAATTACATTCAGCCCTTTGAAGGCAACTGCGTGCGTGGTGGGTGTGGCCCCTGGTGAAAATGAATCTGACACCCCTATGTAGAACCTGTTCTTGGTTTTAGTGGAAAAAATAAAAAAGACCCCCCCCCAAACTCCAACCAACCAAACGATAGAACCTTACCTTAACTTTTTTCCCCCTGCAGGGCTATGCATTATGGTCGGGGTGTCCATCTACACTCATCATTATGCGGGTGGTCAGCAGACCCTCTACTATCAAAGTCACCACGGCTATTGCTTCATCCTGACCTGGATCTGCTTCTGCTTTAGCTTCATCATTGGCATTCTCTACCTGGTCCTGAGGAAGAAATAGGGCTGAACAAGTTTATGGGGATCTGGGGGGTGGGGAGGAGGAAGCCACGGAATCCGGGAGGGAAGTGAAAGTTGCTCTGCAGGAAAAACCAAGACGGGAGGGGGGTGGGGGAGGGACACATAAGGGTGGGAGAGGCTGAAGCCCAAACCGTTACTCAGGAGGTTCTCTGTGGTCCAGCCCCTGCCCCTGGGAGAAAGCATTTGGCTAGAACTTCCACGCTCCCTAGATGTGGGCCAGAGAGCCTCTCTCCAGCCGCCAGATCGGCCTCCAGCTGTTCTTAGTTACACACACCGCCTGGGGCCCCACCAGCTGCCATACCACTGGCTCCACTTCCGAGGGTGAATTCTGGGTCTTGCACTGCGGTCCTCAGACCTACTGTACCAAGTTAAAATAGTGGTACAAGTTCCAGCAAGGGCAGATATTGTTTTATGTTGACTGTGTTAAGCCTGGAGGCCATCCACCCTCCTGACCCGAAGCAAAACATCACATTCCAGTCTGAAGGGCCCACAGGGGGGCTTTGGCCAGTGAGCCATTATTCTTCGTTAGAACAGATATTTCACTCTGTGGAATTCAGTGGTATTTGTGACAAAATGGTAGGAAGAGGTAAAGTCATGAAACCAAGTTGGTAGGTTAATTAAACCAAGAAAGAGAACTTTTCTCAATGAAAGGCCCGGGGCATGGTCAGAGTGCAGACCAGACCTCACACAGCTATTCCTTATGGAGACCTCTTGCTGCGGACTTTGCTAGGCCTCTTGCTTAAAGCCAAGGCAGCTCTTCTGGAGTTTCTGTAAGGCCACTAACGACCAATCCTCTGGTGAAAGTGCCACACAAATTATGGGATCAAAAGGCAATCTTGTAACAGTGCTGTATTAGGGTCATGATTTTAGGATTCCCTCCCCATGCAATCAATGTTTCTTTTAAATACATAACAAGAAAAACATGGATATAGCTCCTTGTAACACAATCTGTTACTCTCCCTCTAAATGACAAACTTTTCAGAACATTTTGTCTCATTACCCACACTGGGGTCAGGACTCCTAGGCTCAGTGGCAGTTCCAGCTTTGACACTGGCTTGAGTGGCCACCTTCCAGAGGACCGGCCTACCCTGCTTCCGAGGTGAGGCAAGACAATTCTGGAAGCTCACTGAAACACACACGCAAACCAAAACCAAACAACAAACCCTTGGGTGAGAGGTGCTAGGGAACTGCAGAGTGTTAAGCACATTAGTTTTAAGTCATGGGAAGAACAGAGTGCCTCTGTTCCCAGGAAGATAAGAAAAGTTCTGTGAGGTAAATAACAATATAGGTGATGGGCAGATATTTTCTTTAAGAAAAAACAAACAAACCAACTCTGGTGGTGCCCAGTCAGATGGTAATTGATCTGTCTGTTGCCACAGAGTGTTTCTATATAGGCCTTAGAAGTAGGTAGTACGTTATTCCTGGTTAAGCGGGCATGGCTCTGGCCTGGAGCAGCTATTTTAAGCCATCTCAGATTCTGCCTAGGGAGTTTATTTTAGGAAGACATTTCTTCTTATCACCCTGAGTAGATCTACCTTAGGGAGAATCTGAGACATCTTGCCTACTTTTTGTCTCCCAGCTCTCTCCCCACCCCATTTCTTACATGCTTTTCCTGTCTGGGGAGTTGTGATGCCGTGATTGCTGGTATCTATGTAAAAGGACTCGTATTAGGTATATTTCTCTATGTTCATTCTGGTTAAGGGGATATTGAGGGCAGACCACCAAATTCTCTGGGCTGGAGGTAGGGAGGTTGGCAAGCAAAAACTGTGGGATGATAAGCTTTTAAATTATCATTTGATTATCACGTGATTATAGAAGGCTGTTTTACGTGCAGAAATATACTTACATATCAGATATATCCGAAAGAGATACTCGCATTATGTTAAAAAGTCAAACTAGGACTGGAGTGAAACATGTATTCCTTCATCTTTTCCTTTTTTCTGTGCCATTTATGTCTCATGTAATTTGCATTACATCGGCGG
Organism: Tonatia bakeri; assembly: GCA_004024845.1. Classification (NCBI taxonomy): domain Eukaryota; kingdom Metazoa; phylum Chordata; class Mammalia; order Chiroptera; family Phyllostomidae; genus Tonatia; species Tonatia bakeri. The sequence goes on from PVIA01002520.1 coordinate 53,826, forward strand.
GTTGTTCTAGTACTGTATTTGGCTTCTTCTTTAATAGATTGATATTTCATATACTATAATTGTAAATATTTTGATACAAATGTTTATAACTCTAGGGATATAAAAACAGATTCTGATTCCCTTCACTGTGTGGATCCTTTCTTTTGAAAAATTGTACGACTATATGGGTGACAGTGACAATTACTCCTACTTAAGTGGACAATCGGTTTGATTTAGACAACTTGGCATTTATTCAAGTTATTGGGCACTTCTGGAAATACATTAGGCATTTCTACAATAACTCTTTCTAGCTGAATGTTATTAAATATAGTTTTATCTTGATTTAATTAAATTCTTAAGCACAAAATGGAACTTCATAAGCTACTACATTAGAGGGAACTTATGATCTTGAATCAGAATGGCTTTTGACATTAAAAAAATGAGATACTTGCAAGGTTCCTTGGAAAGAGCCAACTCCTCTAATGTGTCTTCAATATATAAGACAATTCACAAAGGTGGGTGACACATACGTTTGCAGGAGCCCACTCATTGCATCCACTGGAGCACGTCTGTACGTGTTCTTCGAGGAGAAAGCTTTACTGTTCTCTGTGAGCCGTCAGGACTGGAATCCATGCTGGGAAACAGGGTGACAGCGGGTGCCCCAGCTCCACATCAACACCAATGTGAGAATGGTTGTCCTGTGAGGTCGGCAATCTTCCAGGCCCCTGTGATCTTCGATGAAATGACTTCACAGAGTAGTTCACGAAAACATACACAAAGGAACCAGAAAATCAAACTTCAATATATTTTAAATTCAATTAATTAAATTGCATTAACTACTGGTACCCTCTCGGAGACCTATGTGATTTCTTAGATTGCTTCTGGGACATTAGTACAAAAGGCTACTCTCCCAGGAATTCTTTACCCCACATCATATGCCCAGTCACAGATAAGACCTCCAGAACATCCCTTCTCCCCTTCTGCCTGTATGTCTTTCATCAGAATCTCCATTAAATGACTCACTCTACCCAAATTGTCAGGTCCTGCTGGGATGGAATCTCCACCTCAAAGACCTGGGTGGTGCATGGGGGTATATTAATTGGGATTCCCAAGAGAAACAACCAATAGGACTTGTGGGTTTGTGTGTAAAGAAATTCATTTTAAGGAATTTGGTCACATGATGATGGGGCAGGCAAGTCCAAATCCTGCAACTGGGAGGGGAGCTGGCAGGCTCGGGACCCAGAGAAAAGGCTATGCAGTGGTTCAAGTCCAAAGGCTGTCTGCTAGCAGACGATCCTTTGTTTAGGGAAGGTCAGTCTTTTGTCCTAATCAGGCTTTCACCTGATTGAATGAGGCCCGCCACATCATGGGGGACAACATGTTCTACTCAAAGTCCACTGATTTAAATGTCAATCTATCCGAAACGCCCCCACAGAAACATCCAGGATAACATTTGACCATGTATCTGGGCACCATGACCCAGTGGAGTTGACACATCAAATTAACCATCATGGTGGGGGGAGCATTCTTATAAGGGATAAGAAGACACTGACTTACTAAATAATTTCAGAAATCATTTAAAAGAACCTTAAGCAGTAATCAGAGTTGACACTTAGCTTTTTTAAGTGGTGACGTAGTACATGGGGATCAACCTGCAAGACGATCTTAGAAATCCTGTGAATGGACGGAAAATTGTCAGAGTCTCTTCTATAGGAGAATGAAAACTATTTGTTGAATTAAATGCCTTAGGAAAAATCAAATCAAATTGCCTATTGAAGTATTTAATGATTAATTAAACAGCCCTAGAAGAAACTGTTCCAGATTATGAGAACAGGGAAGATAAGCTCCAGAGCCCTCTGTCACCGCTCAGGAACGGGACCTATGGGCAAATGGGAACTTCCCTATGCATCGGAGTGATAAACGTGAGGCACCAAATGGTTAACAGACAGCTTCACTGATCTGCTCTGCACCCAGCCATGACCGTCCCTGCGCAAAACTCTACTGGCTTTCAGGCACAGAAAAGAAATATTTCAGAAAGGCCTGGAAAGAAGGCATATGATGACTAAGAGAACACTGTGCAGGGCTCCACACTTAAACAAAAAGGGAAGCTGTCTCCCATGTTTAGTGAGAAATTGCCACAATACACCAAAAATTCTCAGCAAGAATTTAAGGAGAAGGCAATAAAAGTTATAAGCCTGGACACTGGGAAACTGGCCAGGCTGTTAATGAAACAGGAAAGCTGGAGGGAGGATTAATTTTAGGGGGAAGATGACAGACTTAGATCTGAATATGCTAAGTATCAGAGCCAGCTGGACATTTAGGGAGCCTCTCCCATCCCCTTCCTTTTCAAGTCTAAAGAGGTCCTAAGATAATCTTGAAGGATTCTCTTCCAGAGTGGTCCTGGGAGTCCCCAAGTCACCCAAAAATACAAACCCTGAAGAGGCAGCATATTTTCCAAGTTTAAACTCCGGATAGTTAAGCTTTTCTGGGCACATCCATCATTCTGAGTCAACTCACTCGGGACTAACCCTTCTTATATCTGTTTTAATTCAGCTGTCTTCTTGTTTTAAATTTTACTTTTAAATTGTTTTATGGCCAAATTTAGCTGACTCAAATTAACATCATAGTTTCTCTTCATGTTAGCTCCAATCCAGATCACGTCGCCTTGTAGGAACAAGGCAGTTGGGGTGGCGTGGGCATGGAGGGGTGATGAGAGAGCAGGGCGTGGGTCTGGGTCACACTGGAGTTTTCATTTGGTATCTCATAAAACTTCTCATTAAAATATCTGATTTCTTTGAATTTTTTTTCAAAAATGCTGCCTTTAACCAACTTTTGCTTTTGAACATTTTTAACATCTGCTTTTGTTTTAAAAATAATTGCTTTTTCCTTCATAAAAGATGTTTTTTCCTTTTGTCCAAACTTTCTTACTCTCAAAATGGAGACTTCTTTTGGGCACACTATTCTGATGCTAAGCCTCGGAACATCCATCTCACCAATGAGAAAGATCTGGAATGGTGCCTGGACACAGACAGCAGTGACCTGGCGTGGACACTAGTCAGATGCCATTATGAAAAGCTCATGTGATACTAGGGTGTATACAGAAATAGAAAGACAAAGAGCAAGAATTTCTCTATATTCTAAACTGGCCAGATTGTAGTCTGGATTAGAGGACTGTGTTCAGTGTCGGTCACCATGGTTCCAAGGGATGTGAAGAAATTGGAGCAACAAAGATGGTTGAAACATTGGAAAATAGGTCCCAGGGTGAAAGACGAAAAGATTTTTGATGTGGGAGGACTGCAGACTGGGAAACTCAGGTGAGACATGGTTCTGAAAGGTTTGTATAAGGCGACAGATGGTTAATGAAAAGATACACTAGAATGTATGACGGAGGAAGATTGTGAGTAAACCGAAGAAAAAATGCTCTGTCTTGGATAATTTAAACCATAGTCAACCTTTGACCCTTTCCTGTACTCAGCAGATATTACTAATTAGTCACCACACTCTTTTGCAGAGTTTGGGCCAACTCTCAAAATCCTCCACTTGGAATTCCAGGCAACCTCTATCAGTCCTTTGAAAATTTTATGTAAGAAGAAACACACTTGCTATGCTAGGTTTAGATATTCTATTTTCTGAGGGCTTGAGGTTTTACCAGATGATTTCTTAAAGCTCTTTTCAGGACCATGATTCTACTAATTCATGTGGTTAAATGAGTTTCATGAGGAAGGAACTTAATATACAGATGATAACGGATCTTGGCCCTTTGAGCAAACTGGACATCTTTGGAACTCTTTTAGTGAAGGAATTGGGGATTTTACTGCTTATTGTATCACATAAAGTTTAGCTGTCCTTTCAAACAAGCTCTTCACAGACATCCTAGAAAGTCTCATAAAGCTAACAAAAAAAAGGCTCAGACTGCTTGAGTGAAAAGAAATATATGGATGGAGCTAGTTGTAAGGGAAGTGATTCTATCAGAATCCTCTCTTTAAAATGCACTGTTTGGTCCAGGAGAAGAAAATTGGCTCTCGGTTGACCTTGAATGCTGACTGGCTGAGGAAAGATACCGTGGTGTGCTAATGAAGCCAACTGAAACCTCTGCCTTTACTGTGGCTCTTTATGCGTTTTTATGAACAAAGCTGATGAACAGTCCTTTTCGGACATGAGTCTCTGGGTGGTAGACAGGGACGAAGGGCAGATCAGGAAGCTGAGGGCAGAAATCAATACTTGCTGTTACGCTGTAGTAAATTAAGAGAAGGGTTGGACCACACAGAGAGATGTTACTTTTCAAATCACACTGTTTGAACTTGTGTTGTTTATAAATTTGCTTCCTCCCTGTGGGTCTGGGTTTCTGTCTTTGCCACGTGTACCCTCATCATATGGGGCTATGTATCCGGGCAGTTTCAAAGGTGGCAGGTAATCCAGCTTGTTAGTGTCTGAATTTTCTTCTCTGTCATCTAATTTCTCTAGCTTTTCTAACGATAACTCATTTGTTTTGTGGAAGGAAAGTGTTTGAATCCCAAAATGGATTAAAATAAAATAAAAAAGAACTAATTTGCTTTAGAAGAACCTTAAGCATTCCCCATGCTAAGCTCAGGGCAGCTCCTTTCTTGGTGCTGTTTGGCTCACACACTCTCTAAATTGGAAATGCAAACATAAGGCAGATTCCTTAAAACCTGTTTCTTTCCAATGAGGACAGCAACAGTTTTCACCACGTTTTACATAAACTCACCATGTTCCTCCAAGTCAGATATTTACATGTGCTCACTTAAGTTTCACCTCTGAAAAATGATAAAGAAATGACAACAAGTCTTCAAAGATATTTTTTGCCATTTTGGGGGCAGTTCAACAACTGACTTTTAGTGTTTATTTATTTTTCTGTTTTTCTTTATTTATAGGCTCCCCCAACACTTGCTTTTTTTCTTTTTGTAAAAGAGTGGCGTAGCTTCTTGAAATTGGAGCCAATAAGGCTGCTGTTAGGACATTTGCTGATTCGGCTGACACTCAGAAGAAGTGTGTGAGACCTCACTGGGGGCCTTCTTAGAGATGAACGTACGGCCTTTACTGCTGCTTTCCTGAAGCAGCCGTCGGCGCCGTCTGGGACAAGCTCAGACGGGGTGTCCAGATTCAAGACTGCAGAGAGAGTATCCCTAGCACAGTGCCCACATCACCCTGGGCCTGGTGACCACAGAGGGAGGGGCCTTGCCTGCTTACAAACTGCAAAGTCTCCTGACCAACCTAGAGACCAGAGCTCAAAAGGAGGGGGAGCCCCCTGCTAGACTCGGTAATGATTATTTGGAAAGGGAGAGAGACTGGGAGAGAAAAAAAAATGTAAAAAGCAACCAGGAGAGACTTACCTCAGAGCTCTGAGGCGGAGATACGGTGGTTTGAGGGGCTGACTTAAGGCCAGATCATAACGACCATGGAGACCCGACCTAATGAACACCAGGTGTACCTCCTTACCAGCAAACAGTAAGGGCTTTGAGGGCCTGTCTATGAAGGTTTCCAGATTGTTTTCCCAGAGCTGGTCACGTTGCCTGCCTGTAGTAGACACAGAGTAAACATTCACTGAACAAATTAAACAAGAGAAGGGGTAAGAGATTTTAACCTAAATGGAGGAGAAAGGGACTCCCGTTGAAGTATCAGGGCGGTAAGGTATACCTGCAGGGGAACCTCTTGGTGGGGAATACGGCTGAAGTCTGTTATGGGTTATTGAGGAAGTATCGTGTAATCTAAGGGGATGATGACCACTGCAGAATGTCAAGAGTTCTGGAATGGTTTCAGTGGGCTGCCTGGAGGAGGGCATGGACTGGCTGCTCCAGGCTCTCATCCTCTTGCTGCTGATGGTTCTGATTCTCAAGAAAGTTCCTCACTTCCCTGCTTCCCTAACTGGATGAGTCTATTTTCTCGGGTCATTCTAACTTCTTCACAGTCACTGCAGTACAGGAGCCAACGATCCTGAGGCATTACTGACAGTATGTTACTGGGAAAGACTTTTTCAGAGCAGAGATATTGGCTTCTCTAATACATTAATGGCATCATCTGCTGAAGGACCTGAAGGACTAAAATGTGAGAAGGCCAGTGGCCCCTCTGTTAAAGAATATAGTGCAGCAGTACATCCTGGGGCTAGCAATCAGGTGTTAAGAACCTGATTCAGGAGCTATTCCCACCCATTTTTTTTCTTCTCTCCTCTCCACTCCTTCCCTCGCCCCTCCCCTTGCTCTTTTCTTTTCTTTTCTTTTCTTTTCTTTTCTTTTCTCTTCTTTCTCTTTCTTATCCTCTTTCTCTCTCTCCCCCCCCCCTTCCCCTGCATTGGCATCTGTTGACCTATATTGCACATTCTGTGTAAATTCCATATACCAGAAAAATCAAGAGTAAAAAGGTCATGTTCAGGCAGAGAATGGGTTAGAGAGGACCCTGAATACAAGGACTCAGCGTAAGAAGACACTTTATGAAGATGTAAATCATGTCTGATACTTTTCAACAAGAAGGTAAATAAGCCCAAAGAATGTGATATCAATAAGACATATTTTACATTAAGAAAAATAATGCATTTCCATTTTTCCAGGTACGTCTTTGTTCCTTCTGTCTTGGGGCTACCTGTGACGGGGTGAAGTTCAGAGTGGCTTATAGATGGACCCTTCAAGGCTGAGACCAAGAGCCCACCCCTTAAGGAGTACTGCTTGCCAACCCAGGTAACAAATGGGGTTAACATCCTTGTCTTAATGAGGGGCTGGTTCCCAGTCTGTTATTTCACACTTTGACACTAGATGTCAGGGAAAGACTTAGCATCCTAATTTGCAGGGCTCAGCACCCCTTCAGCAGAAAGGAAGGCTGCCTGCTGAGAGAAATCAGGCACTGAAAACTGGCAAATTTCCCACTGTGACTACTAGGGACACCAGGGTTCTTATGTCAAAACATCGTACCCTGCGCATGGCCCATTACACATTCCCTTGATGCTGTTAAATCTTACTCACAGAATGGGTTAGATCAAGGTCACTTCAGAGAATTAGGGTTTTTTTTGGTGGGGGGGCAGGGAGGGGAGAACTAAGAATCACCAATTTACTCTTTCAAATTTATTATTAAAAATATTCAGTTTTACTTAGAAAAAAGAGGGCAGTAGATATAACATAGTCATATTCTTATAAACCTTTTTGTCAGTGAACTAGGAAACAGCCCAACTGATTAAAAATTACATGAACGTCTCATAAGATCATTCCAATACCCTGTGGTGGTCCTTTCATTTTGTAAAAATGGCATTTTGTTTTAAATGATATTAAGTAAAAATGTGGTTTTACTGCAGAATAACTAAATCTTGACCTGCTTTAGTTATATTGATGGATTCCCAAGGCTCTCAGCCCCTTAACAGTCTTTCTGATATAATAAAAAACCATGTGCTCTTTCATTACTGTGGATGGCACATACAAAAAATTTTCCTCCCTCCCACTGTGCCTCTCTCTCTCACTCTGAATCCTTTCCTTTTTCTTACTGCCGACCTACCTGAAAGCAGTGAGAACAAACTGAAATCAGACAGGACAGTTGTAAAGGACAAAGCCAGAAAAGGGCTCATGATTTTGTTCATTTTGTACAGTCTCCACCCCACTGCCCCAATTCTAAAGGGTCATGGCCATAGTCTTCTCAACCATCTTCCAGAAATAAGGAGTCATCAACCCGCCCGAGGATAAAAATAGCACTGCCACAAGTGGGAGGAGGTTCCGCCCAGACTCGATCCTACAGTCCCACCCGCCTGGGGAAATACATTCCAAGAGTCTTCTTGGTGATTCTGGAAGCCATTATATCATCATCAAAAATAGCATTAATGTCACATGGGTGTGTCCTTCATTTATTTGTGAGGTGGATGTTGGGCAAGACACAGGGAACACGAGAAGAAAAAGATGGCTTCTCTGACGGATTACAATAGAGACAGGAGAGAAACATGCCAACAAGTCATTTTAACACTCATGATAGAGATACACAAGGCTTGCCTGTTGCCCTACACAGCAACCTGGATGAGCCCCCCCGCCGCCGGAGCTTTCAGGTAAATTAATGTGGACCAAACAAGAAAGGTTGTTACTCAGTGTACCTCAGACTAGAAGATTACTCAGACAAGAATAAACAAATATGGAGGATTGTCAGTAGTATTGATTTATTGACTGATTTGTTGACTGATTTATTGATTTGTTTATTAATAAAATACTCATATGGCACATGCTATGTGCCAGGTATCATTCTAAGAATTTTACAACTATCAGTCCATTTTATCCTTAAAATAGCCCTACTAAGTAGGTATCAGTACAAGTCCTATGTTACAGATAAGTAAACTGAGGCACAAAGAGGTTGAGAAACTTGCCTAAGTATCGAGAGCTAGGGCTAGAATCCTGGGGGCCACTTCACTTACCTTTTCTTTTACCCAGTTTGAATCTCCACCCAGAGACTTACACCTTTTCTCCTGAGTTATGGAGTTTTACAGCTTATGATGTTGGAGTTAGTTGGACTTATGTCTGCCTCTTTCCTAGCCCTGCCACTTAGTAACTGATTTTGTGTAAACTTTTACTTAACTTACCTGAAACCAACCTTACTTATAGGGAACAGTGATAAATAATTCCCAGAGTCATTGGAAGAATAAAAGAAGACATCACAGTGAGATTATGTAGAATAGATAAATCTACATTTATCTTGCTTCCCCAGAAACCAGCCTCAAAGCTCTTCTCCCCAGATCCTATGTCCCAATGAACATGACCTCTTGGATTTCCTTCCACTGGGAATAGGGCTGACCTGGGTAACTAATGGAACATTGCAAAAGCGTCAGAGTGTGACTTCCAAAGCTAGGTCATAAAAGACATCGCTGCTTCCGCTGTGTTCTCCCATTGATCAGCTACCCCGGGGAAGGCCAGCTGCCGTGTCATGGGGACCCACAAGCAGCCCGTGGGAGAGCTCCACGTGGTGACGGAAGCCTCCTTCCAGCAGCTGGTGTCAACTTGCCAGCCCTGGGAATGAGCAGCCATTACCTTGATAGCAATCACACTATCTGAAGCATCTCATTCATTTCTTTGTTCTCTTATTTTGTGATCCCCTCCCTCACTGCTCATGTCACATGCATTTCACGAGAGCAAGCATTGTCTTATTCACTCACTGTATCCCAAGGGCTTGGAACAGCATGTGGCAGACAGTGGCTACACAGTAAACATCCCAGCGAGCGAACTTCTTACTTGGTTTTGTAAGTAATGAGACCACATGTAGTGATCATGCAGAAATCACGTATATATTAGACCCAGGAGAAAAGCACCTACCACATGGTCCTGATATACAAGGTATATTGGGAAGGCAATGAATGTGATTCTCCAGGCTCACTTGCCCATGTTGCAAAATGATCTCATTTCCTAAAACAATAAGAATTCCATTCCTCTCGCCTTGATCCTCCCCTCCTCCCCCAAACCTGCCCCTGGACTACTTTACTATCCCTTACCTCTTCCCATCCATATTTTCTGCTCTAATCCCTAGTGTCTACACCCCACTGGGCCTGCCTCTTTTCTGGTCTCTTCCACCGTTGTTAGGATAAGTGTGCCCCCTGGTGTCCACTTCAGATATGACACATTGTGGAAGACGGCAGGATGAGTTAGAGGGGAGATTGGGGCTCCAAGGTCAGATAAAAGTGTGGCCCATGGAAACTATGGTCTCCATGTGCATTCTTCATGAAATCTGCATCCCCCTATATGACCTCACTGCTTGGCCTCAGTTTGGGATCTAGCATCTCATCTGAATTATTGCCTCCTCTCATCAGAAAATCAGGCTCCAGTGATTTTCCTTCCATGCATTCTCTTCCTTTAACACCATCATTTTCTTAATGATCTTATTTCTCAGCCCATTACTGTGCTCAAAAACATTCAATGGCTCCCAATTATATGCGGAATAAAGTCCTGTCTCCTCAGTCTGCCATTCCAGACACTTCAAAATCTGGGCTCAATCTGTTTTCACAGTTTCAGTTTGTTCTGCTGTTCCCCTGCCTATCCCACCTTCACATGTGTCGGGCACCTTGCCCATTTCCCAAAGCTTCATCAGAACCGTGTTGCCCTCATGCTGTTTTCTCTATCTGAAATGCCATCCCTTCACCTTTACCTGCCCGGTCAATCCCACGTGATTCCAGACCAGCTCAAGGCTCTGACTTCCATGAACTACCTGACCATTGTTCATGTTGCCACCAAAACAATCTGACTGTATCTTATGATTGGTTTGATTTTTAACAGATTTGCCTTTATCAGATTTGTAAGTTTCTTTAGGGCAAGGGTGGTGTTTGATCTACTTTAACACCATGTCATGTGTAGAGCAGGTCCATAATAGTTGCTGAACGGGGAAGGGAATATCAACTCTGAGGCCGGGGTCCATGTTTCCTGGAACCCAGTCAGGCTGGCTGGAGAAGGAAGAGGCTGCCTATGTCGATAATAGGACAGAATCTTTGACATTGGAATTGTCTTGGGCAGCCTGGGGTGTATAGTTACTCAAAGCTGCAAGTTGGGTTGCCACTGCAATTCTGGGAGCCCAGGCTTCTTTGGAGAAATGAGGCAGACGATCATTTCCGACTCTTCTTTATATTGAAAGGAAGAAGGTGAGGATCTCAGGATAATGTCTTCTATATTCTGATATGCCAAAATGAAAGACAAAGTGTGAAAGTTGATATTATTAGACTAGCAATCACAAGTGTACGGGAAATTGTATTTCTGCAGCAGCATGTCTTTCCAAAATTTAATTGAGTTTTATATTTCTTTTGATTGTATCCCATGGTAGCTGTATATTATAATTGAGACAAATAAGACTGATGCTATGATATAATCTCTTAAGTAATTTTGAGACAAAAGACTCAGTAATATCTCATGCAAACAACGCAGCCCTGGAGTTCAGTAACTAGATACATAAATTTATCTTTTTGCTGAGTCACTATGTTGTTTTGCTTTGTGATCTTTTGTCTCAGTTTTCTCATCTGAAATTTGGTATGACTTCTAATGTTACCTACAGGTCGGGTGTCTAGTGAAAACTGAGTCAGTCCTATAAAATTGAACATTTTCCAGAAAAATGCCAATTGTCTTAGAAAAAGTTACATTTGAAGTTGCATACTTGGGACCTGTCTTTCTGGACCATAGACCTGCACCCTGAGACCAGCGTCATGAGGTGCATTGGCCGCTATTGCTTCTCTTGGCATTGGGGGAGGGCATTGGCCTGGCTCAGAGAACAACCTTCCTACACTCAGGTAGCTCAGTTTGGAATATCGACTATCAGGCTTTATGCAGAAGGCTAGTTCAGGCCAAGTCCCAACACCCAACCTCAACGGGAGATCCAAACCAGCTAGAGAGACTGGTGGCAGCCACTCAGCCTGTCTTTGCATTTCTGTGTCTATTTCTGGGTGGAAGAATACATTTTTTCATAGGCATGTTCTACTGATAAAAAGGCAGACCAACCATATTGCTTATAATCTCTTGCACCATGTGGTTTAATAAGCAAGATATGCCATAAATGCTGAGCTCTCTGTCTTATGGCAACATAAACTCAGTAACTGAGTATAATTTTTAGAGTAATTACAGTTTGATGGGTTTGGGGCAAGTTCCCACATTCCCTGTGTTTTTGGGAAAAAAAAATCCTAAGCCAATTGGATTTTAAGTACTTTGAAGAGCAATTAAGTAGGGCTTCCCCCTGACTATCCAGAGCAACTTTTCATTCGGCACTCGTCTGTTGGAGACTTTCAAACTCATTCTCGGGCGGAGTTCAGAGATTTCTTGAGGGGACTAGCTGGAACGTGGCACTTTCAGGCCCACCCTGAGAAGGAAGTGCTCCTGCGGGTCAGATCTTTCACGCTGATGCGAGCTTGTAGAAGAGTCGTTCCAACAGCCCCAGCCAGTACTCAGGAAATAACGTGCCAATCACATCACGTTCCCAGCAAACTTAAGCTCCTCTGTGTGACCCTGCAATTCACACTCCCGGCCACGAGAATAAAGTCAAGGCTCACACCAGCAGAGCTGTGTATATTCCCACAAATGGTGCACATCTCACGAGATTCTTCTCATGACGAGATCAGGCTTGTGACGTAAACACCAGTGGCCTGGTGTACGGTTAGTTTGTTTTGTTTGAAAGCCTCTTTCAAATGCACCACCCGCCAGTACTACTCCTGGTCCCGGATAAGGAGAAGTACCCTTTTGTAGGTTATAGATGAGCCGAGCTCAACAGCTTTCATGACTGTTCCGGGCAAAGTTTGCCCACCAGGGCCCTTGCTGCTGAGCAATGCAGACACCTTTACAGAGGAGGCTAGGAATGTGGCTGCCAGTGTGTTCTGTTCTGAAAGTGAACACTGTCTTCCATAATGTAGATGCAATCTCAGCTGAATGTATATTCAGCAGCGTGTCCCTCTCAGCCCTGCTCTAAGGAGACACGGATGATGCTGTTCCATCAGCTGGTGAAGTGGGGTGGGAGAGTGTCAAGAAAAACAGTTGCCACTTAGAGCACCCAGCTGTGAGATACACCCAATCTTCTGCAATCTCTTAGGCGTAATTTTTATGTCAGATTGAGCCTGCGTGAATGAATGAGAGAGGCAGCGAGGAAAAGGGAGTGAGAGAGGAGAAAGTGGGAAAGACAGCGCCAACAAGATGAATGGGAATAAATAATAGTAGGCAGGGATAAAAGAGAAACAATAGAAAACAGAAGGATATCAATGGAGTAATAACTTCTGATATTTGTGGAAATATATCACAAGTAGAATTGTGTAAACGATGGGATTAGGATCCTGAGCAGGAATGTCGAGGGTATGGCTGTAGATTGTAGAAAGAAAGAAGACATGAATAACAGGGCCAGGCGTCAGGGCGAGGAAGAGAAAAAGGTAAAAACACTTCAAGAAATAAGAAGGAAACAATATGTGCTTTTGGAATTTAAATGAATTATTTTGTCTCCCAAAGTTTTAACTTACAATGTGCTCTGTCCATGACAGTCTAATTCCCAATTAAGATATGCTAATAAGGCTGACCACGTGCAGTAGACCCACCAGGCCTGATAAGCAGCTTATTTTCTTTTTGGGTTGGGGGAAGGCAGTTATCTTGTCTTTCCACACCTAAGTTTCTCATTGGCATTCCTCTTCCAAAGACGAAAAATGACTACATATTGTTCTAACTAATATTTGTTTTCATCTAATACACTTTCATCTCTGCTGAATTGACTACTAACTGCTCATATAAACTTGGTATTCCTCCATTGGCTTTCAATTTCCTTGATCAAAAGTAATATGCACTTGAATCATTATTAATGGGGAAAATTGATTTCATTCGGGTCTGTTTATCTGCGGAAAAATATAATTATTTTCCAGCATGTAAAGCATCTTAGGAGACTGCATATATGCTTTAGAAGTAACATTGACAGAAAGGGGGAAGTTATGCCACAGGGTCAACTTTGCTGACCTGCCAAAAACAGAACGAGTATGAGCTGGATCATGGAGACGAGTGAGAAACCTGGATTGTCCTTCAAGGGATGCTAGAAAGAGCATGAGGAAATGGCCGGAAGACTTAACATGTATAGCAACCAATTACTGGGTGTCTGAGCGCTGTGAAACACTGGGCGAGCTCTCACATTTCACAGAGGTGGAACTCACCCTCTTTATATGCGAATTTCTCCTGTGAGAGTCATTGTCCCAAAAGGCACAGCAGGAACTCCAGGGTCCTTCCCAAGGGGTTCTGAGGTTCCCAGGAATTGCTCACATTCTCCTTATGTTCTTCCGCTTGGCTCATTTTCACCTCTTCATGGTGACCAACATCTCCGGTGCACCCCCTCCTGAAAGGTCCTCACAGATCCTCCCTTTGGTTCCCCAGCTGACACAAACCTAAAGATACAGAGAGCACTAGTGGTTAAGGTTATGAGCTCTGCAGTCAGACTTCATGAGTTCAACTCGGGCTTCGACCCCTACTTACTGAGTGTCCTTAAGCAAGTCACTTATACCTTGGTTTCTTCCCCTGTGCGATGGGGGTACAAATATTAGTTCCTTCGTTGAGTTGCTGTAAGAACCAATAAGTTACTTCTATGAAGAGCTTGTGGCACATTGTAAACCTGATGTATATGTTAATTATTACTAGGGATAGGTTGTAATGGTTCAGAAACTTTACTGAGGAAGTTAGGTTATAGGAAAATTACAGCCTTGGGAAGAACAATGTGAAACTGGATATGAGATACTGCTGCCGCAGAATCCATTGGTCACTCTGTAGTGCTGAGTCCCCCTGTAACAGGGTGCAGCCAAGGGAGCGGAGCAGCCCAAATAGGGATTTGGAATGGGGTCCAGAACTCAAGGTGTCCAGGAAATATTAGGATGTCCTCACCCACCCCCCTAGGTGTGGGTTGGGGGAAGGGACAAATGGAACAGGGCCATTGAGAGCTGTCTTGCACAGCAACAGCTTTGCAGCTAACCTCTGGTGTGGTCATTTAACATATCTATAACCTTTAACTGGTTACATAGATATGTTAAATAGCTGTGGCCATGCTCTGAGTCAGGGAAATGGAAGTAACTTCCCCACCAAGACGTAACTGAGGGGCAGGTACCCCGAGTTACAGTGCCTGCATGGGAGCTTGAAGATGATTGGCTCTATGACATGGGGCCACGCCTGCCCAGACTCACAATGGCAGCCCAGTAACGCTGGAAGGATATGAGAGGGCTAGCAAGTGTAGCCAATAGTGGGAGGAGTTGGAAATGGGGCTGCAGAGGAAGATTGGCCTGGGGATTTAAACCCAGACACGGCAGCCATTGAGAGGAGAACCACTCGGCTTTGGCAGAGTGGAAACTCCCACAGCCATTGTGTAGAGAGGACCACATGGTTGGGGCAGTGGAGAGAGAACCACAAGGCTTTGCCAGAGTGGGGACCCCTGCAGCTTTAGAAGGGGGAACCACCACCTGGTTTTAGCAGAGATCCCAGCAACATAGCTTGTGGTGCTGGGAACCGAGGAGGCCTACCAGCTGAGACGGGTTACTGGGAAGAACCATGGGCTGCACGAGCCATGGACTTCTATTTCTTTTCCTGAGATACAGTACCCCAGACTGGGCAGAGGGGGAAGGAAGGACTGTGTGTGTTTGTGGGTGTTTTAGGGACTTTGGGATTTTGATGAAGACATTAGGTCACTACTTTAAGTATATACAGCATTAAATAAACATTTCCTTTCCTTTTCACAAATCTCTGTCATTGAGAGATGTCTTTCCTCTGGTGACGGGCATAACGAACGAACCTGGGGGGTTCCTTTCGGTAATAGTATACCGTCCCAGCACCACCCTCCTTGTTGTTCTGTAACACCCCGATGGGTTGATTTTCTCCTTGGTCCTTGGCCCCTGCCTCCTGCTGTAATCACCCTCTTCCTTAGTTCACACGTTCCTTTCTCATCTCCCATCCTCCCCACTCCCCGCCGTGTCCTGGACCACAGTCCCTAGTCTCTGAGTCCCGAGGAAGCAAATATTGGTAAACAGCATGACTGTCTCTATACTGAAGGCAGACAATTCCTTTAATTTTACCATTTAGAAGCCTTAAGTCATCATGGCCTTAATCTTCCCTAGATTGGGCACTGAGCCTTTCATTTGCATGACCACAAGTTCCATTCGAGAATTTCCCGAAGAGGAATTTTTCTGCTAGTCCCAGTGGAGTGGGAGCCCCTCCAGAGTCTCAGGATTTATCTGTCAGCACTGAAAATATTAAAAACACCTCCTTTGACAAAGATTTGCTCATTTTGAGCCCATACAGCTTGTTTGGTTGTGTCAATGATCATTACCTTGAGGAAAGTTGTAGGTGCTTCAAGAAATGGTCTAAATAGTGATTGTACTTCTGGGAATATTTCTGAAGAAACCCAAAGCACTAATTCAGGAGAATACCTGCACTGCCATGTTCACTGCAGTGTCATTTACAATAGCCAGGCTGTGGAAGCAGCCCAAGTGGCCACCAATAAAAGAGGGGATAAAAATGCTGTGATACATATACCCCATGGAATAGTACTTGGCCATAAAAAAGATAAAATCTTACCACGTGTGACTGCATAGATGGATCCAGAAGGTGTTATGCTAAGTGAAATAAGTCAGTCAGAGAAAGACAAATGCCATACAATTTCACTTACATGTGGAATCTAAAGAACAATATCAAGAAACAAACAGAACAGAAACAGAGTCACAGGCACAGAGAACAGACTGATGGTGGCCAAAGGAAAGGGGGTAGGGCACTGGGTGAAGGGATTGAGCAGTACAGATTGATACAAAACAGTCATGGGGATGTAAAGTACAGTGTAGGAAAGATAGTCAATAATATTGTAATATATGCAATAACTGTGCATGGTGTCAGTTGGGTACTGGAAATGCCAGGGGGACACTTGGTAAATCAAATTTTTATCTTGACATTTCTTGTCTGCACTCACTTTTTCAACTGCCTTTTTTCCTTTCTATTTAGATATTCAGCTGAAACCTAAAACTCAAACTCAAAAGTCTTCATCTTCAAAACCACTGGTGTTTGTTAATGTCTATTAAAAAAACCCAACGGCACCATAGTCTTACATTAACAAAGATTTAGAACCCTCAAGTCAATGTTTTCAATGGCAAGAAATACATTGTACATCACGACTGGTATACATACATTCAGACACACATACACACATGTAAATGAAGCAAAATTTCACAAAACAGCCCTTACCCTTACTATGTGTGATGCTCTCTAGTTTACTTTATTCCAATTTGTTCCATTCCGTTAAAAAAAAGTCTGATTGTATGACCCATTTAATCACTTTCATGACCCACTAAGGAGATATTGCAGTTTTAAAAATATTGCTTTTATATAATCTTTGACTCATCTTTCTTTTTTAACTCCCAAAATCTAATCAGTTATCACATAACAGGTTTCTTCTCAAAATGTCTTGCATATTCAATCTTTTTTCTATCTTCTCTCCCATTCTGTCCATCCCCTCCCTTGGGAAGCCTTCCCAGGAGTCCCCAGCTCGGGGCCCTCTCGCCCTCCTCCAGGTATCTCTACTTCGGTTGCTTCTCTCTTAAATCCGTGTCACAGTTCACAATGTTCTGTTCTCTCACCTTGCTTTATTTCTTCCTTCTTAGACCTTGTCACTTGGCAGTAGGCAGTGTGTTCATATGTTTATTTATTCTCTGCCTCTTTTACTGCCTTTTGAGATTGAAGACTGGTATTCTCAGCACTAAGAGTGGAGCTGTGCCTGCCACCCAGCGGCAGTAGGGGCTGCTGCTTCCTCTGGGGCCAGGGCTGAGGGGCAGGGACCACCTACGGCCTTCTTTTGTTTTGTTTTTTATTTTTAAGCACTTCGGGTCTTGTACCCGTACTCATGGCCAAGGAATTGACATGTGACTATTGCCTTAATGTCTCAAATTATTGCCTTATATTGGATCATTCATTGGGAATGGTTCCTATTGTGGCCCACCTTACAGATTCAACCAAAAAATCCCTGGGTGTTTACACTGTAAAAATTGGGGAGGAGTTGGAATGGATGCTGAAAGGCAATCAAACTGCCCACTGTAAGAATTAAGAACTGATCTACCTTCAAATCTGACTTTGTACTTTAACTTTCACTTGTTAAACTGACTACTCTACGAAGTCAATTAAATGACATACCTTCCCCTCCCTAGACCTGCCCCTCCCTCCTCCTTCCAGCTAAATCTTTTGGTCTACAATAAACCATTTGTCATTCTCCAAAACACATTAAAAATACACTGTCACACAGTTGCTTTGAATGGAATGATAAAAATGAATGATTGATACAGAATGCTGTCTTCTACATTCAAAGATGCCCTGGGGGAGAAAGGTAGAGGGATATTCAGAGACGCTGAAGCACTGCTGGGCATGTTTTAGGTGGCAGTTGCAGGGAATGCTCCCCAGAGGAGGTCGTTTCTATAACTTGTAGGAGCTCTCCAGTAGGCAAGGTCCGTTTTCTACAGTAGTCCCTGGAGCCAGGATGGGACAGTGGATTCAAACCCTCCGAAACCTCAACATGCTGACTCTCCAGTACCCACCACGTGTTCCTGTATCTGAAAGAGAGGAATGCCATCCTCATTGCTTTTCTCACACCTTGAAGCCGCTCTTGGAAAGAGAGAGCCAACAGCTGTGGCCAACGCTCACACGGGCTCTCAGTCAGTGACATGTGGGTATCTCTAGTGGGTGTTACGTCAGCCCACTCTGACACACAATGATGCTGACTGCTCCTGTGGCCTCCACAACCCTTAGCATACCCAGCCAGTGAGGGGCAAATTCAGTGAGTGCCCCAGGCTCTGCAGAGACCTCGTGCAACCCTGCTGAGAGGACTCAGAGATGGAGACACTGGTAGGGCAGCGAGAGGCAGGCCAGTTGATCTGCACTATAGAAAACCCCAGATTCCCTTCTGTCCAAGTGATCTCAGTCAGGAGGTCTTTCTGTCGTCAAAAGTTCCCTTGAAGCCTTTCACACCTACCCGCCCTCTTGTGTCACTGCCTCCTTATTTATTTATTTATTTATTTATTTATTTATTTATTTATTTATTTTGCTTTTGAAGGTCATTTCAGTCAGAAGCAACTTGGATAAAACTACAATGTAGGATTGGGAGATAAGATGTTCAAGGGTGGCGTTCACTAATGTGGAGTAATCTGTGGAAGGGGTAGACATATGTCTACAAATATTTCTTTCAATCAAAGAGTGTGAAAAGTCAAGCTCAGCTACTCTTTTTGATCAAAGTGCAAAGACATTGACACAATCTGGGAAGATTAACAACTCAACTCGTTGTCTGTTATGTCCACCTGTAGAGACTGGCTTTCTCAGATTACCTAGTCTGTCCATGCTGATACTAGCTCAGGACAAAGCTTCATGCATTGCATCTTATTTGATTTTCCAAACAATCTTATGTGGCAGTTCTTATTTTACAGATAAGAAAATTGAGGTCTAAAGAGAATGTAACTTTATTCATTCATCTATCTACCCCTCTATCCAGCACATCTAACAAATGCCTGCAGTATGTAATAGATACTGTGCTAGAAGCCAGGGTACAGAGATGAAGCAAGATAAGGCCTCTGACCCCAATGAATTCCCAATTAAGTAGGACAGAAAGATGGTGAATGCACACTGGTAATCGTACCGGGAGACGTATGTGCAGCTAGTTAATAGATGAACTGGGATCACGACTCAGGTCTCAGAACTCCCTGTCTAATTTTTTTTTCATTGCATCAAACTATCTCTTTTATCACAGCAACTGATTTCTTGATGTGTGAAATATAGCTAATGTATGAGATGTGGCATAGATAATAAAAATGATCGCAGTTCACCTCTTGTGGAAGGCTCTTTTGAACAGCCTTAATGCATCAGATGAGATAAAAATAATAACCAGAATACTTTTTAAACTACCCTGCAAACTTGTCACTGGTCTGTGTCTACTCCTAATCATTCAACGATGCCTCCTTCAATACCAGTGGGTATCCATGGCCTAAAGAACCATGGTGTAGGTTCTGTGCTTCATAATTTTGAGTTATATTAAAATTCCTCCTTTTACAGAGTAGCATTTCTTTCCCAGTCAAACTAATTTGCATGGCCTTTGCTAATCTGAATGGTTACTTAGCTCAATTAGAGGGGCAGGTAGAAGGAAGTGCTAAAGAGCATTGAAGAACAGCTTGAAGCAATGCCACTAACAGACAGATGACAGTAATTCAGAGTCACTGAGGATAATGCCCTGAGAGTCAGATAGGACCTTAGAGATCATCTAACCCAACCTTTGCATTGTAATGAGGCTCAGGGGAGTGAAGTGAGTCATGGAAGTCACAGAGCAGGTGAGCGTCAGAGTCAAGACCAGGGTGGAATTCAAGTGCCCTGACACCCAGTACTTGATCCCAATGCTGCCTTAGCAAGAGAAAGAAACTGAGTTCCTTTGGCCAACACTTTGAGAAGAGAGAATCCAACAAAGATGAATGAAGCGGTGGAAATTTAAAAATCAGTTTTCACAGTTATTACCCCTGGAAAGTCATTGAACAATGTATGTCAAATTACCTGGGTTATAGCTCTGGTCTGTCCTTTTATATCCAAATGATCTTTTATCCATGAAAATGCACATTCTTGATCTGCTTTTTGGATGGGGGCCAGTTGTGGGTCTCCTGAAGAAGTGGTGAAAGCCATAGACCTTTCCCCCAGGTATTTGTACATTTGTTCATAATTTTACAAACATTTCCAAGGGTTTCATGAACTGCCTGAATCTTATTTGTGGGACAAGCATGGCATTCAGATAGCTCTAAAGAGACCCTGGGGCTCAGAGAAGTTGACAAGATATGACCATGACTTATTTCACCTGCCTCCAGGAGTGTCTTGATGGAGGACATGAAAGAACTCTGCCAATGGACTGCCTTTGGACTCACACTGCACACATACTGTTAGTTTTATTTTTTGCAGAATCTTGACTGACACAGATTTTCCCAAAGGGTACTGATGTTTTTTTGGCAAAAAGGAATATGATGGCCAGAGTGCACCTTGTTTCCTGACGGTAGAGCTGTACCGTCCTCTGCCAAGGTGGCAGATAAAATGTGTGCTTGTTCCAACTGACAAAGCTTACAACTGCCCTTTGAGACTTATTATTTTAGGAAAGTGTAAGCAATTTATGCACTTTCAAAAGCAGTGGGATGACCTCACAGAATGAAAGTATCAGATTCCTAGAATCTATTTTATGGGAGGAAGACATAGAGTGCTCAGGCCAGTCAATAAGACTGGGCTCCAGAACAGGACTAGCAGACTGATTGAACCACTTGTCGTTGTCCAGAGTTGCCATGCAGCCTCATGCCTCCATGCCTTCGCACATGCTGTTCCTTCTGCCTAGAACACCCCTACTCACATTGTGTATTCGTCAGTGTTCTCCAGAGAAACAGAACCAATGGGAATAAAGAAGCACAACAACAAACATATAAATCCTCAGTAACTATGTAGATAGGTTCTTGGAATTACGGCAAAAAGATGTATAACGTGATTAATTTTACCATAGGTTAATTGATATAAACAAAAGTTAAGTTCCCACGCAGCCATCTCATCAATGTTATAATGAAACAATGTATTTGAGGACCTACAGTGTTTATGTGTGTGTGTATAAAATATACAATAGATATGGAGCACATACATATATGGAGAGACAGAGAGGGGAGCTGGGGAGACAGAAAATAGGTAAATAGGTTTATTTTAAGGAATTGGCTCACATGATTGTGGAAGAAGGTGAGCAAGTCCAAAATCTGCAGGATGAAGGGACAATGCTGCTGTTCAAGTCCAGAGGTCATCTGTTGGCATGATTCCCTCTTGTTTGGGGAAGGCTAATCTTTTGTTTTATTCAGGCCTTCAGTTCATTGAATGAGGTCCACCCACATGGTGGAGGACACTCTGCTTTACTCAAAGTCCACCGATTTAAATGTTAATCTCGTCCAAAAGATCCTCAGGGGAACTTCCAGAATGATGTTTGACCACATATCTGGACACCAGAGAAGGCCCAGAGAAGCTGACACATTGTTTGCCTGGGAACTTCTCCTAATTCTTTAAGGTCCAGCCTAAACATATTGCTCTTTCTCTGTTTCTCCACTGGACTAAGCACATCCTTAGATTTTAATGCATAGTCCACAGTATTGTAATTATTTGACTACACACCCATGAGCTCTCCGAGGGCAGGGACTGTGTGTCTGTTGGAGACAGTACTGCAAGATGACATGCTAGCCGTACCCAATGCCCAGTTTAGACAGTTGCTCAGTGTAATTTCTGGAATAAGGTGATGAGTTAATGGAAAGATTCGCAAACTAGAAATAATAGCAGCATTAAGTCATTTAATCTCCAAATAATGATCTTTTTTCCTGAATATTTGGTGCATTGGCCATGCAACAGAGCTTGGCCACCTTGTCCCAAGAATACATACACACACATACCCATGTTCACTTCAACAGATCCTGGAAAGATTTTCCAAGGCCATTAGAGGTGGATACAGGGAATAGCCCTTTCTGCCTTTCTCAGGGCAGATTGAAGCAGAGGGAAGAGCCCAGGTTTATAGGTTCGAATAGACTTGCCTTTGACTCAGGTAGCAGCCCCTTGTTAGTTGCCTGAACTTGGGCATGATTCACATACTCTCAAAGCCCTGTGTGTGTGTGTGTGTGCACACGTGTGTGTATGTTTAATCAATTATATGGGAACAACAATAATGATACTTACAACACCATATTATTAGAAAAATTAAGTGCCTTGCTTAGACAGCAGTCCCCCCTTATCTGTGGTTTCACTTTCTGTGGTTTCAGTTATTAGCAGTGAACTCTGGTTCAAAAATATTAAATGGAAAAATTCCAGAAATGAACAATTCATTAGTTTGAAATTGCATGCCATTCTGAGTAACATGATGAAATCTCACACCATCCCCCTTTGCCCTGCCTGGGTGGTGAGTTAGTCCTTCGTCCAGTGTCTCTGTGCTGTTCACACTCCCCACCCATTAGTTACTTCATCATCATCTGGGTTATCAGATCGACTGTTGTGGTATCACAACACTTATTGAAGTAACCCTTATTTTATCTAATAATGTCCCCAAAGCACAAGAGAAGCGATACTGACCATTTTGGACAGACTGAAGAGAAGCTGTAAAGTGCTTCCTTTAAGTGACAAAATGGAAGTCTGGTATTATCGGTGGTTTCAGGCATTCCCTGAAGGTCTTGGAATACATAACCCATGGATAAGAGGGAGCTACTGTAGTATGTCCTTAGTGAAAGCTGATCCTCTTTCACCCTAGCTGGTGTGGCTCAGTAGATTGAGCACAGGCAAGTGAAACAGAAGGTTGCTGGTTTGATTGCCAGTCAAGGCACATGCCTGGGTTGCCGGTCAAGTCCCTGGCTGGGAGTGTGTGAGAGGCAGTCAACTGATGTTTCTCTCTCACATCGATGTCTCTCTCCCTTTCCCTCTCTCTTTTCCCCTCTATCTGAAAATAAGTACATAAAATCTTTACGAAAATAAAAGAAAGTTGATCCTCTTTCTTCCTTATCTATGCTTGAATTAATATCCAGTACATAGTGCATTAACTTCGAATAACTAAGAACATGTTGATGAATTAAGACAGTCTTAATGTCTTTTGATGTTCTAGGCTTCCCTTTTGTCTTCTTTGAATTTTTGACCAAAAAGGAACATGTAGATTGTGTATGAGATGGTCCTATATGAAAGAACAAAGGAGATAGCTAGTCGTTTGCACAATTTTGTTCTTAATTGCAATTGGTAATTTCTAATCTTTTCTAGAATACAGGAACTTTTCAGGATCTTTAAAATGCTAAGGACTTTTTCCCCAGAAAAACATGCACCAACACACAGCTCTGCATATAATCTCAGGATGTTCGTGGATCCCTCAGACTCCAGGTTAAAACTCTGGGTCAAAATCTCCTCATTTGCTGTCTGTCTGTCTTCTGTTTCTTGCCCCACATGCTCTCTTTCACTCTCTCTGTCTCTGTCTCTCTCTCATCTCTGCCTCTATCTCTTTGTTTCAATTTTCATCTGTATTTTCTTCTACTTCACTAATGTGTTTAGGATTAGGATCAGGATTGTACACAGATAAATGGAGGATGGATAGAATAGGAGAAGGCAAGAACTAGCTATTCAGTTAGAATCAGAATGTTTCCTTTTTTTCTTTCTGGAAAATTCATTGGTGTGTCACCTTGGAGATGCTGGTCTGTTGTAAGGCAGCAGGTTGAAATGGTTAAATTCATAGCCTCTGAAACTAGACTGCCAGGTCCAAATCCTGGCTGTGTTCAACGTTGGCAATTAGTTCTGTCAGTCTTTCAGTTTCCCTGTTTTAGAAATAGGGATAATGGGGACTTCTGGCCAAGGCGGAGGTGTAGGTAGACACACTGTACCTCCTCGCACAACCAAAATAAAGACAACAATAATTTAGAAATAAAATAACAACCAGAACTGACAGAAAATTGAACTGTATGGAAGTCCGACAACCAAGGAGTTAAAATAGACACAATTCATCCAGATTGGTAGGAGGGGTGGAGTCAGTGGCTGGGTGGAGAGGGGTCTCGGCAAAAGAAGCAGTGGCACCAGGCACACAGGGCAGCAGCTGACAAACCCCAAGTGTGCAGGTGGCGGCTGGCAGATCCTGGGTGAGGGGTGGCAACGGGCAGACCCAGTGAGGCTGCGATTGTGAAGTGTGGCACGGTGTGCAAGATGGCTGGCTGACCAGGTGGTCCCACATTCGTGGATGCAGATAAACCAGGGGAAACTGGGGAGTGAGACAGACCTCGAAACCCAGAGCTCCAGCGCCTGGAAATAAAGCCTCAAAACACCGATTGAAAACACCTGTCAGGGTTGAGGCGCAGGGACAGACTCCCAGCTTCACAGGAGAGGTTGTTGGAGAGACCCACAGGGTCCTAGAACATACACAGGCCCACCCACGTGGGAATCAGCACCAGGAAGGTCCAGTTTGCCTGGGGGAACCAGCAGAAGGGACTGAAATCCAACAGAGAGAGGAGCAAGCACAGTTGTTTCCTCTTGGACCCCACCCCCACATATGGCGTCACAACCCAGCAACTGGGTTGCCCTGCCCGGGGGAACTCCTAAGGCTCCTCCCCTCATACATAACAGGCATCACAAGACAAAACAAAAACAAAAACAAAAAAAAAACAGGCCAACCAGAAGAATAGGTCAAAGCTACCAAGCAAATACTACTAAGTGACGAAGAGATAGTCAACCTATCAGATGCACAGTTCAAAACACTGGTGATCAGGATGCTCACAGAATCGGTTGAATTTGGCCACAAATTAGATTAAAAAAATGAAGGCTATGCTAAGTGAAATGAAGGAAAATGCACAGGGAACCAATGTGATGGGAAGAAAACTGAGACTCAAATCAATGGAGTGGACCAGAAGGAAGAAAGAAACAACTAAACAGAAAAGAATGAAGAAATAAGAATTCAAGCAAATAAGGAGAGGCTTAGTAACCTCCAGGACATCTTGAAATGTTCCAACATCTGAATTATAGGGGTACCAGAAGGGGAAGAGGAAGAGCAACAAGTGGGAAAAATTATTTGAATAAGTAATAAAGGAGAACTTCCCCAATCTGGCAAAGGAAATAGACTTCCAGGAAGTCCAGGAAGCTTAGAGAGTCCCAGAGAAGTTGGACCTAAGAAGGAACACACCAAGGCACATCATAATAACATTAGCCAAGATTAAAGTGAAGGAGAGAATCCTAGAAGCAGCAAGAGATAGGGAGATAGTAACCTACAAAGGAGTTCCCATCAGACTGTCAGCTGATTTCTCAAAAGAGACCTTGCAGGGAAGAAGGGGCTGGAAAGAAGTATTCCAAGTCCTGAGGGGCAAGGACCTATATCCCAGATTGCTCTATCCAGCAAAGCTTTCATTTAGAATGGAAGGGCAGATCAAGTGCTTCTCAGATAAGGTCAAATTAAAGGAGGTCATCATCACCAAGCCCTTATTATGTGAAATGTTAAAGGGACTTATCTAAGAAAAAGAAGATAAAAAACATGTATAGTAAAGTGACAGCAAACTCACAATTATTAACAACCACACCTAAAACAAAAACAAAAAACAAACTAAGCAAACAACTGCAACAGAAACAGAACCACAGAAATGGAGATCACATGGAGGGTTAGCAACAGGGGAGTGGGAGAAGGAGAGGGGGGAAAGGTACAGAGAACAAGTAGCATAGATGGTAGGGAGAAAATAGACAGGGGGAGGGCAAGAATAGTATAGGAAATGTAGAAGCTAAAGAACTTATGACACGTGGACATGAACTAAAGGGGGGAACATGGGTGGGAGAGGGTGTGCAGGGTGGATGGGAATGAAGGGGAAAATGGGGCAATTGTAATAGCATAATCAATGAAATATATTTAAAAAATAGGGATAATCACAGTATCACCATAGTGAACTATTGTAAAAATTTAATAATCTAAGATATATATATATATATATATATATATATATATATATGGATTTTAGAATAATATATTTTAGTAAGTGCTCAGTAACTGTTAGCTGCTATTATTATTAATTTTGATGATCTTAAATCACCATAGTACAATTACTTTTATACAAAGCATGATATACTACAAATAATAAATTTGACATCACTAAGAGAAAAACTGCAGCTAGAAATGCTCCTTTCAGGAAAACAAAAAACAAACAACAGCAGCAACAACAAAAAACAAACTCCCCTTTCCTCAAGGTGACTTACTCTTAAAATCAAATAGTAGGTTAATGGTAACCAGGATACCATCTGGACTTTTTCCTGAGACCCAGTGAAAAGTGGGATCCATCACTCTTAAGGTGTTTTTTCTATAATAACTGGGCTTTCCTATTGGGGTGGGGGGAGCCCCAGCCTACTTCTACACAGCTCCAGGAGGGTTTATGTCTTTTTGTCTCTCACTTAGGGAGGGTCTCTAGCCTGGTAATTATTTTTATGCCAAGGAAAAAGGTACACCATTGTATGAAATTATAAAGCTGACGCTTTCCCATGAGAAGCTGCTTGAAAGAAAAAAAAGATGAAAAAGAAATGTAAATGTGCAGTCATCATTGTTAACACTTCTTAGTCTTAAGGTAAAAGGCTGTCTGAGATGAAATTTATTTTTCCTAAATTATATGTCTTGTTTTCATTTGGCCCATCGTTCTTTTCTTACAATGAGTGTCTCCTTGCTTTTCAAAAGCAAAGGTTAACTATTGCAGGTCTGCTGCAGAACTATCCACTTTAGGCATTGTTACCAGGAAGTAATGATCCCTTCATCCTGGCCAGCTCCTGGCACCCCACCCCCACGACTGGAAAGGGAAACTGCAGCTGAGTTTGTATACAGAAGGTGGCATTGCCTGCAAAACTTGGGAGGGAGGGGTAGTCAGGGCAATGAGGCGGGGGAGCCATCAGTGACCAGTAGATGGGGAGAGGGAGAGGAAGCAGGGAGGATTGAGCAGTGGCAGTGGTAGTTGGTTCCGGAAGTAAGAACTGGGACTTTTGAAGGGAGCATAATTTGATTCTAATTGTAACTGAGGTGGGAGGAGACACCTGCTTTAAGGCAGACAGATCTGGGACTGTCTAGAAACAGGATGAGCTGGCTCTCTTAGTATAACCTATTTGCTTGAGAATTGAGGCTCCTCCTGGGACAAACTCATTCCGGGGAGGGGGCGGGGAGTGGCGCTGAGCTTGACCAGTAACAGTTTGGTCCTGGATCACTAAGTGCTAATTGTGCAAGTAGCCTGAAAATGGCCCCAGAGTCATGACACAAGCCTGCCTCTTGACACACACACACACACACACACACACCCATATAAATGCCAGAAGAGATCTTATACTAAAAGTCTTAGAAGGCACTGAGGTATAAGCTACAGAACCTCGGGACTCTCTTGGCAGAGTGTAAAACCAGTGGCAGGCCCAGAGCAGGTCCCAAGTGATGCTCACCAGGTACCCAAGCTGTGACTGGGCTGGTGGGGATGTTACTAGTGATGGCCATAATCGGCACGCGCCCAGGACTTATTTCCTGCCAGGCCTCATGCTATGTGCTTTGTAGTTTCCTCTCATTTATGTTTCAAAACAAATCTAAAATGTGGATTTTATTTCCAGTCTCATTTTACAGAAGAGGAACCTGAGGGTGACTTAGCTCATGGACAGAGCTAAGAAGCGGCAGGGTCTGGGTTTGCAGCAGATGGACTGGGCCCCAGGGCACATGGCTGCCATCCTGGCCCTGGTGCCAATTTGAACTCTGTGCTAGTGGCAGGGCTTGTCCACTGGATGTTTCCAGAGGACAAGATGGGGTTGTGGTGGAGAGTTCAAAGCAGTGCTCAGTGGTATTGTCTCAAGGTCACTGTGGTCCTCATGGACTTGAGCCAAGCCTTGAAAGCTTGGGTTTGGGAAAGAGTCAAGCCTTTTTGGAATGGGTCTAGAAGGGAGAAAGGCGTGAGGCAGGGGAGGGTAAGGTGTGATCAGGAGCAATGGCAGACCAGTCTGACGAGGTGGAGAGATTGGTGGCATGAAGCCTGTGCAGGAGGGCTGGAGATGGCAGGCTGGAATGACATGTCACTGATGCTGGCGCATGTGGGCACAAAGAAAATCCAGTGGAGGGAGTGTGAGGTAGGTGGGCTCTACTTCCCATGACCCAGAGGCCTGGGCAGTCTTCTGTCTGTGGGCTCTCTCACCAAGCTTTGAGGATGCGGATTATTTTTGGGTCTCGTTCATCCCAGTGTGCAGATAGCATCAGAAATGAAATATTTTTTTTCTGAAGAAGGTTGTAGAAAAAATAACTTTATTGCCAATTATCCATTATGTGTGAGGAAATAAGGTTAATAGAAATCTAGAGATTTCAATAGCTAATAGCTCTGCCTTCCTTGGCCATCCATTTTTCACCATTGCACCCAGAAAATAGCAAAATTGACTCACCAGATTTTCACATTTCCTCTTTCATGTCCTTCATCTGAAGT
Source organism: Tonatia bakeri (assembly GCA_004024845.1). NCBI lineage: Eukaryota > Metazoa > Chordata > Mammalia > Chiroptera > Phyllostomidae > Tonatia > Tonatia bakeri. The sequence continues at coordinate 82,228 of PVIA01002520.1, forward strand.
GTCAGTAAGCATCGGGATGGGAGCAAGAGGAAGGGAAGCAGAGGTCTTGATAACTATGCACCTAGATGTTAAGCTCCTAAGAAACCCAGAACTGAGGATTTGGCTGTGTTTGTACTGACGCCATTGTGGTTGGCCATTAGTGGGAACCAGGGGATGGGATGTGAGGGGGGATCCGGGGCCTAATAGCTGCAGATGTCATTGAAATGCAGAGTTCAAGGACACCCCACACAGTCTTCATGTCCTAAGAAGTTTGACAAACTATCCTGTAGGAGAGGCTGACATGTGAGACATAGGTCCAAAATTGGGGTGAGCTGAACGGAGCCCCAGCTGGTGATGTGAAGGAATCCAGGGAACCACTCCATGCTCCTCATCATTCCTTTCCTCTCCTGTTCTCCTGGGGAGTGGTTTTCTGTGGTAAATATTTATGTAATATCTGAATTATCAGTGATATCATACAAGTCCTTGCATCTTAGAATATGTATTGTGACTTGGAGTTGAAATTCTTTATCATCCCAATTTCTCCTAAGGAAGATCTATTCTTGAGGTGAGGATATGAAACCTTGAGAAGAACATTTGTGTCTGAGAGAAAAGGAGTTGGTGTGTAACCTGAAAGCATCTTTCCTTTCTTTTTTAAGTGGGAGAAATGGGTTTTGGCTCAATAAGGAGGTTGTAAGTAGGGGTGAGGGGGCAGGGCGCTGAAGAGAAGGGAGATCAAGTATTTTGCACCTTTCTTGACAGTAGAGTAGGAGGCGGTAGAGGAGGCAGTAGTTTAGGCAGTAAGAGTAGGAGCCGGAGTAGGCAGTAGAGTAGGAGACAGGAGAGTAGGAGGCAGACGACCCAGGGTGGGAAGAATCAGTCTGCAGCCCGGGACGTGGGGAAAGAGGGTGAGGCGGTGTGGCAGGAAGGGGCGGGGATAGGATGGGCTCTGTGTGCCCGCAGCCCCCGCTCAGACCCTTGTCCACTGCTCTGACAGAGCTGCACGGACAGAAGAAGGGGCTGCGAAAAGGGGTTCCTTTTCTCTTGGAGCACACTGCCGCTTCTGTGTGGCCTGTGACTTCTCACCCTGACAGCTGCTACACTGGCCTCTTGTAGCCCAAGAGCCCAGAAGCAAGGCCTGGTCTTTGCAACTTCCTCCTATGCTGGGCATACCCTGGAGCCAAAACTTCACAGGAATCTACATCTTAATGGGGATTTCCATGGGCTGGGTGCCTATGGCTACCTATCATGGCCCCTCAAAGCCTAGCAAAGGGGGGTAACACTCTCAGAGAAAAGAATCTCTGAGGATGAGTACACACCAAAGCCCTTCCCACACTCCTGGTAGCACCCCATCTTGTTACGGGATGTGAGTAATGGTGGTGATGATGGAGAAAGGGAGCTGGGCAGGAAATCTGAGTGCTGTTGTCACATGGAGAGGGGACTTCCTTTCCTCTTCTGTCCTCCTGGGTAGTGGTTTTGTGTGGGAACGTGAACTCCCTCGAGATCTCTCGAGTTATTGGGTTGCTTACTCTTGACATGAAGTAAACTCCCCCTGGGGTGCTGGAGGCAGATGTTACCTTGACTGTGACCCTGGACTCCAGCAAGACTCTGCTCTCAAGTCGCTGGGTGGGAAGGCTCAGTTTTGGAGCCACGTTCCTAGAAAAGCTGCCCTTGAAGATAGAACAGCTTATTTACCGGGTAGTCAGGAGACTTAATTTTTGTTTGTGGCTCCATGAAGCAGTAGGTGTATTACTTGGCCACTCACAGCGTAGTCTTAGAAAAGTCACATCATCATCCTGACTTCAGTTTCTTCATCTGAGAGATGAGGGCGTTTCGTAGACAATGTCAGAGATCATTATTCACCTCTAATAGGCTTTTATTCTAAGTCTTTGGATGAACAACTTCCATCTCTGACTCCATTTCCTTAACCACAATTGGGGGTATTAATACCCACCCTTACCTTCTAATCTATGTGAAAGCACATAGACCTCTGGGGAAGAAAGCATTATTTAAATCCAGAGCAGAATAATTATTATATTCTATTTGTTCTCCCCTAGTCATCCATCATGGCTATGCTCTACAATTATGCCCTGGGGTGTGTTTTGCGAACAGCCACATGGGGCAAATTTCTTGGGGATGGAGCATTCTGATTGTGCTAGTGGAAAAGACACCAAAAGTCTTTGATGTAGTTATTTTAGTGTGGAATTTGCTATCTATTTAGAATATGAGGTATGTGGTTATTTGGCCTTTGTTGTGGTTTGCTTGCCCTTGCATGTCTGTGGGCGTCATTTTGACCACTTCCAATGTGGGAAAGCACAGCACAAATCCTCTCTGCCTCCCAGCAAGGCCCCGTGAATGCCCCAGACCGTGGGGTTGCCTGGGGTTTAGAGCATAACCAGGGTCCCCATGCCTGGAAAATCTGCACGGCCAAGTGTGCATGAATAAAGGCAAACCTTGCCTAGCTGAACAAGCACACACTGGCTAATAACTGCTTTTGTATTTTCCCCTTGTAGCCAGCAGAGGCCTCCCAAATTGTGGTTGATTTTAATGTCAGTGAAAATCTACTGGGAATTAACAACAACAAAACATTTTTTTTTAATTGAATAGAACGCCTGTGAAAGTTCAAAGTCTGTTACCTTGTTCATTCAACATCGCTATTCATGCAAAATGTCATGCAAATCAGTCCTTATTTACTGAGTACTTTGCTTCAGTAACCAAAAAAAAAAAATGCTAAGAAAAAATTGCTTATGTTTAGCCATCTATTTTTCCAAAAATAGGATAGCAATTAAAGTAGTATCACATGATGTGACTGATGATATCAGTGCAGGAGAAGGAAAGGCGTCTTGGTGGCTGGCGCTCAGGACCAAGCATCTGCCCCTCATCAGGAGCTGGGTAGTGCATCCAGAAGGGAAGTCCTGGAGCAGCAGGGCCACGGGCAGTGTAGATGCTGTGCAGCACACAGAATGAAGAAAGTATTCTTTGTGATGAGTGATCATGACCACTGTGCCTTCAGGTACCCCTTGGGACGCGATTTCACCTCTATGGTGTTCATTTCTTTTTCTATAAAAATGAGAGATTTGGGCAATGGGACTTCTAAGTCCTTAAGAGTCTATGAATGTTTTCTAAAATATTTAGGACCACGTATTAAGCGTCTGTTATATGCATTTGCAACACAAAATAATTTGCAAACATGTCCTCACTTCACCCTCAGGACCATCCTTTGTAGTAGGAATGGCCAGTTCTCTTTTTACAGATGGTGAAACTAAGCTCAAAGAACTCAAGTCACTCTCCAATGGTCACACAGTTGCAAGTGACAAAGCCAGGATCTGCATGCAGATCAGTTTGACTCCAAAACCTCTCCCTGCAACGTTCTCAAACTGAGAGAATAAACTCAATAGCCTCTGTAATTTAACTCCAGGGGTGTGGCCGCCACTGCGGGCTGCCATACCAGTTGAGAACTGTGCTGGTGGAAACTGCGCTGGTGGAGAGCAGCAGAGCAGACAAATAATAGCTTGAACAAACACGAGTTTATCCTCTCGCATAAATACGGAGATAGGATGTTGGGGCAGGTATGGGGGCTCTGGAGTCACCAGAGACCTCCACTCCTCCTGTCGTTCTGCTAAACTATATCCTAGGATGTGGTTTTCATTCTCAAGGTTGACTTATGGTCCAAGATAACCAATGGAGATCCAGCTATCCATTCGGGTTGCAGGCTGGAAGAAGCAGGAAAGCAAAAGAACACAAGTGGTAGGTCTCCAGGCTGAGTTAGCTCCATTTAAGCAACATTTCCAAAGTTCCACATGGCCCCCCTGCCTACGTCTCAGTGGCCAGAATTTAAGGACATGGTCACACATACTGGTGAAAATGTTCAGTTGACAAATGTAATCTAAATGGCAGACTGCCCAGTTAAACACCAGGGTTTGTGTTGTTACGGAAGGAAGGGAAAATGGGTATTGGAAGGCAAACAGTTGCTTTTTGTCATAATTACCAACTCTGTCACTACCCTCATCTCTCCACCCACCCCTCTCAGCTCTTTTCTGCTATTGGAGCTCTGATTTTTCCAGGTTTTGGCCCCTCCCCAGGTACCACTCGTCTTGCCTATGGTTGGCTGTGATGAGGCACATGAACTAGTTTTGGACAAAGAGATACAAAAGGACTTGTGAAAAGGTTTCTTTGCTTTTAAAAAAGTGGTGCTTGGGAAGAGACAGACTTTCTTCTTGTGAGACATTACAATGACCCTTGGAAACACAGCACCCACCTTTGTAACCCTGAGAGAAATCTACTTCTGAGAACAAAGCTGCACCTGCAGGATGGCGGAGGGGAGAGGTATAGATATTCTGAGTTCTTAAGGAGGAACTGACCAACTCTGGAGTCAGCTTACTTCTGGACTCCTCATGAAATACATTTCCATATTGTTTAAGCCAGTTGAATCATATTTTCTTACCTGCAGCCAAAGGCATCTGAAAAATATGTGGGGAAAAAGAAAGAGACCTTTTATGCCCTTGGATTGCAAGCTAGGCGCCAATCTATGCCCTTCTTTGGACTGAAGCCCTGTATTGCCCTATTTCTTATAAGAGGGACCTTTGTTTTTGGTTTCTAAATGCTCCATAGAAAGGGTATCTTTCTATGGAGCATTTAATAGGCTCAGGTTAGAATCAGAATAATTTAGAATTGCAAGGGATTGAACTCAAGACTCAAAGAGAGTCAGTGATTTCTCCAGGGTCAACATCAGGTAGGACTGGGGCCAGCCCCCTGGAGGCCTCCCAGCAGCACTCTTTCACTGCACCATTGTCCCTCTCCCCTGGTCTGCCTCCAGTCCAGCCACTGCTGCTGGGTCTGACAAGCTCTGGGTCTATCTTGGTCATGGTTGGAACTCTTCCAAAGGATTGACCTTGACTTCCTACCCCTTCCATATGACCCCTCTTGGTTCCAGGCTCCAGAGCTGGCTGTGTTGGCAATGATAACTTGCAATTGTAGGCAGAAGGTGGTTTTTGGAATGTCACCTGTCCTCTCTAACTCCTTGTGCCAAAGCATGCTAGACACTATTAAGATGACCATATCTCCTTCCCTTGAACTCAGACCCCAAGGGTTTCTGTGCACTCAAGCCCTAGGTGCTTGTCATTCCAGACTGTGTCATGTCACAATTACTCCCAATCATGTCTCATGTGGCCAGTCAGTGTGCACCTGACTGGGAGACATCACCCCAGTGAGAGTCAGAAGTGTGTGCAGCTATATAGGGCTGTGGGAGAGATGCTCCCGGACCTAAGTGACAGGTTCAGCCATGTCACTTAGTGTGACATGTCATAGGCTCAGAAGTCTTACTGAGCCAACTCAGTTGCTTACTAGCTCTATGACTTTGAACAGTCTATTTAAATTCCCCATTCCTCAGTTTCCTCACCTGTAAATTGAGTATAATACTTACCTTGTAGATTTTTAGTAAATACTAACTAATATAGAGAAAGGATCTAGCAAACCTTCAATAAACAAAAAAAAAATATCTAGTAGGTACTGAATAAACTATCAATTAAAAAATAAACTTTAATCGTGCTGTTACAATAGCATTTAGGCTTTCATTCATGTCTTGTTTTTCTCTGAGTTAATGCTCTTTACTCCTTAGTTTGACTTGATACCTAATGGTTCCCAGAAACCCAGGGAGGAGGTTAAGTGTTCCTCCTCCCCAGTTACAGATTCTTAGAGTTAGAGGAAACTTGGAACTCCGTGTCCTGATTTCCTTGGTCCTGGTCTCTCATATACTATTGCTAGCAAACAGGAATAAGACAAAGGAAGTTAATCCAACAGGTAGAGTCTGAGTTACCATGAACCCATGAGTTACAACCAACTCCACCTCCCCCAAGAAGAAAATGTATTTCAAGACACCACTAAAGCACCGGAGAGAGCAGCACCCTATTAAGACTTTATGGTGGAGGGCAGCCTGGATTTCACCTGGTCCATCTCTGCTTATCTAGGCCATTCTGAACATACTGCAGTTGGGGTTGCTGTCTTTCCTTTGAGGTTCTCTGGATCATCTGGCCTTGCAAAAGGTAGACAAACCTAGAGAGAAGGCAGCCCCAGGTATGGTCTTAGTTACCCCTAGCAAAAGATGAAACTAAGGGACACACTGGGCTGAGTAACAGAGCTGGTAACTCCTTTGCTTTGTGCACCGAGAGTGCCAGTTCCTGACCAACGTCATGTGACCTTGAGAATGTAAGATTATCTTTGATATTTACCATCCTCCCTGGAGGTGGAATGAGGGGAATTGAAGACCTTGAGTGATCCCATGAGACTCTTGGCTTTGATCAACAATGACCTCATAATAGCTGGTAAATTCAGTTAATTCTATTAGCATCCTCAGCTTTAATTGCATTGGTCATATTAGCTCTCTGTTCAAACACATCCATACCATTCACTTCTTGCCGTTAGCTTCTTGTCTGTACTGATGGCTTAGGGATGCAAACTGTGCCATGGTAGGCATGAAGTCTGTATCGACACAAGCATGCTCACATAAATGTCACCATAACTCAGGGAGTGCCTTTCACATCTTCTAACGAAAAACCAACTAAGGAACAGTAAATGAAAGAAAAAAATTAAACAGATTCTTAAGGGGAACATTTGCTATTTTAAGACCTGAATAGCTGGAGGATATCTCATGATAAAGCCAGGAAGTCTTCCTATCATGGGGACACTTGAAAAATCCTCACCAGGCACTTGTTCCGGAGATTGGCCTGAATCAAGGAGGCAAAAGCTTCTGGGGCAGAGATTGCACTGCAGTGTATCAAGGGGCCAGCCCCTGAAGACTTCTAGAAGCCCTTGTCCTTTCTTGATCATCTGGTCTTAAATACCAGAGGACACTCTGAAAATTGGTGAAGGACAGAGAAGAATGTCACTAAGAACATGGCTAACAGAGGCCCTTGTCACACAAGTGGTTGTCTGTAACTTGTCCCCAGAGACAATCAGATGGGAGGGGGCGCCGGCTCTGGATCTCACTGCACGGATGCCATCCCGCACCTGCAAGAGCCCTCTCCGGTCCTCTGAGCTCCAGGCTGCATGGAGAGGCAGTGAGTAGATGGCTCCCCCTAACCCTCAGGGGACCAGGCTGCTTGGGTGCTGATTTCTCCATCCTCTGCTTGCTCACACCCTAAACTCCTCTGTTGTTGGTCTTGTTTCTCTGTTAATATGCGTTCAGCATTGTAGCTCCTTCCATTTTTATTCATTGTCTCTTTAATTCCCTGCTGGCTTTTTTATTCTTCAGTTTTCAGCATTTTCTGGCCTCTCCCTCCTTACCCTCCTCTCTTAAGCTTGCCTTCTCCTCTGCTTTCTACACGCCATTTTACCCTTTATTCTCTCTTCCTGTTGTCACCCTACCTTCTCCATTCTGTTATCTTTTTACTTCCCCACAAAACATTCTGGGACATATTTTAAGATAGATGTTAGCAGTCTGATAAAAAAAAAACAAGAACTTGACACAGAAATGTTTTGCTGAGAAACCCTAACTTTCCATCCATCTTTAGGTGCTGTCGTGGCTCACACTCCCGTGGTCCTCGCTGCTTTTCACTGTGCACGTATTTAACATAGTATTTCACTCCAGAGTAAGGCTGGTTTTCCCAAGATTAGTTATTAGTTTCTGAAGTGGGCCATTATTATAGATGATGTGGCTGGGATGAGGCTTGGAGGCCAGAGATTTTGGGAGACATTCCTTGACTCCCCAAGACAGATTAGATGCTTCGTCTCTGTGCTGTTGTGCTGTGGGTTATTCCCCTTGAATCGTCCTTGCCACCCTGCCTGCATGCTTGGCCATCTCCCCAACCAAAGCATAACCTTGCAGTGTCTGGTGTGCAGTAGGGGCTCAGTGCATGAAGTCCACAGACTACCAAGAGATCCCAGTGAGAGCATTTCTCCCAAGCAGGGTCTGTGCCAGCTCACCTCTAGAGTGGTGAAATTTCCTTGAGTAGCCACAACAGAGATTCCCATTGGTATGCGAAGCCAGAGAGCATTTCCTTTTGCATAAGTATTCCAATGAATGAGTCAGCATTTCTTTCCAACAAACACTTTCAGACCTGTGGTAGGAAATACAGGGATTGGGAACACCAAACGCAATTAGCAGCCTCCCGTCCTTGAGGGACAGAGAGTCTCGTGAAGGGTTTCTCTGTAATCTTGAATTTCATTTTCCCCAAACCCCAAATTTTGGCTCTGAGTTGTATGAGTTGTCCATGTTAAACGCACGTGTATTTTCCTAACCAGGACCTGTGGAGACCATGCTATTGGTGGTATTATGAGTTTTCTGGAGGTCATCATCCCCACATGATTTGTGTTTACAAATAGGTCCACAGCCTATTTCCAGAATTGTGAACAGGTTTAAAAGTCACTTGCTTGTAATGCTACATTCAGTTCACAAGATGTCATTGGACTCTGTCATGGTTGGCAGAGCCATTTTATCCACAAAGTCACCTCGGTCAGGTTCTGGCCCAATCTGAGGGAGTCAGACCCTCAGTGGCCCCCCCAGGAAAAAGCTTCTGGGCATGACAGATTCATTTATTACCCTGTGTGAGGGCTCAGTCACATGTGTCCATGTGCCCAAACCTATCAAATTGTTTTTGCACCTTAAATATAGGCAGTTTGCTGTGTGTCCATTATATCTTAATAAAGCTGTTAAAAAAAAAGAAAAATTCTCACTGGACCCAAACCATCTCTCTTTCCTCTATCTGAAGTTCACAAGTTTGCTTTCTTTCCTGTTTTAGAATTCACCAATCAGGCATTTTGTTCTATAAATGAGTTTCACATTCTTGATCAGTTAAGTCAATTTGCTGACTTTTAACAGCTGGGGTTCAGAGCTGTAAGTGTATGAACGAGAGTTCAGATGAGTCAGGGAGAGGGAAATGGAGTGTTGGAGCCTGAGGAGGTTTGGAGGATGTGGGTCAGGATAAAATGACTCAGCAACGAACCAGATTCTGCGGAAGGGTCCCAGGAGATGAAAGGGTTAACTTGTGTGATTTCGTGTCTAAGAGTCAATTCTGTAATGGACTGATGAACTGTCTTCTCGTTATCCTGTTCATCAGTGTAAATGGTATAGGTCTCCGAGGCTCTGAAATCAGGCAAATGTGGACCTGCCTACTCGTCCAGCACTGATTAGATGGATGACCCCTGGCAAGTTTTTCAACTGATCTCAACTTCAGTTTCCTAGTGTGTAAAAGAGCATAAGAGTATTAATCTCATCTGGGCGTCGTGAGGCCCAAAGGGGAAATGCAAATGGAGAGCTTCATCTGCTGCCTTGCTCAGACTAGGGCCTGTTTGTTTTCCCATTTCCCTCTACACTTTCCTTACTTGTAAAAATATTTTACCTAGATGGCTCACCCTTGAACAACACTGGTTTGAACTGGGTGGATCCACTTAAGTGTATTTTTTCTTTTTGTCTTGTGAACAGACAATGTAAACTTATGGCATTGATAAATACAGCACAGTACTGTAAATATATTATCTCTTTCTTATGATTTTCTTAATAACATCTCTTTTTCTTAGCTTTCTTTATTGTAAGGATATAGTATATAATACATAAAACATACTGAATCTGTGTTAATCAACTGTCTATGTTTTCTGGCGAACAGTAGGCTATTAGTAAGTGTTTGGGGAGTCAAAATTATGTGCAGACTTGTGAGACCACTAAGTTGTTCAAGAGTTAACTATATATCTTTGGAAGCTTCGTGGAACCTATTTAGAAAATGTATATATACCTGTTTTTTTCTAATTACAGAATTAAAATCCAGATAACATGCAAAATACAAATCAGTCAACAAGGGTAACAGTCTCCCTTTCCTATGAGTTCTGAAGAGCAAATGAATACCCCAAAATGTGAACATTCATTCTCACACTTCCAGACCCCTTCTAAGAGGAAGCAGCAATTTCGCTCTCTGCCTTATTACCTTTGGTCAGTCCTGATCTCTTTTTGATTCTGGAAATCCAGGCTGACACACTTTCAGAGATACCATTGTCTTATTTTAAGCCAAAGCTAAAAGAAACATTTGGCATAATTTCAGATTGCAAAGTTCAAGAATGCTTGCTCAGTGTCGAGGCGGAGAGCCGAGGCACCGTGTGACCCAAGGCAGATCACGCAGCTCTGCTGTTTCCTTTTTAACAAGGCCAAACCCAGAACCCCCAATCTTATTTCTGACTTGGGTTTCTCCAGCACCCAAGCACAATAGAATTAGCCCTGAGTCTTCACTGACCTCTCTCCTCCCCTCCCATCACCAGCTTGATCACCAAGCCATGCCTGGTCTCTCTGCCTGCACATTCTGCCCCACTTTTCCTGTTGCTGCTCCCACCTTGGCCCTACTCTCTACAGACACAAATGCCTTTACTCTTGCCAACTGCTCCACCTCCAGTGCCAACCGACCACCCTTTGAATTCCTTATACAGTCATGTTGTCAGGACCTAGAAGAGACTTCTGAAGGCATCTCGTCCACCCCTGCCATTGCACTGGTGCCCAGTTCGAGGACATGGCTGGGACATGTTGCATCTGATGTCCTGCTGCACAGCTGTGTGCAGCCTGGAATGCTTGGGAAGGATGGGGCCAAAGTGGAGGAAAGGGGGTGATCTGTTAATATGCAGAAATAGAGGGATCACTCTTAAAGCAAGGGAAAGCTTTGGCATTTTGGGTATCATAAGAAAAACTCTTCTTTCAAGATAGCTTCTCTGCTTGTGCCGACCTTAAACCTAAGACCTTCCTGCGCATACCCATTAACTGGAGGTGAGGTTCAGTCCCCGGACTAATGACGAGTGTCCTCACAGTTCAGGCCAAGTCCATGCGTCCCTGTCCCTGCCCTGTCCATGTATCTGCAGCCACACAGAAGTGGTTTCCTGTCCTCACCTCATGCCTTTGCACATACTGGTTTCTCTGACAAGAATGTCTTTTCCCTTTTTCCCGCCTAGAAAAGACTCAGTCTAGTCCCTTCTCTGGGAGGCTTTGCTCCCTCAGCAGTCACCCTGCCTATTATCATGATCCTCCAATACTCCTGACAATGGTAACAATAACGATACGGACAATGATGGCAACAAATATTTACTGAGTACGGGCTGTACATCGGGCATTATGTTAACAAATATTCATTACTTATTTACTTGTCAAAAACAACTTTACGATGATGCTCCTTTTAAGGATGAGGAAATTGAGCCTTAAAGAGAGTTAGTCATTTACCCAAGGTTACAGCTAGGAAATGGCAGCCCAAGGCTCAAACTTCTGACTCCAGAGCCCAACCCCTCATTCTGACATCGCCCCTCCCTACCAGTCCCTGAACCAAACCCAGTGACTTAGGTGGAGGTAAGTTTGTCCCTGCTCTGGAGCGGCAGCAGCAGATGTGCCCCTGGACTGTGCTCTCCCTCCTCCACTCGAGCGCTGAGACCTGCGCTCTCATCCCCTCTCCCCTTCTGAAGAAGCTCCACATTCTAGGAAGATGGCCAAGTAAGGCCACCAGTTGTCCAGCCGGAAACACCTGGCTGGTCAAAGACTTTTGCAAAGCTTTGTTTCTACAATTATACTTTATTTCCCTCTTCCCCTTAGATTTCATGCAGCCAACTGGTATTTTTTTTTAAACAGCTGAGAACACCAGATGGAAGGGTAGGGGGATGTGGAGGCACAGTGAATGGCAGGAAGGGGACAAGCAGGGGCTGCGGATGAGGCGGGAACATTCTGAAACATGTGATGTAGGGAAAATGCCAGACAGGTCAGCAGAGGCAGGAGGGAAAACAAGAGCTGGAGAAGCGAGCAGCCACCATATGTGTGTGCATGCACACACACGCGGAGCCTTAAACGTACCATTAAAGTAGAGAAAAAAAACACCCTGGTTTCCGTAGCAACAAGGCCTTATTGGTGCCTCAGCCAGAGAAAGTTATTGGGGGAAAAAAAGGCATTTGCCTGTTAAGGAGCCTGATGAATTGGGAGATAATTATATAGCGTTCTACCACCACTAAGGACAAGCAAATACACTCCAGAAAGTATTTTAAAGAGCACAGACTGTCACAAATCCCATGAAGGCAGAGAGTAGGAGGGAAAGGCAGCAGGCAAGGAGAAAAGGCTACTGGAATGAATGGAGGTGAGCACCCCAGGGGGTGGGCATTTGTGAGGGACAGGCTAGAGCCAGCCCCTGTGGCAGTCATCAGTGATCCAGTGTGGGACAAAGGCTTGACATATTTGTATCTGATCCTAAATTGCTAGTACATTGAGTCATATTCTTTGTTTCTTCAGCAAGTGGGTGGGTGTATCTATAAAATCTAAATGATTAGATTCACTATGAGAGAGTTGGCTGACCAGAGTGTTGGCATATGCATTTATCAGGGCCCTGATACTAAAATGGAAGGAGTCACATGAATCTCACAGTACATCTGGTCCCTTAGATGGGGTGAGACAAAAGAGGTGATGCTTTAAAGTTGGGCAGGGTACTGTAGAATCATGATTTTGTACCCCTCAAAGCACAGTGCTGAGCATCCAACAATTGCTAAGTATATGTAGTGAATGAATGAAGGACTGAACGGATGAGTGGATAGTTATATTTGTAAACTGATGAACAAATGGATGAAGAATCATGAGTAACCAGGATCCCATCTTCCTTTCTCTTGTTCATTTCTGAAAATTTAGTTGCAACGCAGTTTTGTCCTCCAGAAGATGGGCGTGAAGTGAGCACACTCTCAGAGGCGGAGTCTTTGGAAGACAGTTGTGTCCTGAGATAAGCCTGGGATTAAAGAAGGGCTAGCATCTTCAGGAGACTCTCTGAGCAGCTGGATTTTCTGCATGTGTTCTCCCCACCGTGGATGGTACATCCTGTGATGTGCCCTCACAGTGGGACATTTTGAATCAGAGAGAAGGGCTCTCCCACTTCATCAAAGTACCATGGCCACTTTCAGTAGCTCTTGGCGCTCATGAGCCCTCATGACTTTGAGAAAGTATCTCTTAAATCAGTTTTCTGTCCTCTGATTTCCTATAGTGCTTGGTGAACTCCTCATGTGACCCTCTACCATGCCATTTATCATACCATTTATTATTTCATTTTTCCCATGTATATGTCACACCTCTCCAACTAGAGCAGCCTCTTAGGGGCAGGGGCCTCCTAGAGAACCTCTTTCTCAGGCAAGCCTCTAGAGGAGACCCTCACATTGAATGATGGCATGCTGATACCAAGGAGAAGGACATTGATCCTCAGCTTTTAAGAACTGACCGAAGGCACCAGGCTCCAACCCAAGCTAGGATTGTCTGTCTCCATGCCAAGAAGCTCCTTGCATATCAAACACACCTACATCCACATATCATTTTGTGGATGCTGCCTGGTCTGCTTGCATGTTCTGAGATGACTGGTGGGCTGTGTGAACTGATGGGAAAGGAAAGGAAGGAGGTGGCGAAAGTGATGGAGGACTCATCACAGGCACTTGGTCTATTCTGGAACAGAGGGTGTCACAGTCATGCCCCAAAGGGATCCTCCCAAGAGATGCAGAACTTGCATCAGAAAGCTTCCACGTTCTGGAGGTAGAGTCCAGGGCAGGAGCACCTCTTCACCCATTCCTCCTTATTGCTGTAATCCTGGAGGTGCATTTTGCTTATACTTGTTTTCTAGGCAGAGAAACAGAGGTTCAGAGAGGTTCAGCAAATTGCTCAAGGTCACCCAGCTAGTGAGTGACGGATGTTGGATTTACATTAAGGATTTGCAGTGTGTCTCAGGTGTCCAGACTCTTAATTTCTGTCTTATATTGGCTCTTGTGGCTAAGACTCATGGAAGGCACTGGAGGAAGCCAAAGTATATTTCGTTTCCCTGAATAGATGTCTCTTCTAAAATACAGCTGGTTTGGGAGTATGAAAGAGAAAATAGGATCAGAGCCCATTGCTAATTAAAATGAAGATAAAGGAAGCAGAGTTCAGAGTAGGGGAAAACTTCTAAGTCTTATTTTGTGTAAGCATCATATTAAACAGATTCCATTCCAACTATAAACAGATTTTCACATTTCCACCTGCTCCCCTCCATAAGCCCCCACTGTCCCCAACAGATTGTTCTCTTCCTTCTTGTTGAGATTACAAGTAAGCAAAATTGGCTTTCCTTTCATTCTCCACACTCTTTCCCACCCTGCACCATCTGGGGGCTGCCTATTTCTCACCCCAGTTTCATTTAAAACCTTCCCTTTGTATCCCGTCCAGCGCGGCCCATTTGCTTTTGAAGCTCTGTGGAGAGTTTTCCAGAGGGCCGCCAGGGGTCGCAGTCGAGCAGCAGGAGCCTGCTCTCCGCCGGGGGCGCCGAGGCGCTTGCCGGGAATCTCAGGCCCATCTCCTGTATATCAGCGCACAGCATTAATCAGGCTGCAGCTCTGCAGTGCTTTTCGAGGGGAGTGAGACAGACCAGGGTTGGGAGCGAGATCCGGCTTTTCCAGGCCACTGGAGCCCGGCCGGCTCAACTCTTCCGCCCCAGGCTCAGAGCAAACAGTGCTCAATGAAGTGGAGCGAGGCCAGCCACACACCCTGGCCCAGGGTCGTGCCCTGCCTTTCAGGATTCCTAAAGGGAGCAGGTCAGAAACCACAGGGGGCCTGTGAGACTGCGGAGGGCAGTGCCTGGCCAGGCCTGACTGCATCAGGAGCGGAGAGGAACGGTGGCAGGGGGGCAGATCTTCATAAGAAAGGTCATCTCTCCCACACCTCTTACTCGATCCCCAGAAGCAAAGTGCCCCTCTCCTCCTGCACACAGGTGGACGCTCACAGCTTACCAACGATTTCTCTGTCACTCCAGACAGGCTTGGCCCGGCCTCCCAAGGTCTCCGTGTGTGCCTGGAAAGCAAGGCCTCTGCCAGAATTTTATCAGATGGGATACAGGGAAGGGAGTAGGGGCGGGGTGGGGTGTGCGGTGGGAGAGGCACGTGCTTCCTCTAGCATGGGTTTTTCAACACTACGTTTTCATTTCTCTGCTGTATTTCTTTCAAGTCCCTCCGCATTGCTCTTTTCAGGGACTGGGCTGCTGCTTAGGATTTGGCTCAATTACTGGGCATCTAAGATGGAGGCACAGGGGGAAGAAAAAGAGGGAGAGCGAGCCGAAGGGAGGGGAAAGGGTCTGCCAGCCAAGGATGCTAGCAGTAAGGCAATGAAGAGGAGCTGGGTGGGGCTTGCTGGGAGGTTGGCTAGTGGTGGGAAGTACTGTTCAGCACCTTTTTTCAGGACTCTTCCGTGCACCAGCAGAAGCCCAGACGGTGTTCACCCTCCTTTTTCTCCTGTCCCTTCCTGTGGTCCCTCCTTTGCTTTGTTTCTTTCTTCCTTCCTTAGAGATGGAGGCAAGTGCACAAGTAGCCAAATATGCATGCATAAATACATGCTTATCATACGAGCCAGACTTTGATCTTTTATAATACGATTTAAAGGAATAAAGAGCTATGGGAAGATAAATTAATTTTAATGAACGATCTGGTAAGTTTCTTGAAATAGGTAGCATTTGTGTTGGATTTTGAAAAATATGTGGGACTTCTGAAAAAAGAGAAGGGGCATGCCAGGTTAAAAAAAAAGAGCTTTAAGAAAGACATAAAAGTAAAAGATGTCATAGCATTTGGGGAGAGCAATATGTGGGCTGCAGTGGTTTCGGTTCAGGGACAGGTAGAGGGGAAGAAGATGTATTCACAGGGTGTAAGCATGCAAAGGTAGATTGGACCAGAGGATGGAGAACTCGGCACACCCAGACGAGGAGTTGTTAGAGCATTTATAAACACAGGGAAGGCCATCAGAAGTTTCCATGCACCATGGATTTGTGGTTTAGGGGGACCCCTCCAAAGGATGGCTGGATAAAGGGTAGAGAGGGTTAAGCGGGTACTGGGTGAGGGAGATCTTTTAAAAGGCCACTGAGGTTGTGTAGATGAAGACGATTCAGGCCTGAACTAGTGCTGCTCTACTGGGAGTAGAGAGAGAATGGGAGGAGATGTGAGCCAGAGCTTCGTGCTTGCTCCTCAACACCCTCTCCCGCATCCCTCTCCCCTCCTTCGCTCTCCATCCCAGGGGTGATCTCTCATCACCCTGCAATGGAAACTTTCTCCCAACTGCCAGGTCTGTATGTGTACCTGCACGTGTACCGTTGTCTCCATCTTTCCTCTTCCTGGGATGCAGAGTCTCCTACCGAAGGCCAGTGCCTCCCTTTTGCTCTTTTCGAGGATTTTCCTTCTTCATGACTCCTTGGTCCTGCACCATGGCATCTCTCTCCTTTAATATTCATTTAAATGTGCTGTATAAGTCCCCATCGTTAGTAAAGCTTCAACTGATGCCACATTTCGCTCTACCTATAGCCTCGTTTATAGTAAAAGTTCTCTGTAGTATTATCTACATGTACTGCTCCCGCTTCTTCATCTACAAATTCCTATTCAGTTTGCTCCAGTCTGGCTCACAGCACTGCTTTGTCAAAATATCTATTATCCTAAACACAGTGGTTGTTTTCTGCTCTTATCTTGGTCTTTTGGTTATATTTGGAACGTTTGACTTTCCTCCCTCATGAAACACTCTTCTTTCTTTATTTTATAACATCATACTCTCCTGAATTTTTTTTTTTAATATCACCAGCCTCTGCTTCTCATGCAATTTTGCTGGCTGATCCTTTCAGTCCGGACCTCCAAGTGCTGACATGCCTCAGAGCCTGGTTCTGGGGTCCCTTTTGTCCTCTCCCTTTCCCTTTCTTTTCCTTTCCTTCTTTTCCTTCCTCTCCTCGTCCATCTCTTCTATTCTTTTCCCTTCATCTGCGCACTCTCATGGTATAAATTTAATGTCTATGATTGTTTCCATCCCAGAGCTGTTCCTATAGAGCCCCAAGTTCTTCTATCCAACTGCCAACCTGACATCTCCATCAGAATGTCTCGTTGGCATTTTAAATTCAGCATGTCTAAAACAAAACTCTTAATTCCCTGCTGTAACCCCTGCCAGCTGGCCCTGTTCCTCCTCCTGTGTCCACGACTCACGAAAAGGCATTATCATCTACCTAGTTGCTTGTACCAGAAACCCTGAGTCATGCTTGATTCCTCCGTTTCGCTCATTTCCATATCCAATCCATCAGCAAGTTCTAGCAGGCTTACCACCAACATATATCTCCAATCAGACCATCTCTCACCACAATCCTGCAGTTCAAGCTGTCACTGCCTCTTACCTAGTCTGGTGCAAAAGCTTTGAACTTGCCTTCCTTCTCCCCTTCTTGCCCCCTCCTCCCCATGATTTATTTATGTTTCATGCATCCACGAAAGTGAACTTTTAAAAGCATAAGTCAGATTAGATTCTTGCTCTGCTTAAATGCTGCCGTTTGACTTCCCATCACGCTTAGAACAAAATCCAAATGCGTTGGATGGCCTCCAAAGCCCTTCCCAATCTGGCCTCTGGCCCCCTCTTATCCCAGTCTAGTCACGACTACTCCCTCCTCCATAAGAACTGCTGCAAAGGTCTCATTGCTAGTCCTTGGCTATGTGAAGCTCTGTTTCTCCCTGCAGCCTTTGCGTCTGCTGACTCTGAACCTGGATTTTGCTCTGCCCTTGGGTCTTTCTCTGAGAGGCTCCCTTCTCAGCTCCTGGAGATGTCTCTCCTGACCACCCTTATGCCTCCAGTTGTCCACATCCCCTGCTTACTTCCTTCATAGCATGGATCACACTCTGTGACACAGTGCTTACTTATTTGTCTATTTTCTGTCTCCTGGGAGGAGGAAGCTTATCCGTCTCACTCATCTTTACATTCTCAGCATTGTGCAAACACCCTGGCTGTGAAGTAGTAGTGTTACACACTAGGTAGAAATGAATTAGTAGTGTTACACTCTGTATAAAAATTTACATGGCCTTGTTTGTGCTGCTGGGGTCACAATGGAGGAAAAAACCAGATCCTCTATTCTCTGCAACCCAGAAATTTATGTTCTAGTAGAGAGTAGAGAGACAGGAAATGTGTAGTAAGAAATTTGGCCACGTCCAGTAAGGGGTTTGACCTCTGTCTGCTTCTGGGAGGTAATCTAACCTCCAAACCCTTGGAATTGCCTAAGGGATAGGAGTGTCTTTATTTGTGGTGCCTGATGGTGCTGCTGAATTTATTCAAATGATATGGCTCATGGTAGAGCCCTTGGGCTGTACGATGTCAGCCCCACCCCTGGAGTAGAGGGTAGCTGTAGGTTGAGATCAGCTGTGTGGGCAATAATTCAATCAATCCTGCAAACATAATGAAGATCCAATACAAGCTTTAGATACTGAGGCTCAGGTAGGTCTTCCTGGTTGGCAACTCTGTGTGTAATGTCACATATCATGGTCAGGAGGCAACACTGAGCGTGACTCCATGGGGAGAGGACTAGGAGCTCCACTTCTGCACTCCACCCAGTCTCTTCCTTTGTGGGTTCTAATCCATATCATTTCCCTGTAACCTGTGACCCTGAATAGAACAGCCTCCAATGAGTTCTATGCATCTTTTTAGACAATTATTGAGACTGCAGGTGAGTTGGGAAATTCTTGAACTTGGGGTTGGTGTCAGAAGTCTCAGGCAGGTTTGGCTTCTAGAGGACAGCATCCCAAACCCTGAGTTTTGGCTGAGTCCAGGCAATAGACCAACAAAACCCACATAAATGAAGAAGTGACTTTCAGAAGATACTAGAATGATGTGACAGGGAATGACGGGGGGAGCAGTTCACGTGGACTGCATCGTTGGGGTCTGGAGCTGCATGTGCAATGACAAGGCAAAGCCAGTCAGACAAAGATTTGGGGACAGGGCATTCCAGGCAAAGCCAACTGGGGCACAGATGGTTTGTATGGCAGGAGCAAATGAGGTGTTTTTAAGAAAAGGAAAATAGTTCAGTGTGGATGTTGTGAGTCAGAAAGAAAGAGAGGTGGGAACAAAGAGATTGGGTGGGGCCAATTATGTAGGGCCTCGGAGGCCCGGTCTGGTCTTTGTGCTTTGTCATTGAGTACGATTGAAAATTCACTGGAGGCTTTAGCCAAGTGAGTGACATGAGCTGCTTATGTTTTTTAACATGACAGATAGAAGTTTACATAAAAGGGGTCATACTATCCATCTTATTCTGTAGTTTGCTATTTTTACTCAGGAGTATGTAATATCCAATTACATCTGTTTTGTATGAGAGTACAATGACATACATTTGCAGAGGGGACTATGGGAGCACAGAGGAGGGGCATTTTCGGCCTTAAGGAATCATGGAAGCTTCTCTTAGAAGAGATGTCTGAGCCAGGCCACAGAAGGTGAAACATAGACAGCCTAGTAGGAAAGTCGGGGAGGGGATGTCAGGAGGAGTGGGGGAGACCACACACAGGCACAGAGGAGAGCAACACACGAGGGTGTGGGCCAGTCACCTGGTGGAACACTGCAAAATGCAGAACAGAACAAAGAGGCCACTGGAGTCAATTTTTAAGATATGATTAGCAACCTTTAAAAGATCAGCTTCTGGGCTGTTGTGATTTAAACAGGCATTATTGGATTACAGGGAAAGAAACCACTCAACTAAGAAGGGCAGCTAGTTATTTTAAGACTATTACAGACAATCTAATAGATATGCAAGAATAGGACACATAAGGATTGGAACTAGAAAGTCAGGAACCAAAGCCACTCCCTCTGTTTTTCACACTGAGAATCTGATTGGCTGAGCCCCGTACATCACTGGACCATCACTGCAGGTCCAATCATCATGGGCAGGTTGACAATATCAAAGAGAGGAGCACGGGTTGGGCAGGCTTCCTGAACATGTCTTCTGCAGCTGTTCTAATGTTTAAGAGTACAGACTCAGAATGCTTAGGTCAGAACCCCTGCTTTACCACTTGCCAGCCGTGCAGTGGAAGGCTAATGGCTTAACCCCTCTGTGTTCAGCTCCCTCTACTGAGGAATGAGGATGCTAATGGTAGTGTTTAGTGCACAGTACTACTATGCGGGTGGCATGAGTTAATATACAATATGTAAGCACTTAGAACAATGCTGGCCTATAGGAAGATGTTAGATGTTATTTTTCAAAGGCCTGATGAGAGAATGAGAAAAATAAGAAAGAAGATTATACTCAAAGAAGTTTGACAATGAAGGCAATGAGAGAAAGGCAGTAGTTTCCTGGGAAATCAGTAGGGATGAGTGATATATCAGGACACAGGGAGTAGGAATACTTTCATCGGTTCAGGAGGCAGAGCCAAGAAAGATGCAATATGTGAGAGTGAGACTACAGAGCTGGAGGTGCAGTTGCAGAGGACGTGGGAAGGTGTGGCGTTAACAACAGAAGGGGAGAAAGAGCACGGGGTGGGGGGTTGTGGAGGGACATCGGAGAGGAGAAAATTCATGTCTGATGGCCATGCTTACTGCTGTGAAGTCTGCTGAGAATGAAGGTCAATGATATCTTTGGGGCTTCAGGGAATCAATAGAGTTTCAGAATAATTTAGGTGTTCCTCCTGTATGAAATTAAAAAGCAAAAGCCCCATAGGCTTACATAAGGAATTCCTCTCTTCTTTGTGCACCACCAGCATACTAGACACACCTCCCTTCCAGCACCTGTACTTCATTCCAGTGATTTGTCTGTTTGACCCACCTTCTTGAGTGTTATCTGTGGATGAAGACAACTTAGAATAAGGGTCCCAGAAGTGCTATCTACTTGCTGAGCTCCCCTTCTGTGAATTAAAAAAAGAAATCATACCCAAACACTGCTTTGAGTCAGAGTCAAGGATTGGTGGGATTCAGCCTCTTCAGAGGACTGTTGGATAAATAAGCAAATTGTGTGGATATGGTGAATTTTATATAGAACAAACTAGGAATGGGAAAAAGAGATAATTAATTGCTGGGTACATTCTAAGCCCTTAAAACCTTTGTTGAAAACATTCATTTGTTGACTGACTGAATGAATGAATGAATGAAAGAATGAGTACATGACATTTAAGACTCAACTGAGGTGAGGGAGAATGTGTCTTCCATTCAAGTCTTCCTGTTGTATTTATTACCTCTATGACCAAGATAGAATTGGTTTGTGTAAAGAAGCAGCAAAACTCACTGGTTGGATTATTCCGGGGTTACAGATTAGCAGGGTTATATGGAGGAGGATCCAGTGAACATATATTTTATCTAGTGGTCCTCAGAGCCTCTGGAATTGATCTCAGAAGGGGTCTCTTAAGAATGCTTTCTGAAAACTATGTAAAACCCCAAACCTGGCATCTTCCAGTGGACAGCCTACTAGTTCCTGAGGTGCCCTTGCATTATTCTGGTTAAAGGGTGTGTGTGTGTTGGGGGGGATTGTCTTTTGACCGTAATCTCATGCTGTTTTCCTGGTGCATTACAGTCACAGAGCACCAGATCTTCCCTGTGCTAGCCTATGCCGATTCTTTCCTAGACCTGGGACTGGCCAGCCTTCAGTGCGGGATGATGTAGGGCAGTGACTCCGAAACTTTAGAGTGCATCAGAGTCACCCAGAGGGCTCATAAAACATGGACTGCTGGCTTCACCCCTGGAATTTCTGAATCAGTTGGTCCGGGAATTTGCATTTTAACACTTTCCCAGGGGATGCTGCTGCTGTTTCTGGACCACAGTTTGCCTAGAGGTCTCTTTCTTCACAGCTTCCATGCGGATTTGCTTAATAGAGAGCCATTTCTCCCACCAAAGTGCGTTTCCTTTGCCGTCTACTCAGATTCTTCCCGGTCAGCTTGGCTCAGGGGACTCAGTGCCCCCTTCCCACAATTGTTGGCAGAGGTGGGGGTACAGCATTGTTCCCCTTTGAAGAACTGTCCTATCGGGGCTCAGGTCTGTGGCTTTGGTCTCTGTTGGTAATGGAAATCTTGTTTTTGCCTGCTTGGCAGAGGACCCTGCTCCGACTGAGGAAATGCCCTGCTCTTCACTTTCACAGCTGAGACGTGTGTCTCTTGGTCAGCTCCAGGGTCCAGCCCCAGCCCTTCTTCTCTGCCACGTCCCCCTCCCCCATCCTTACATTTTTCCTGTGCCCCCAGTGCAGACCCAGCCTACTCCTTCCTTCTAACTCGCCTCTCCGCAATTGCTGGGGGTTCCCAGTTACGTATTGACTTTTCTTTTGTTCGAATATCCCCCAAGGGCCTGGCTTATTTTACTTTGAATTTCTCCCTCACACTTGCTTCTATGGTATCTAGCCCAGTGCTGTAGGGTAGACAGTGGGCACTCAATAAAGAAATGTTTTCCAAACTGGAAAAGAAGGTCTCAGTTTCATTCCACTTAGAAACAGTTCACCTGATCTCCATTTATAACAATTTCTTGCACAACACACACTTGTATTTTAAGAGACTACTTGACTTTCAAGAATACTTAAGTTCTTACAGTGGTATTGGAAAAGAGTCAACTCCAGCTTCCAAACAGGATTTTGTCCCCAGCGTTATAATTGCCGTTTGGGGAAATTCTTTCATTGGATTTCAGAATGAGATGGGTCTGTTGTGCATTGTGAGTGCTAAAGGCCCATGAATAATGAAGACCGTGTGAGGGAAGAAGGTGGTTTATGGTTATTGGCAACCAATTCTAGACTGCTGTGAACCTAGAAAAATTCAGTTCTACATCTTCGTGTTTCCATTTTTGTACCTCGTCTGTCCAGCTGGATAAGGATGCATGTAGAACTCACCTGTTTCACTTGTGGTGGGATGAAAATGCTTCGGAAAGTGCGAGGTGAGATGCACATACAAGGCACCCTATCTTTGCTTGGACACAGACCTTCAGGTCCAGTTCTGACACTGGAGGACATCTGTGGGCCATGAGGTGGGTGTGAAGTTCATACTCAGACACACAGACACCTTTTTTAATTTATCCATCATAGAGTTTATTTTAGAGAAAATGTTAAAGATACAGTTAAAATCCACCTGGTACTCCTCCCAATCTCATTTCTCTCCTTTCTTTCTTAGAAGTAACCAACACCCCAAATTCAGTGTTTAGCATTCTCACATATTAAAAAAACCTTTTATTGTGGATATGGTCATAAATAATATGTGAAATTGGCTTTCATATTCTAAGATTTTATACAAATGGTTGTATACTATACGTGTCATTCTGCAACTTTCTTTGGTTTGTCTGTGTGTGTGTGTATATATATACACACACATATATAATATGTGTAACTGAAGAAGAGTTGCTATACAAAAATTGTACACCTTTAATGTTTGCATCCTGAGAAGAATGGACCTATGCAGACACCTGTGATACCATCACCACATTCAAGGTTCTACTCAGACCCATCACCTCACGGACACTTTGACATAGAGTCTGCATGACTGTGTGTGCCTATTTTTATACTAGTAAGGGTTTTTTCTAAAAGATATGTTCATGGCAAGTACATGTCAGGGTTATCATGATAAGATATTTACATGTCCAGGTTCAGTGAGGTAAACTTAAAGTCTGACCCTGAACTTGACCAAGTATATTTATTAAATATACTTACAGATTCAAATATCCATAGGTCATGCTGTGTCCCTTCTGAATATTACCAAGTATTACCAAAATATGATTTAACAGTTAGCTTCCTAGGAGTTTTTTTTGTCCCATGGTCTGATCCCCCACATTCTGGAAGAATTTCTTCTGTGCTTTTGTCTTAGATTTTGGATTAATATCCATAAAATGACACTGACTGTTGCAAATCAAGTTTTCAGAGAACTTTCTATACCCTCTCTTATGAAAGGTAATTTCTTGCTAGCCCAAGACACTTCCTACGCCTTCATGGGAACTGTCATTCCAGGAAAAGCTCACTGAGACTGGGTCCTACTAGGGAGAGTGTAAGACTTTGCATTTCAAACATTGTTGGGAAACTCAAGTACATTGATCATGTAGAAGCACCACAGGATTATGATAAACAAAAGTCCCATTTCACATAACTGATTGCATTTGACTAGACCTCGACCCCAATAAATGAAATTGCCAATTTGTATTTACAGAGGTCAGCCCAGCGCCCATGCTATGTAATTCAGACTTCATTAATTTAGAATTTGGGTTTCTTTAGTGAGAATCATCCTTTACATTTATTTCTGTGTTAACCAGAGAAAAGATTCTGCTGTAAGAACTGGCAACCTGGAAAGTTAGAGTGGGGACACAGGTCATACACGGAAGCATAACTTGAACAAACAGAGCCCTCTCCATGGTGTTCTCCCTGTCCATCTTCAAGTTGTTGCCAGACGACATGGGTGAGGCTGAACAGAGCCGCACTCCACGAAGATTATCATCAGAGGCTCTCAGACCCGAGGCTCTTCCTTGACCACCAGATGCTTGCTCATGGCGACTCTGCTTCTCTCTGACATCTGCTCCACTTTCTTTCCTAACCAGTTTCTCTATGTGCTTGTAGGTAGTGGGGATTGATCATTTTATTTTGCACCTGGCCACTGTGTTATTGGCTCCAAATACCAAATGCCCAGTCTCCTAGAGTTGCCTGTTCCAAATTCCCTACATGACCACTGTCTTTTATACAAGACTTCAAAGCCCATATGCTGAGGGCCAGACCAAACATTGATAACCCTTGTTTTAGTCAGTCTGCCGTAATTGGGAAAGAATTCTGTATTTCAGGTCATGGCCACCTGAGCAGGGCCGTGTCTCTTACAGTTGGGACAGTGGTCAAGTCAGACATTTGGTAGTCAGCTGCTTTGGTCCACTTGTGTCAAGGGAAGGAAATACTATCCACAAAGGATGAGACTTCAGTGCTAGGCACAGTCACATGCTCACCTGGAAACTCTTGACCTCCCCCCATTTTTGTTTTGGTTCTGTGTAAAGTCAAAAAGTTTGGCCTGGGGTCTATTTTGGAAGTGAGGCACAGGGCGTCTGAGCCTGTGGTGCCTTCCAGCGCCCTTCCATGTTGCACTTGCACGGTGATAGGTCCTTACCTTTATTCTCTTCTTCAGGCTCTCCTGAGACATCTTTACCCAAGCCCCGGGTGTCGGTCATCCCTCTGATGACCTTAAATCTACGTCTCCTGCACAGGTCTTCCCCCAGCTCCAGGCTATTGGGTCCAATTTCCTCCTAGACATCTTATCTGTGTGTCCTAGAGTCATCTGAAATTCACAGGTATAAGTCAAAACTATTATCTTTTCCTAAACTTCTTTGTCTATTTTCTAATTCCCTAAATTACCCAATTTAGTGAATGCTTAGAGCTTCTCCTCAATTGCCCAAGTCTGAAAATCATAACTCTTGAGTCTTCTCATTCTACTCGTCATATTCGCCCAGAATTAACCCTGCCCCCATAATATCTCCTGCTACTGCTTTTGTTCATATTGCCTCCATTCTTCATTAGGTTTCCATAATAACCTCCAAACTAGCAGTTCCTACCCCTGTTTTTTTCTCTTCCAATCTGCCCGCTGCACCACTGTTAGAATGATCTTTCTAAAAATGACCTAATGCCAATAATCTTCAATGGCTCCCCATTGCCTACAGAAAAAATTCTAAACTCCATACCATACTTCATTATACTTTATAGTTTGCTCCAAGGGCCTTTTCCTCCCTTAGACAGTTCTGTTCCCCATTACTCTCTGGTCCTCAGTCTCACCCAGCTATCCACCATCCCCCCATAGGCCACGTTCTTCTGCAACTTCACATACATATATGTATAATATCTTTCTGCCTGGAATATTCTTGCTCTATGGATTCAAAGGGGACAGCTCAAAATCTTATACCTCAAGTCCTCTGGTCCACGTGTGCTAAGGCAACTGCTTCCTCCTTGGAGCTCCCAGAGTTCTTTATTCATCCAAAAGCACAGTACCTACACAGTGCATTGAAATGATTGATTTTCCAATGGTTAGCAGGCTCAGGTAAATTCAGAGTCCAGGGATGTAACAGTAATGTTATGACCAAGCTGAGCAGTAACAATCAAAACTATGGCAAACATAGAGTGTGTGAACTGACCAAAGGACTTGGTAGTGGACATTTTTCCACTGTCATCTTTTCCCCTCATCAAATTTGAGTTTCTTTCCTGTATTTTTATCCTTTTCATACAGTGTTAGTCTTGCCAGGAAGCCAAAACTCTTTTGCAGTGGGAGTGCAGGTGTGAGCCCTTGGTTCCACCAGTCCTAAGGATGGGAAGCGAACACTGAGAGCAGGGCAGGCTGGGCCAGGGCATGGACATCCGGCGAGCCTGCTGCCGAGAGCATCTGGTCCTGTGGATGGCCACAGGGAGCTTCAGCAGGTGGCTTTCAAGCAGTGGGAAGTGGGGTTCTCTAAGACAGGCCTCTGTGATGCTACTGAGCCTGCTCCTGGCTGCAAACTTTCAGAGTTAGCTTTTTTTTTGTTCTCCTGGAGAATCTCTGACTTACCCAATACCCTATGGTGCATTTATTTTATGCATAAGCTCGCTAGAGTGGGTTATGTCATATGCACCTAAGAAACCCCGATTAAAAAATAATTAGAATTGAACATGTATACTATTAGTATTAATATTCTATTACTACAAATTACCACACACAGCGGCCTACAAAAACACAAACTTTGTCTGTTTTAGCTGTATAGGTTGTAAGTGTGACACAAGTGTCCTGGGCTAAAATCGGGGTGTTGGGAGGGCCGTGCTCCTTTCTGGAGGATCTAGGGGACAGTCTATTTCTTTTTTCAGCTTCTAGAAGCCAAATGTGTTCCTTTACTCTTGATGCTCTTCTTACATCTTCAAAGTCATCAACTGCAGGTCCAGATATCTCATGCTTTACTGTTTCTCCTTTTGTCCCATTTTTCTCTGTCTGACTGAAGCTAAGAAAAGTTTTCTGCCTTTACAGATTGATGTGATTAGATGGTGCCCACCTGCATAGACACAGGATAATCTCTCCATTTCAAGATCCGTAAATTCACTTCTGTGAAGTCCCTTTTGCCATGAGAGGCAACATATTCCCAGGCTCCAGAGATCAGGACGTGGACATCTTTGGAGGGCCATTATTCTGCTGAATACAATACATATTTATACATAAAATATATAATGTACATGTATACATATAATACATAGATGGCCACATTTTCAGAGAAATTTCGACTCTTGGTTTATATGGTCCACACTATACTTCAGGGGAATGACCCTGTCTTCCTCATCTTCATGGATCCAGCATAGAGTTGATACTTACTGAATAGATTATTGACTATAAACATAACCAGACCAACTTTACCAGAAAGCCATCCAACTTCCCCCTCTGCCCTGGGAGCATGGCTGAGGCTGTGTTAGTGTAAGTACAGCCCTGGCCGGCAGGCAGCTTCTCCTGGGCTCCACTGCGGCAGCACTGGGTGCTTCCCTGTGGTGCTATCTCCTATTTACTGTGCCAGCTGCTACCTCAGCACCTGGGAACCTCACACTTCATATTTTTAATTTAATTATCCTTCCAACATCCTGGGGAGGTGAGGCAGACTCAGGTGTGAAGACATAGGATATTGGACTTTCCCACCGTTCTTACACAAGAGTCTGGGGAGGTCAAAAGAAGGGCAGACCTGTTGACCCCCTGCTGAGGCCTCTGACCACTGGGCCTCCCAGATGTTCTTCCTGCCACTCGCAATCCATCACACAGTAACTGGGTTCAGTGGTGGGGAGACAGACCGTGAGAGGGAAGAATCAAACATGCCTTCTAGAAGCCCAGGGGAGCTTTTCAGGAGACAGCACATCTGGCAAGACTTCAAATTCAGACTGGCCTAGATTCAGGGATCAAACAAACGTGGTGGATGCGTTTAACTCATTGAAATGTGGTTAGAGATGTTAAATGACTTCTCACTGTTCTCAGGATAAAGTCCTAAGTCCCTAACAACGGCCCACAGTGCCCTGCAGAATCTGGTCCTTGCCTATCTCTTTGGTTTCCTCTCTCACCAATATTTTTCTGGCTCTCAACAGCCCAGCCAAGCTGTTCTTCAAAGTGGCCGTGCTCATGTGATTTCCTCTCCCTTGACTGTTTCCCCTTCCATTTCCTCCTCCTTCATCTGGGTCACTCACATTCTACTTTAGGTGGCCGCTTAAATCCACTCATTCAAGGAAAGCTTTCCTGAGACCCTAGGCTAGTATTAGTTTCTGTTCTCAGTAAAAACAGAACCAGTAGGATATATTTCAATATACATATATATCTATGTGTATACACACACAGATAGATGGATAGACAGATAGATATAATATTTACTATAGGGAACTAGTCCATGTGATTGTGGAGCCTGAGAACCCCACAATCCACTGTTTGCAACCTGGAGACCCAGGAAACCCTGGGCCCAGGACAAGACTGGAGCCTGAGAGCCAGGAGACCCGAAGGTGTAGGCCCCAGTCCAAGCAGAAGAGAAGGCTGGTGTCCCAGCTCAGGTAGTCAGGCAGAGACTGAACTCTACCTTCCTCCACTTTTTTGTTCTTCTACTCAGGCCCTCAACAAATTGGACGATGCCTACCTGCATTGGGGAGGGCAATCTGCTTTGCTCAGTCTACCAATTCAAATGCTAATCTCCTTTGGAAGAACCACCACCTACATCCTCAGAGATATATACCTGGGGATGTTAACCGTATACCTGGGTGCCCCATTCAAATAGACACACAAAATGAACCATTATAGTCCCCCTTATATGTAACAATATACTGCATAGTAACTAATTTATTATTTGTAGCAATGTGATTACTACTTTAAGGTCTGCCTTTTTTTTTTTTTAGCTTATAAAGTCCACAAGGAACTTACTTTGTGCACCACTTTATCCTCAAAGTACAGCTTCGTGCCGGAATAGAGTTGGCACTTAAGAATTTATCGAATTAATAGCTTTCTATTAGAATCCCACCAGTTGCTAAGGATATTAGTGAAGAGATTGGGAGGTGGAGAGTTTCCAATTCCATTGCAAATTCTGAGGTGAAGCACTTCATCTTACATTGTTCTTCCCCTCCAAATTTCATCTCCCTTATTTCTTCTTCTTAAGTCCTGGAAATTATTGAACAAGTATCCAGTGATAGAAGGGAGAGAACTAACAGCATGACATTGTGAGGAGAAAACAACTCACAAAAGCAGGCCTGGGTCTTACGTCGATAACGTGTGAGGTGACCCTGGGAACTGATCTACCTGCCCCCTGCTTCAGCCCCAGGCTTGGCCTGTGTCTCAGCCCTGCTGCCCCCTGGGGCGGGAGCAAAGGGGCCTTTCCCTCTCTGCAGAAGGAGGGAGGAATGATGGACACACGTCTTCCTGCAAGTCTGCATGGACAAATCTTGAAATAGCTCCCCAAGTTTATAAAAATGCAGGGAAAAATTAGTTAATTGAAAAAGAGTAAACTCAGGTGGGCAGGACAGAGGGAAAAGTCAGAATGAGTATCCTGAAAAGCCGGAGCTGGTAGGGGTCACAGAGTTTATCTTGTTTGGGCCCATATGTTACAGGTGAGGCACTGGAGGACCAGATAAGCCCACAGGTTCATCCAAGGTTAGTGACCAAGCTGGGACTCAGATTCATGACCGTGGACTTCTCACTCAGGACTCTCGTTACTCCGTCGTTTTCGCTATCTGCTCTAATGACTTGTGCACACGCCCCAACACAGACACACATAGGCAGTGTAATCAAGAAACCTATATAACTCAGGTGCTAGCTGGGGTCTCCATGTCCTTTGAAATGCAAAACATACTGGCCTGAGACCCTTATTCCATGGACAATGGGATCCACCTTCCCCCCCAATCCCTCCAGAGATACTTAGGGAAACGTACTCTTCTGCTGGTCACCTTCAGCTTTGAGTTCCTGCTTCAACTGAATTAATACAATTATGGATCATCTGGTGAACCCGTACACACCTGGCCTTTTCCTTACCACTTACTGGACAGGATTCCTTTACCTCCCCAAAGTGACACCATCAGGAGACTATGTGTGCAGCAGACTCAAGTGCAAGTTCAGGGCCATGGAGTTTACACTGCAGCATCACAGTAACATCACTGCATAACAGACACCAGTTCTTAAACCTGCCTGGGCATTTCCTACTGGTTACAATTCTCAGCAAGGGCAGTCTCCAGTCACCTTACACAGGCCCCTCTGTTTCCCCTCTTCCCTCCCATCCTACTCCACATTGTGTCACAATTTTGTGCAAAAGCATTTAACTGTGGCATCGACTATCTCCTTTTGAAGGGAACCCTGGGGACCCGTCTTCTGTACTTCAGTAGGCATATCTGGGTATTTCCCTAAACAAAGGCAGTTCTCTTCCCAAAGCGTGTGTGTGTGTGTGTGTAAATGTATTTCTGCTCATTTGTTTTTCATATTTGCCTGATTTTTCTATTTGCTACTTTAGTTTAACATTCCAAGATACCTGCTTGAGGAAGATGAGAGCTGAAAGAATGATCAAGAGGAGAAAAGTGCAGATGGTCGTTGCAGGCGGGTAACGAGTGTGCTGTGGGAAAGGCCCTGAAAACCCTGACGCAGCTCAGCCTTGGGGACGTGCTGACCGGACTCACGTCGCTGCTGCCGGAGGCCCTGACAGCAGTGAAGCGGAGCAGATACTCAGAAGAGCGCATGCTCATAAACATACAGCTCCCAGAGCTAACGCGGAGCAAACACGCCTGTGTACCCAGGACCCAGCAAGAAGCAGAACATTACTAGTACCCCGCACGAAAAAAGTACCTGATTTCAGTGTCAGCAAGTACTTAAAACAATTTCCTAAAGCGGTGTGCCCATTTTTTGTGCTCCACATCCTCGCCCGGCCTGGTCCCACTGCCTTCTTCATTTTAGCCATGCTGGTGGATTTCTTGTGGTATCTCATTGTGGTTTTAATTGGAATTTCTCTGATAATTAGCGAGGTTGGCCACCTTTCCCCATCATATTGACCATTCAATAGCCCCTTTTGTCGTTTTCCCCCTATTGAGTCGTCTGATCTTCTCTTACTGTTTGCAGGAGTTCCTTAGGTATTTTTGGATACAAGTCCTGAATACACATCAGTCTATCGCGAATATTTTCTCCCACTCTGTGCCTTGTGTTTCGCTCTCTCATGATATCTTTGAACAAAAGTTCTTAATTTTAACGTAGTCCAACGTATTGATTTTTGTCCCTTTATTGGTAGAACACTTTGTGTCCTATTTAGGAGCTCTTTGCCTACTCCAAAGTCATGAAGATATTCGCCTACATTTCCTTCTAAACGCTTTATTGTTTTACCAAGGTGATGATTTTTAAAAAGCAATGTTTAAATGTTTCAGTTATGACAATAAAGAGTTGCAATCCCCCTCAGAATAGTTGCTAAATCTGTGTTAAAATGTGTTGTTCTGTCTTAAAGAGATCATGTCAGATTTAGTCAGATAACCTCTATAAGCACCGAATCCTAGTAATGGCTGAGGTCATTTCAGGCTAATTGGTTTTCCCCCCAGAATTTTTAATGTTCAAGTGAGATAATTAAGCAAGGGTCCTATTGGTAGAGAAGGAACTCTCACTTTATATTTCAGCAAACAAATGGTATATATCAGGCCAATGACAGAAATTGAACTCCAACTGGCTTAAAGAAGAAAAGAAACACGGGAAAGATGCAAAGGAGGTTGCGCTGGCTATAAAACCTAATAGCCAGGAAAGATAGGATGGGCCTGACTTCAGGTATAGCTGGATCTAGGCACTAAGACAATATAGTAGGATTCTACCTATGCATCCCCTCTACAACTGTTTCTCTATGTATTTTGGCTTCATACTCAAGAGGAAGAAAGAATAGCCATTAATAGCTCTAAGTCTATGATCTTATAATTTACAATCCAGGTAAAATGTTCCCTTTTCCTTTTTTTAATGTCTTACATCTCAGGAAAGGCCCTGACTCTATTTATTCGTGTTAATGCCCACCCCTGAACCTATTACTGTGGGCAAGGAGATGGAGAACTCTGATGGTCAGCCTGAGTCACATGCCTACCCTCAGACCGTAGGGGAAGAAGGGCTGGGTCAGTGTCAGTGACAGCCTACTCTGCATATGGGGTGGGTGGGTGGTTCTCCATAGGAAAGCAAGGCAGTATTTTTAGATATCCACTAAAATATGTTTCTGCTCAAGTGGCAACAAAAGGAAGAATTTTTTGGTGCCAAGGGGTTTCCTCAGCCTATCCTAGCACTTCTGCTTCCTACAAAATTCTGTGTGATCTATGCTAGGTAATGGGGACACATTTAAAAAAGCCACTTTCTGGGCTTTTAAGGCTCTACAATCTTTTTGATGGATGGCAACATCAAAAGACAAATGCAAGACAGTGTGATGTTGGCAAATGGAAACCTGCGCCAGTTGCGATGTGCACTTCCAACAATGTCTGCAGAGTACCGGGGAGCGAGCACACCGAGCTAACTCTCGAAGAGGTAACGTTCTCTGGCAGATAAATGGGGAAAGGGCGAGGGTGCCTTTCAGGCAACAGCTTGGCCAGAACAGCTTGGTAAAGGCAGAGGCGCACAATGGCTAAGGGTGTATTCAGTGGAAATCCAAGTTCAGTATTTGAGAGCCTCTGCACTTGGCTCCATCCAGGCCACACAAGTCCTGGGAACAGGCATTGCAGGGACTGGCAGAAGACAGCATCTTCAGTAGGCAACTGTTTGGCCAGGGGAGGCTTTTGTCCTGGAAGTGGCTACATTGTGGCCACACACAATGTCATCCTGTCCAAAGAATCTGCTAAGAGCTTCAGGAAGCATGCATGGAGAGGCTCAACCCTCCAAGGCTTCTTATCAGAACCAGGTACGCCCTGCTGAGCGGTTGTTACTTTGAGGCACATTTATGTTTGATCTAAAGTCAGTGCTGCCCTCACTGAGGTCTTTGTCCTCTCCCCCTCTTCTCCACATGCGCATGTGTGCCTGTGTGCTTTTGAAAGGCTGCCTGGCCTGTGTCATGTTGACAAAGAGATGAACTGGGTAATGCCACTGCTGAATGGTCTCAAGGGAGACAGCTTTGTCAAATGTCAAGCAAACAGGAAGGATAAAGGCCCACGGGGATCTGGAAAGAGAGTGCCTAAATGTAGGCTAAGGGCTGGGACCACTGGTGCCCCCAAGATGACCTAAGTGCTTGTTTCAGAGCAAGTTAAGGGCAGGTCCCGGTCATTAGGGAAGGGTCTTAAAATTCAAGACGCAGCCCTGACAGCTGGGCGCTGGGGTTGGCGAATTTGGGTGTGGAGGAGCTGCAGCTCTCTGGGGCCTGGAGAAAGCAGCTTCTTAACCAAGGACACGCTTTAACCCTTCAAAGGGGTTTTCAGTGCCCTTGGTGGGTAGGGGAGGCAGGAGTCAATAGGAAATGATGAGTTAGACAAGAGTTTCAGGACTCCTACTCCAGTTGCATTCTGGATGCCCAGTGCACTTTTTCTGGAACCTTGAAGATTGCCAGATGCAAATAAACACAACTACAGGTGCTTCTATAAAACCATAGTACCTGTGGTGTTTGGACAAGAATTGGCTATGTTTGGAACATTTCCTGAGCCGTATTGAAATCAGACCCGGTAGTCAGCATGGAACAGATTGGGTTCTATAGCAAGCAGTGCTCTGGGGAAATAAAAATGTTTTTTTTTCTTTAGTCTGTGTAATAAAAGGCCATTTCCCATTTCTTTTTCCTAGGAGCATATCAAATACTAGGTTTACTCCACAAAAGCCAACTGTCCTTACTTATCTCTGCATCCCAAGTGGGCATAGTAGGTAGAAGGAAGCAGGTGAGTAGAAATCAGATACCCAGAGAGAAGGCTGTGCCACCACTCTCTAAAACACTGATGCAGACAGCAGTTACTTCCTTTCATTCACAGACATTCCCTCAGATTTATGAAGTGCTTCATCACGGGAATAGGACAATGAATATTTTCTAATCATTCATTGATTCATTTAATAAACACTGTAGGAGCTTATTTTATTCCAAGATAAGGGGTTTTGGTGGCATTCAGAAAACAGCAGTACGTGATCCCTGAGCAGTAATTAGCATCAAACAAAGGTTTAGATAAAGGGCTCTGCATGCCATCTCTCATTGATTAGAAGCAAACTGTGTCCCCTGCCTTGTCCCCAGCAAGCAAAATGAGATTTATTAGGATCTCGAGATAATGCATAGACAAAGTTTCAAAAGGACAGAAATATGGACAGTTCCTGGGAACCCAGACATGGACTTAATTTTTAGAATGCTGCCCTAAGCCCCAACTACATTTCATCTTGCTACGCCTTTTTCTGTTCCACTCAGATCAGCTTGGTACCAATTTTTCTTGCAGTGTCTCTTTCTTATGGTATCTTATCAGAGGCTGCCAGAAGTAGCCAAGACACTCTAGCATTTAAGCTTGGAGGAAGTGGCTCACACTGCCACCCATCCTTCACCAGGTCAGACTATCCTATATCTTAGAGGGCTGTCACTTTCACCCTCTTATTTGCAGGCACTAATATCAAGGCAAGGTGGGTGATGTACTATGCATGGATTAGCCTGGATTAATGCCTGTTTCTTGGCCTAGGGGTGAAGGAGGGATCTGTTAGAAAAAGAAGAGGTGCAGGGAAGGATGCTCTGCAGAAAGGACACCAAGCCATTACTTATAAGTGAACTAGGTACTCAGAGATAAGAGAGATTATGTCTAGATGGCAGAATCAGAGAAAGCTTTTAGAAGGATCTGGAATTTGGGCTGGATTTTTGATATAGGTAACTTTTAGGGAGTCTGCCTAGGGCATGTCTTGCTGCTATGAAATGTTCCCCTCTCAGCAACACAGATATATTCACACAGAAACTCAATCAAGTCATATTTGATGACTGTCATTCCTTGGTCATTGCTGAGCAGAAAGAATGGAGTCGCACTGACAGTCAGTCCAGTGGACACATCTATCCAGTGACATCTCCTTCCCTATACATTGGACATTGGTCTTTGCTGCAGGATGCCAGTCAGTGGGCTTGGAGCTGAGAAAACATCGAAGATCCTTAGGTGTCCATGTTTGGTCAATGTATATGAAAAGGTAAAGAAAGCAGAGCCTGAAAGTAACAGAAGTATGGCTCTCTATGGCTTTCAGTTTCTTTTTCCAGTTCTTAAGGTAGAATTGCACTTGGTGCTTTTGGTTTTCATGAGATATCTTTCTATCTTTATAATCAATTCTTTCTAAGTTAATTTCCGTCTCTAACCATTCACAAAGGACAATGGGATGGTCACCTGCAGAAGCGGGCCAACAGGGGCTTGAACAAAGCCTAAAGGTGGCAGAGGGTGGGACTTCATGAAAGAACAGTAAGACTTGCTCATTTTGTAAACGAAGGCGAGGAAGTGAGATGGGAAAGAAGATAAGGTCCGACTGTGAGGACTAAGGAGTTTGGAAGCTAACTGCATGTAGGGTTGAGTCACTGAATTTTTGATCTGGAAAATGAGGCATCAGACGTGGTCTTTGGGAAAATCATGGGATACCACTTTTGCAACCAGAGGAGGTGCAAACCCCCACTTTCCTCGGAGAAGGGGAAATGCCTTCCTGCCTTATTCCCACAGGCTCCGGCCTCAGACATCCACTCTCCTCCTGGATGTACACTCGCTTCTCACCCAAATCAGAATCTGAGATTCTTCTATTGTTTCCCAGATAAGTCACATCTAATCTGAGTATGAGGGGAATGGGAATTTAAAACATTTGAATGGTCAATTGAAAAGATCTATTGTCAAAGCAAACTTCCTCTCACACACAATAAGCATTGAAAATAAGCATAGAAAAACAAGGCATTCTGAGACATTCCTGTTCGGATGATTCCAAAAGGGCAGACAAAAGTTGCCTTAGAGTGGAGGTTGTTTAGGACTTTTCCTATACTAATTGTACAGAAAAACTCTCCCTGCCCACACCTAGGCTCATCCAGCCACAAAAACTACATAAAGTGTGCAACTGCAGCCTTAAATTCATAAGTGCCTTGTTTGTCACTGCATGCACTCGCTTTTATGAGTCCTCTGTGATAGGAAGAGACACATAAGGAGTATAGGAACAGTGAGGACCAGCTAATTTAGCAGCTAGCCTGCTCTCAGTAGTGATGGCTAATAATCAGGTTCAAAAGCAGGGATGATTTTAAATAAAAATGATTGCTGAAGGTGAGTTGAAAGAATCCAAAAATGGCTTAGTTAGGCAGGTGTGTTCTGAGGAAGCTGTGAGGAGCTGAGAGGAGACTCTTCTTTAGTTTGAGTTGGGGGATTATATAAAGATGGGCAATGAAGCTATAAAGCAGAGGGATAGTAATCACACTGTCACTCTGGCTGCTGGCTGGCTACATAGAAGTTCTGGCCAATTAGCCAGGGCTTCTCCCCACCTCTACGGCTTGCCAGCGCTGCTAATGGTGGTGAGGTCAAGAGGGTATCCTCACTTCAACATCTGCCTTATCGCTGCCCAACACCACTTACTAATAGAAAGTTCTGCCATTGACCGTTCTCAGCGGTATATGTAGAGGTGCTGGTACAATCTCAAGAGGGAAGTGGAGAGAGATTTAAGCCGTGGAGATGCTGGCAAGAAGCAGAAGGTTAATGGAGGGTAGTTGTTCCATTTATCTTTGCCTGCGATATATGGAAATTGGGCTTTGCCATGGCTCAAGAGAAGTTGCCCACTCTGGGCTTCAGTCTTATGGCCTATTAAATGTGGGGCTTGAAACAGGAGGGCTCATTTTAATGCTTAAGTGGTGTGATTCTGTGGATTACTGAACTCACTGGGCTCGGTTCTCCGTCACTCAGAGAGAAGGTGGGAGAGGCATCATGACTGGTTTCCTAGGAGGTTTGGACTTGGTGGCATTCTGTTACACTGATGAGAAAACAGTATCTTTCCCCGCCTCTCTTTTTCAAGTGTGGGCCAATAGCCACACTCTTCCCTGCTGCTTGGGTAGCCAGATGTTGAACTGTGTAACCAAAGTACGTAGAATTAGAGGGGTGTTGAACCTTCATTTATTCAAGGTTTTAAAAATTACTGTTTGAAGTTTTTTGAACAGTGGATTCTATATTTCTTTGTCCGATATGATTTAATGATATTTCAACTAGTCCAATTGTCTCAGCAATTCAGAAATCCTGCCTATAATTTATTTTTTCTTGCCTGCCTTCTGCCCTGTGATATTGTAATAAGTATACGTGCACAGAACAGGGCGATAAGACTGGATGGAAATTCAAGTGGCTCCTACCTTCAGCGGGGACCGTAGCCATGCAGATACAACACAATATAAATCCCATCCGAGTGTCTGGCACATGATGGAATTTTCTCCATAAGTTTCTGTCTAAAAAAGAAATAAAGGAAGAAATACACCCTCAATAGTTTTACTCTCTGCCTTTTGAGGAAGCCTTTTTCACTGTTGAATAATTCTGTCACAAAAGTCTTCTGCTGAACTGATTTCTGTGTCCCTGTTCTGTTTTCTCTTTCTCTCAAAATCAGCCTTTGAGAACCATGCCAATGATCACTTTTACTTGCTTTCTGCGACGTGTAATCCTCTTTTGTTGACCAGGGGAGTGACTGACGTCTCCTGCAAGATGCTCCAGAGGTAAAAGTCCTGGGCTTGCTTGGCTGCCTTTGTGTCTCTCATTTACTGGGGTGTAATTTTGCAGGGGCAAAGGTTCAAAGACAACCCAGCTGACAAGGTCCCTAACTGAGCCACCTTCACTGGGGCCAGTGGTCACTGCACCTGCAATCCTGCAGCCCAATTACAATACATTTTTTGAGGGAAGTGCAGGCCTTTATTCCCATGTATACTAGAAATGCTAACTTGATAAGCCCAGGCTTCACTTTTTGCAGTATGAGGCTTTGAAGGATTCCATCATAATTTTATGGGAGTAGGAGTACTCCTTTTACTAGGAGTAGTAAAGTGTCACGACGTTTAAGCACAGCCATAAAACTTTAAGACCACCTCTATTTGTCCTGAAGTGAAAGGGAAATGGGCACACCACCCAGTTTATAGCAGTGTTAACAGTTTGTGAAGAGGAATCTCTCTGTGATTCCAAATCTGTTTTGAGCATCTTTCTCTAGGGACTCTTCAATGTGACAGAGACCCTTCTCTTCCAACTCAGTCTCCTTGTTGCTTTATGTTCCCTTAGGAGAGTTCATCATATCTGTTGTCCTTCTAAGCCCAGGCTTGTAGTCTGATTTGGACAATCTAAATTTCAACTTTTCTTCCCACCAGCCCTTGTTGGGGGACACAAAGGTTTTTAAAAAGTAGATTAATTGTTTTCAAATATATGAGGCTGAAATTTTTTGGCTATAGATTGAGGATCATGGCAATGAAAGGGAATCATTTAAAACTTGCCTTGAGGTGTGAAACAGTTGTATTTGTAGTGATTTCACAACCTTGTGGGCATTTATTTTAAAGTTGTCATTTCGTACCACAGGTTGGCCACTTGAAATTTTCTACTGATTTCTCCTCTAAGCTTGGGGCCTCAGCTCAGCATAGGAGTCTCCAGTCTTTGAAATAGGACCATGTTGCTTTATGTATTGGTTTCCTGCCTTCTACTCCATTATGGGTTAAAACAAACAAACAAACAAACAAACAAATAAAGTCAGAGCATGCTACTCCTGCAGACTTTAGGAAGCAGCACCTGTTTGTGGTGGTCTCCAGAACCAGAGAAGCCCCTTTTCCTAGTCCCAAACATGGCTGGGGCCGTGTTTTCCTTTCCCTTAATGCAATACCATATTCATGATGTATCAGCCCAAATGAATAAGGGAATGGAAGTCAGAATAGTGTGTGTCTCTCAGAAGCACATAAATTTCTCTCAGATTTGGGCTTTGACTAGTTGACCAGGTGGGAACCCATCAAAATACGGTAGAAAGGAAGGCAAGCCCAGACCAGTGCAAAGTCAGGGAAAGAGGGAGTTAATCTGAGCAACATTTTAACTATTTGCCACGTGGCCTGGACAAAAGATTAGCAGAGTGGCCTACAGAAATACTAGCAATAGAGCTCTTAAAGATTTCAGTTTTCCATTTTGTTCTCCCCTTCCTTGTAAAGAATTTCTTAGAGCTTTATAGATATGAAAAAAGTTAATATGTTGATGACTCCTCAATTAGTATCTCCACTGAAGACATCAGATTGCCTCATTGGCATTCTCATTGAATGGTTAATGGGCAACTCAAATTTAATATGTCCAACCCAAGATGCTGAGATCCTTCTCCCGTACTTGCTTCTTCTATAATCTTACCCATCTTAGCAAATGTTAACTCCAACCCTCTGGTTCCTGAGGACTAAAACCTTGGAGTCATCCCCAAAATCTTCCTCTCACATCCTGTGTTGTTTACAACTGCAATCTCATTAGTTCTACATTCAAGCTACATCCAAAATCTGATCACTTTCCATTACTTCTGTGGCTGCTGTCCTCATTCCAGCCACGATCATTTGTCCTTTGGATATTTGTAATAGGCTCCTGAGCAAGCCCCACTGTTTCTACTTGTCTCCCTACACTCTCTTCAGCCCAGGAGAATGAGAGATCCTCTCAAACTTAAGTAAGATCGTGCCACTGCTTAGGAATGCAACGCATAAGACCTAATGGCCCCACATGACCAGTCTCCTTATCTCCCTGACTTGACCTTTTTACTCTCCTTCTCACTTACTATACTCCAGCCACTCTGGTTTACTTGCTCTTTGTGACCTCAAAGGCTTTTTCATCTGCTTTTCCTCTTTGATTGCTCCTCCTCCGGAGGTCTGAGTGGCTTTTTACTCCATCTTCATATTTTACTCCTGTGGTACTTTCTCATTGAAGATACCTCAGTGAGGTACCC
Source organism: Tonatia bakeri (assembly GCA_004024845.1). Classification (NCBI taxonomy): domain Eukaryota; kingdom Metazoa; phylum Chordata; class Mammalia; order Chiroptera; family Phyllostomidae; genus Tonatia; species Tonatia bakeri. Next base: position 121,702 of record PVIA01002520.1, read on the forward strand.
CCAACAAACCCTGCTCCTATTGAACAATCCCCTTTTGCTTCCTTATTTTGTTTTTCATCAAAGGTCTTACCACTATCTTGCCACTCTCTGCCATGCTGGGGGAGTAGGCTAGTGCTGAGTGACAAGCTGCCTCCAAACCCAGTGACAACAGTCATTTATTTTCCCTGCTAGCACATCTGTGAGTCAGCTGAGGATTAGGTAAGCTAGTCTGTGTTTGGCTTTGTGCTCTGCTTCAAGCTATAGGTCTGTCTGGTCTGGCCTCCTCCCTGCAGGTATGACTCAGGTGGGCTCCACGTGACTTCATTCTGAGGCCCATGCAGAAGGAGCAGCAACTGACCAAGGAAAGCTCTTGTCATGGTGACGGAAGAGGCGCAAGGGAACAAGCTCAACCTGCCAGCATATTTAGAAGAAATTTCCAGCCTTCTCTGGTAACGACAGCATGTCTACAGTCAAAATTGTTTTGTGATGTGTTTGTTGTCTCTCTCACCCTTAGATGAAATGTTTGTATTGGTCAGATAGAACCCCCTCCTGTGGCTCATTTCATTCCTTCTTTTGTTCAAATATCACCTTCTCAGAGTGACTGTCCTTGACAAATGTTTCTAACATAGCATCCTTCACTCTATCTCTTTACTCTGCTGTATTTTAAAATAGCGTGTATCTCTGTATAACATTTATGTAAATATTTATTTATTTGTTTCTCCTACAAGAAAAGAAGTTTCTTGAGGGTAGCGAGTTTGTCTTGTGTGCTGATGAATTCTCAACACCAAGAACAGCGCTTGGAGCCTAGAAGTCTATCAATAAGTATCTCCGAATGAATTACAAAAAAGTTTTAAAAGAGGTCTAAGATTGTGATTGACGAATACATGGAGCAGGGGGAGCTTGTCCCTGAATTATGTGGTGTCACCCTGCCACATCCATCAATATTTTTGGCATTTGTGTTTTTTATTGGCTCATATAACACTGTCTGTACCCCTGTGAGAGCATCTCTAAATTTTTCTTGATATGCCATGTGATGTCTTGATTATTTCTGAAGCTATTCTCTGAGCCCACAATATATCTGTACCCCTTGTCTGCAGATACTTTGAAAAGTGGCAGAGCTGAGCTAAAAATATTCAGAAGTAGCTAAGCAGTCAACATTGCTTCAACCTTGTGCACTGGCTGCTTTTGTGTCTTATCCCTGCATCTGGTATCAAAACGAAAATCTCTAACACAGGAAGATATTTTAGTTCTGTATCCATCTATTATTGTCACAGATAATGAACAAGGCAGCTTTTAAAAACACTCAGTGTTCTCTAACCTGTCTCTTCAGGCACCTACTGTGGAATGTCGTAACCAGATGTATCCCCAATAGCCTTACTTTGATATAATTTAGAATTACGATTTCAAAATTTCACATGCAGGATGGGGCAAAAGTAGGTATACAGTTGTTTGTATAGAAAATAATCCAATAATAAATAAATGATAATACAGGAATAAATTCTGTGCTTTGTGTACTCACAACTGTAAACCTGTTTTGGCCCTCCCTGTGTTTGTGTAGCGTTTGTCCTTTTTCAGAGCATTTCCGCATCTCACACACTTTTTCCTTATATGTGAACACAGCCACAGTGTCCCTCATTTGACACAGGGCAAATCAGGCACAGACATTTGTCGACATTCTTAAGGTCACTTGGGTAACCAGTGACTGCACCAGTACCAAACTGCCAGCCTGTACAGATGTTGAATGTTGAAATATTAAGGAAACCTCTTCTGATTCCCATATTGACTCCCTATTTTTTAGATTTGAAAACATTATTAGTAAGCTTAAAAAGTAAATTTAAAAGAAATAGCAGTGTGTGTGGCAAGGCTGTAAGGGGTCATCTCCGTTGAGTGTTCTCATTCCTGCCCCATCATGATAATTATGAGAATAAAACCTAATGGAATAAGATGGGCACAAAAGGGCAGCATGAAATGTGAGAGAAATGTGCGTAAGGGGAGGGTGGCTTTGCCCAAGAGTATACATAAAATGAGAAAATAAGAACATGTTTATTAATGCTCTAGTGCTACCTCCGCCAAACCTGTGCTTCTCAAGCCCTCCCACACACAGGCTTAGCCTTGCCCAGTCCTTGAGCCAACTCTGACCAGGGCATCCGTGGCCTCAGGCCCTCCGAGGTTGGAGTTTAGGATCTGAGGTCATGGAGCAGGTGGTTGATATGAGTAATGGGCTTCCATATGTCCATCAAGTTCTTCCCTTCTTTTGGCCACTGCAATAAGTTTCTGTTTAAAGCCCTGGCTTGAATACCAGACCATTTATATGGTACCCTGATATCTCATTGGGCTTCTATCAGCTCATACCCTGAGTGTATGAGGGGCTGGGTTTTTTTCTCCTGTAGATTCAGGCACTGGATGATCTTATGAATGGATTGATTGTTGGTAATGCTGGTGCAACTGTCAACCCAACTTTAAGCATGGCCTGTAGTGTTCACTGCTGAAATCTTAATGCCTTACATCCCTTTTGGAACATGTTAGATAGTCAATGAATAAATGAGAGAAAAAACAAACACACTCCCTGGATTCCCATGACTACTTATTGGAGAGAGCCTTTTAAAATAGGACACCTATTTGGGCAAAACCTGAATTCCATAAGCTTTTTAGACTGAGTCTTGGGTCCTTCACCAATGCCAGTGGGGTCCATTTGCAGCTAATATTGTATTCTCGCTTCTAGACTTATGAGCAACCATGTACCTTACAAGGGTCTCTGATCCATTGGCCCCTTTATCCAAATGGCTGCCCTGCCCCTTACCTGCTACTGCTTGATAGTGAGTGAAGGACTCCCCCTGTCACTTTGGGGGCTATAAAAACCATTTCAGAGACCAACAAGTGTGCCCTTACTAAATGGATTTTAAAGATTCTTTTTGAGAAGGAAGGAGAAATTTCTGGCTCATGCTCAGGATTTTAAAGGCAGAATTGGCAGTTGGAAAAATTCAATTCCATTTGACAGAGACTTATTTACTGTTTGAATACTTTTATATGCTTGGAACCACGGGGATAAAAAAGAGGATTCAGTCATGGACTCTGCTCTCTAGGAATTTACAATATAGCGAATGAGAGAGACCCAATAATAATTGAGGACGTAGAAATAATTGCAGCATCAGGCAGACTGACCAGGTGCTGTAGCACCTGGGCAAGAGTGGGACAACTGGGTGCTCAGTAGTTATACATTTCTGGGAGACAGAGACAGAGAAAAGTCCTGAAGTGCTACACTTTGTCCTTGGTGTATTCCAACTTTCTGGGATCCTCTCTTTTAAGTTAAATCAAATTACTTAAATTAATAAATTTGCCCTGGCTGGTGTAGCTCAGTGGAATGAGTGCGGGCTGTGAACCAGGCATCGCAGGTTCAATTCCCAGTCAGGGCACATGCCTAGGTTGCAGGCCATGTCCCCCAGCAACCACACATTGATGTTTCTATCTCTCTCTCTTTCTCCCTCCCTTCCCTCTCTAAAAATAAATAAATAAAATCTAAAAAAAAAAAGAAATTGATTAGTTCATGCATTCCAATGTTCAAAAACCAAAACGGTTTCATTGGACATATATTAAGAAGTCTTCCTCTCGCCATGTTTCCATTCAGACCATTTCTTTCACTCCATGTAGGGAAGGTTTTGTATTGGTTTCTTATGTATTCTTTCAGGGCTAGCTTATGTAAACAAAGCAGGTAAGAATATAAATTTTTACTCCATTCCTCTTACACAAAAGTTAACATTATATACAGCCCCCTTCTTGCTTTTATTTCCTTCAAAATATATCCCAGAGATGATTCTATATCAATAAATAAAGGGCTTCTTCATCCTTTAAAAAAAATTAATGCATAGGAAGTCTTGTAGTTTATTTAACCAATTCCCTATAGATGGACACTGGGGTGTTTCCAACTGTTTGCTATTAAAAATATTGTTACACAAACCATTTACGTGCGTCATTTCATATGTATGCAGTTGTATCTGTGGCACAAATACTCAGAAGTAGGACTGCTCAGGGATCTGTCTTTTCTTTCACTTTTAAAATCAAACTCATCATTGTTCCCGGTCTCAAAGATTTTGCTTTGCTATGGAGACTCTCAAAGACCAGAGGAATGGATCTTTTATAGTTGAATTCTAGTCCTCTGTAAGGACATATAAGATGGGACATTAAGACACTCTATATCTTAATACTCATAGAAAGGCACTCACTTCTACATGACCTACTTATATAATTGACTCTATTATCGGATCTCAATTTCCAATTCCATCAATATTTGTTTTGACCCAGATAGTGGCTTGCTCTGCCTTCATTCATCTGTGCAGCCAACAAATGTTTATTGGGCACCACTAGGCCTCAAACTCTGACAGATATTGGAGTTAGAGTGGACTAATACTTGGTCCCTTATCTCTAGCTCATAATCTAGACAGAGGTGTAACCATCTAAGTACACATTTAGTATGGCAGGTATTGCTGTAAACATGTATATAGGTTGAACTTTGCCTCCAGCAGCCCTCGCTTCTCTGGATATGTTCCTGACAGCTTATTGGGATCTCTCCCTGCCTCTTGCCATATGCTGCTCATAAAGCACACAATTTGAGGTCGGAAAACTTAGATTTTGGTTTAATCTATGCTACTCATTAGCTTGTCTTTCAGAATGTCAAATTCTTCATCTGAAATGTATGGGAGTATCAAATGGTATAAAAGCTTGAAAGTGCTTTGGAAATTATTATTTATATGCTTTTCCTCCTCTAAAGCAGCACCATGAGTGAGAACAACCATGGGTTGTGGGAATAATTTCAGTGGTAATGATAATTGTCTCCGAACTGTCAGAGCCCCTTAAATGCCTTCCTTTTTTCCAGGTAGATGTGTGTGGGTCACAGGCACACAAAGGCAGGTATTAACATTCCTCTGCAGCAGCCATCGGTGCAATTCTTCTGCTCTATGTGGTGGGCTTGGTTTGCTGCTATGGAAGCATCAACATTGGCCCACCTGTCCTTGTCACTGTCAGTGTTGACTTCAGAAACACCACTGAGCCACTGAGCTGATCATTTTGCTCTCACTAAGGTGGGGGAGGGCTCTTCGAGGTGATGTCCCTGGGACTGTACCAGAAACTATTAGAGCTATACCCAAAGTATCCCTGCACAGGGCTGGCATGTCAGTATCAGCACATGGTCAGAATCAGGCATCTCTGATGGTCAGGAGGAGAAAACCCAGGCCAGGTAGTCCCACAGAAGATAAATAGTATGGAGAGTGCAACTCAAATGTGTTGGAGGAGATGAAACATCAACTTAGGGATAGCAAGACAACTCAGATTAGGAACATCAGCAACTTGCCACCACCCTAGGATGGGAGAGAACAGGAGAGGAGATGGCATTAACAGAGCCTGAGAGATAGATCTGTGGTGGGAGCTTGAACCACAGGGCAGCCGCAGCTCACTGGTGAGGCTGTGCTCCCCATCCCTGGAGCAGAGAGAGGGGAAATGGACCCACTGTTGGGTCAAGTGTGTCTTTTTCCCTCCATTTTCCTGCTAATGCCTTTGAACCTGTTGAGAAGAGAGTTGGCAAGGGAACCTGGGCAATAGATTCTGCCAGAGAAAGTCAGGAAATGAATCTGAGAGCAACTAGGCAAATGACCCAGGCAGAATCTCTCAACTCCCTCTTAGAATGTGTTCCCTCTAGGTGGGAAAGGTTGTCTTCAACTTTCCTCTTGTTCCCCAGGCCAAATTCTTTCATCTTGAGGTCTATCAGGTTTGAAATTCTTTGTTGCTCCCTAGCAGCAAAGAATTTTTTTTTTTAATTTTTGCCCCAGCAGACCCACTGAGTCGGGTGCAAAGATTGCTTCTGGCAGCCTCCAGGTGGGACCATCGATATATAGGGTCCAGCAGAAGCAATGCCTGCTTGAGTGTGGTTGGTAGTGTCATAATTTGGATGTAATAATTTATAGTTTTAATTTGAACATTTCACCCAAAATGTCATATGGTGTGCTTGAGTGTGACATTGTTATGTTACAGAATTAAATGCTTATGATTTTGTAATAGATATTTTGTAATAAAAAAGGGGCATTATTGGTGCTGGATCCTGTATGTTCTACCTATTCCCTTTGACACATACGATTGTGTAGCCAGCCCTTTTTCAGTGGCTTGGTTGGAGGCAGAGGTAGGAAAGAGAAAAGCTAGGATCCAGAAGTCACCAAAAGCCCAAGTGCATTGACTCACCAAGTCACAGAGAAGTCAGAACATCAGAGAAGGAGCAAAATGATTGCTGAGGTTTCCCAGTGGTTACTACCTATCACTCCTCCACTGGGTTACAGGGAGAACTCCTGAAAATAGCTTTACCTTTAGCCACAATCTTCTAGTCTTAATTAGAGTTATAGAATTTTAGAGCCAGAAATGTTGTTAGCAATCATCAATCTCAACATTTTCTTCTCTGTCTTTTCATAAACAGTGAAAATGAGATTGGGGAGGTTAAGCGACACGATCAAGATCACAGAACAAGTTAGTGGCATGAGCTGATTTTAAAACACTCATTTTCCATTTGCCCATGTCAATTTCACTTGTGTTCCATATCAATTCACCATCTTAATACAGTGTTCCAAAAACATTTGAACAATTCCTCTCCTACTACTTGGGGATTTTGCAGTGTTGAAGATCATTTTAGGTCTTCTCCTGGGTTTCTTTTGTAGACTACTTTCAGCAGATTTTCACTTTTCCCTGCTGCCTCCATCTCAGCTGATATAAATTATTTGGAGCTTAGAAATATCTAAAGTGAGCTCTGTTTGCCTGTGGCTTGCATTATTAGAGGGAGGCATTTGTGTGGCTTTTTCTTCTTCAGTGTGGTTTGTGGTTCAAGCACGCTAGGGCTCTTTCTATGAGAAGTTCTGTGATTTTATTACCAGTAAAGTAAAATGGAAAACCAATACTATCACTTTCACTGTAGGTTTTATTTCCCCAGTGATACATGAAGAAATTGGTTTGGTGGAGAAGCCCGCTGCAAGTGTGGAAATCTGTAGACTACAGGTGCACTATAGAGGGTGTGGAGTCTATACCTTCCACCCTCTGTGGAGGGAGGGATGGTCTGATTTCCATGTCAATCAAAAAGAATGATTTTTTTCTTTTCTGCCCACAGCAAAAGATTAATTATCTCTTTTTATCAATGCGAGACAATCAGACTCAGGCTACATTTCTTTGACTGCAGAGAAATCAGAGTGATCAAAAGACTAGGTCGGTCTAGTTTGCAGCTGCAGAAACTAATGATCTCACATGGGATGAAAGGTGGGTCTATGGAGGAGGGGAGGAGAAAGAAGCAGGCCTACCTTAATCTACTGGGAATGGGACTTGCACATGCCAGGTGCTGGGCACACACTTGTTAACCTTTCACCTCTCCCCTCTCTTTGTTCTGATGCAGTTATGGTGACACCAACTTAGCGATAGTACAAAGATTGATTCATGCACTTTTTTCAATTGTTGTGGCTGATACTTGGTTAGAAATTGGGCATCATCAAGTTTGAAAGGTAGAGGAGGAACAGGTGGGATGGATAACTTCATGGGTTGACACAGAGGTGGAAAGGTGTTTGCTTTTCTGGGTTGTAGTGGAACAGAAGGAACCTTCTAGAGTGGGCTGGTGCTGGAGGGTTGTATAAAATGGAAAACAACTGCACTTTAATCAGGGAAGGAAAAAAAGGCTAATGGCTTTGATACTCTCAAAGTTCTTGGCAATGATGTTTGTCAGTGGCAGCATCAGTCATGATGCTCCAACTGGATGCTCCCTGGAACTTTGAATCAGTAGCCGGTAGAAAAAACAGGTGGAGCTAATTTCTCCTATGGCTGCATCCTGACAAGACCATCGACTGGCACCTGTTTCGTAGATTCCCAGAGCAACCCTGGCTCCTGCCCCTCTTGAAACTGTTTGCCACCTTTATGCATCTCTTCAATTTGGGGAGCTACTGTCTATTCCTCCAATATATTCTCTTTTAAAACTTAAGTTAGAAAGAATCTGTGTCTAGTGCTTGAAGTCAAAGGGCCCTTATCCAACTGATACTCTACATTGCTACCAAACCACCAACCTTCCCCACTAGACCTTTTGAATATCTAGTTTTTCCAGTAATGAACACTTTCTAGACCCGAAATGGACTAACGACCCCTCAGTTTAATGGTAAATCTAATAAGCTCTGGCCTCTCTTGAACCCCTGAATGAGCCATTTTACCCTTACATCCAACTGAGGAAGGTTTATAAGCCTCTGTAGATGAGCACAGGGATCAGACTAGGAAGACAGCAACAGGAGAAGTGAATTCTAATTCTGCAACTGATGACAAGTCGCTTAGTCTCTCTAGGTATCATTTCGTTTGCTTCTCTGTGACATGGTCCTCAGAGGCTTGATAAGATAGAGTTATTGAACTCACATATATCACAGGTCACATAACATCTGACACATAATGGGACAAGTCTGCACATTTCTGGATTGGAATGTAAGTGCCAAACTCTTGGGGGATTGCATTTAGCAATGTCCATAGTGAATCCAGACTCGGGACCCTGTAATCCTTGGAAGTGTGGGCACTAGACCATGGTCATTGAGATAAAAACCCCAGGAGACAGAAAAACTCCCAGGATCTTAAAGACAGGAGAAGGTCAAAGAGGCAGGGATGAAGAGATTAAAAATTTAATAAGGGGAGGATCCTAAAGAGAGGAAGATAAATTAACAAAGAGAAAACATATTTGAGGCAGAGCACGGAAGATAAACTCGCAGAGAAAACATGGCCTGAGTTTCCTCTGCTTTTGAACTCCTGAGTTGTTTTATAACCTAACACCTAAAAGCCAGATTATAAGAATAATGAACCGGAGCACCAGGCATGAAGCTGAGGCCTTCTGTACAAACCACAGTTTCTGCCAACTACAGAGGCTCTCATTAAGCAAACTTTAATTTCTGTGTGTTCTCTCCACTGTACCTTAAAATAAATGTATTCTTTATGATCTGGAGAGATGCCTACTCTTCTAATTTGGAAGAAATATAAACGCTGGTAGGATTGTCTCTGGGGAATGTTACTACCTATCTTCATTAAGGGAGAAAGTAATGAGAGAGCAGGAGATTAACTAGTTAGTTGGGGAATGTACTAAAAAAGAGAATTGACACCTCAGGGTCTATTCTTGAAAATTGTTCTGGCCCAGACAGCAGCACACTGAGCAGGGGAGGAAAGGGATGGGGTCTGAAAAAAAAATTATGAGACATGCTAATCAAAATCAAAATATAATAAATATAAAGCATTATCTTAAATAACATCAACAGTCTTGCTATAACATCTGCATGTTATAGCAAGAGACATCTGTATGTTATAACATCTGTATATAACATCTCGTGTGTTCAGTCACATACTACTTTTATTAAAAGTGCTCCTGTTACTCAAACTGCTTCCGCACTTAAGCTGGATAGAGAAACCCAAGAGTTAATTGGTGATATTTGCAGTGAAATTCTTCCTATCTCTCTCCTATGTGGGACGCTATTCTTGATGACAGCAACAATAGCTAAACACATCTCTGAATTGTAATTTTCATAGGGTTTTTTCCTGGGTTCATCTCCCTTATTTAGCATTTTAAACCTCTCCTGTTTAATGAAATGTCATCTTTTCATGGCTGGTGACCAAATAATTGTTTAAAGTGAATCACAATGTGAAACTTGAAGCTTAATTCATTGCGATACTCAGAATCATGTCTCAAGCTAACTAAAGGATGTCACATTTCAGGACGTGTAACCTTTTACCACCCCACACTTCACCAATTACAGTCAATTTCCCTTTATCCGAGTAAAGTAGTTGGAGATAGGTGGTTTCAATTTCCAGTTTTCCGATTAGCTGGGTATTGACATATAATCCAATTATCAGAGGATGAAAATTCATCTTCTTGAGTGATGGCCTCTGTTTTTTGACCTTTTTGTTCCTTCTAATCTCTTCAGGTTAATCTTCTTCAAGAGTATCTCATTTTTCCCCTGCTGGAAATCTTCAGTAACTCCCAGGACCAACGGGATAAAGCTATCGTACAGGGTTGTCCGTGATATGCCCAAAGTATCTATTTTCACCTCTGCTTCTTTATTCTCCGTGTCCCTCACACTCTTCTTCTTCATAACACTTTGACGTTTCTCCACGCTCACTGTTCCCTCCACTTAGGGTTTCCTTCCTTTTTTTTTTTAAGATTTTATTTTTAGAAAGAGGGGAAGGGAAGATAGGAAGAAAGGGAGAGAAACATCAACGTGTGAGAGCATACAGTGATTGGCGGCCTCTCACATGTCCCCAACTGGGTACCTGGCCTGCAAACCAGGCGTGTGCTCTGACTGGGAATCAACTGGCAACCTTTCAGTTTGCAGGCTGGCACTCAATCCACTGAGACACACCAGCCAGGGCTAAATCCTGCTCTTTCTTAAAGACTCTGGTCAATTCCTCCTCTTTGTGAAGCCTTCTTCAATCTCCCCCTCCCCCCACTTCCTGTTTTACTGGTATCTTCCTCTTCTGAAATCCCATATTCTTGATCTCTGCTTCACTAGGGAAATGACTTTACCCTTTATGCCATTATTATTTATATCTACTTGATCTCACCAATTGATCACAATTTCTTTGAATGTGTTTTCTGTGACTGATGTGTCTCTGTCAGCCCCCTAGGTGCTACCACATGCCTTGCACACAGTAGGTATTCATTAAATGAATGAACCAACAGAACCATAATTTCATCACCAAAATGGGTCAGAAGGTGCTTTTCTCTTTCTTAGATGATTCATAGAACACTTCAGGATCTCACAGTGCTTTTGATTTATAGTGATTAATATCAACCATGATTAGAGAGGCTGCAAATAAATCTAGGTATTTAAATTTTCTGGGCTGGATTTCTGAACAAAGCTGAGAGGAAGTACATTTAGCAACCAGGGGACTGACAGAACCTAAAGGAAACATGAAAGTGTTCATTGACTTACGTAAAACATGGTAAATGGAACAGGGAATTAGGAGAAAATTAAATCCATCTAGATGTGAAGTGATTTTGTCTGAGGGAATCTGGTTAGTCATGTCAGCGTGTGATCAGAATCTCAGTGTTAATACCTCCCACCCACATCCCCTCCCTGAGGAAACACAGCCACACCAAGGGACAGTGCCAAGCATTGCACAGAAGCTAGGCAGCTTCGTTGTCAGACCCAGAGTCACAACTGGGGATTGAGAATTCACTGTGATTCTCTGCCCCAAGGGCTGTAGTACATGGCATTTGTTTCAGAGCTGGCACAGTCACTGCCCGCCATGCCATGCGCACAGGCTGTCAAGCATCCGTGCAGAAGCACGCACTTCAGATAAAAGCAGGAAAAAGGCCAGTCACCACGCAGGGGCAAGAAGGCAGGTCCACAATGCCAAGACGTGCTGTGGTCAGGACCAGGTGCAGGGATTGGAGGAAGAAAGGAAGGGGAAGTAGAAGCTCATGGAGGGATATGATTAGGGTAGCAATGAATCAGCTGCCAAATAAGCTAATGGAAATTCATCAAAGAGAAGTAGATGTCAGGAAAAATAGGAAACCAGCCCAGGCAGAGTCAACATCTCTGAAATCGGCAGAAATCGAAGGAACAAAGCAAGATGGGTTGTCAAAATGGAGCAATCTTTTGCATTCTGGAGTTTCTTCTTTAATAAACAGCTGCACCGTCCCAGCATCCAGACAAGAAACCAGATGCCAGGGGAATTTTCTGTTCCATTCCCAGCTGCACTGATATGACCTCTCACTCCAGTGAAAATTCTGAGGTCTTCTGTTGTTCAGAGTTGATGGGGGATGCTCACTGGAAGCCGGTGGCAGGAAGTACTGAGGTGATCACTGGAGGTGATTCTCCAGGCAAAATAATCTTCCTAATACAAATGCACACTATTGTTTGGAAATGGACCCTCTATGGAGCGTTAGGCTAATCAGGACATCTATGAGGATTTCCCTTTCTTGGACTTTGATCGCTCTTCAGAGGCTTGGGAATCCAGAGCTCACTCAGAATCCTCTCCGAACTCTCTGTGTGTTGGCCTTTGACACTGACCGATATTGACCATGGTTCTTCCCACAGCTGGTTATAGTGTTCTGCTGACAGCCCGCAGCAGCAAGAGTCAGGTCCACAGGCCTCCCAGGGCAGCCCAAGCCTGTCTCAGAGTAACATCCAGGTGGACAGATAGGTACAGTTGGATGTGTAATGAAACCTTCTAAATTTTAGATGCTACAATGTGAAAGCTAGAAGAAGACAACTTTGCATTTTACAGGACAGAAACTGACTCAGAGTGGTTAAATGATTGGCTCAAGGTCACAGAGTTAGAACTTGGAGAATGCAAGTCTCCTAAATTCTGGCCTATTAAATCATATCCATATGATCATCAAATCCAAGTGGAAGCCTTTATGTTCCCATCTGATTAGTGAACAGGATATTCTTTTGTTGTTCTTTCACAGGTCCATCTTCCATGCAGTGAAAATTGATTCTTAAAATGATTACCTTGAGGATATATAAGAATGGATGAAGATGTGTGACCTTGAGCAATTTACCAAACCACTCTGAACCCAGCTTGTCTTTTTGGAAAATGAAGACTTATTAAGCCCTTCAAAGGATTATTGCAGGGATCAAATGGGTAAAAATATAGATACAGCATTGTCCTTGCATCATCAAAAGAAAGATTCAAGAATGTTCAGTTTTGGTGCCGTGTGTTTCATTGCATTAGGAATCCTGGAACTTAGTTAACTCCTTCCAGCATTATGTTTTTGTTTGTTTGTTTGTTTGTTTTGCAATGTTCTGCTGGCCAGAAAGAAGCATTAGTGTGTGACAGGAAAATGAGCACCTGTACTTATAAAACCAAGAATCAAGATATCTAGGTTGCAGTTCTGCTACTTGCTAACTAGATACTCCTGTGTAAACCATTTTGAGCCTATGGGTGTCAGTTTCCTCCTCTCTAAAATTCAATAATAGACTGTGTTTTCCTTGTCTGACTCATAGGATTACTGCGAAGATCAAATGCACAAGTGTTTTACCATTAACTCAGTGGCTATGTATTGAGCGTGTCTGTTTCCATAGGTCGTTTAATCTCCACAAGGATCCTGTGCAGCAGACACTGTTTGCTCCGTCTAAACACCTGAGCTCAGAGAGACATTCAGTGACTTGCTAAAGCTTAACAGTTACTAAGCAGGAGAGCCGAAATTCAAAACCAAGCCTCTCTATTCCAAGTGCATTTCTTTCTATTATATTCAATCATATAAAGTTGCTATTTTTGCAAGTCAAAAAAATAGAATGTCAGCAATATCATATAGTTTAACTTGATATAACACATCTGTTTAAAGAATTATTGAAATTCAAGAGAGTAGAACTGTTGAGTAGTAGGTTAGTCTCTAGTTAGCACCATTCAGGACAATGTTCCCTCAAACCACGCAGATGATCAGAGAGGGGTCATACATTTTGCATTTCATCCAAACCAAAATTGTCAGAATCCTGGTCTGGTTAGGCATGCTCACATAATAGTTCAGCCATAGCTCATGTATAGAAGACAAGTTCTATAAGTAGCACCATCCTTAAACCAGGGCCTTGATATGCTACATAGTGTATAATATCTACTCACTGTACTACAGAACATTGTACATTTACGATGAGCCTGAATTCAGGTGTAGATTGAGGGACTACTCAGTCATATAAAATCTGTGCCTTTAGCAAATATGCCTTTATAAAATTGAGATTTTTTTAAAATGTGGATTTACATTGGTCTGTTGATGCAAAGGGCTGTGTTTGAGGGAGAAATTCTCAAGTATTTTCTCCTAGGATCCTAGGAATCCTATGAAGAATGATGGTTTAAGTATCTCTTCACTCACGCTGGAAGGAGGATTGTGGGTGGATTCTGTATTGGGCTTGGCCTAGTATCACCTGTACTGAACTCCTAATGTCCTCCACATGGTGTCACAGAAGATCAGACCACTGACTCTGGAGTATACAGAGTACCAGGAGCACCTTGTCTGGATCAGTAAAGCCAGATTAGACTGAGTGGATAAGGGTGGGGATTTCTCTGAAGATAATAAATACTTATATTATTGGTTATCCTGGGGCAGGGAAAGAGGAGGGCTTTGGACCAGGGAAGGGGAAATCTTTTCTCTGTGGGTTGAAGGGGAGCTAGGGGCCAGGATTTTAAGGTAGGGAGAAGTTTGAATATCCCTGTAGGGTTGCATTTGTCCAGCTACTTGCAGATAGTGGCCTTGGAGTGTAGCATTTAGAGAATTTCCTTCTGGAGTTGTGCATTTCTTGTACCAAGCCCTCAGAACAATTACGCTAATTGTTATAGACTGGCTTCTAGGTAAGACAACAGGTTGACTACGTGTATTTATTTTCACTTCCCCTCAACCCCACTAAAGTGATAGAAAAGAGATTTAAGAAAGTCTTTATCCATAAAGATAAAGAATAGGAGAGAACATAATGACAATTAAATTTTGGTGGTTGGAAACCAGATGGATAAGTGATAACTGATCTAGCAGACCTGAGAATGTGTGGGAAATGAGTGGAAAAAAACTGAAAAGCAATTGGAGTTAAACTGAAGAACTCCAAAATCGGTGTCACTATGGAAGTGGGTGTGAAGGTGAGGCTGATAACAGGGAGACTGGCTGAAAGTCTATTTAAGAAGCAGTTAAAACAACAACAACAAAAGAAGCAGTTACCAAACCCAAATTCTTGCTGCCACTGAGTACATCTAGACTGCTGCCTCTTTCTCACTTGGCAGATGATGAGAGAAGGTAAAACAAAAAGTCACTAAAGTGAGGGGACATGGCCAGTTGACAGCGGAAGTTATAGAGAGTGAAAGTGTCAGTGGGAGGGATTGGTAGCCAAGCTAATTCTCTCCGCAGCAAACCCTGCTACCAGCACTCTCCCCACCAGCTCAGAGCCTTTTGTGAGCATTTTCAACCAACACTGTCACATGTGAACAGACCAACGTGGTTACCAGGCACGTCAGAGGGAAAGACAATAGAAAAGAATAAATACAAAAAGAAAACTAAAACACTGGGAGAAAACAAAGGTTACATGGGCACAAGAACACTTTCAATATTTGATATTCTGAGACAAAATGGAGGCCAATAAATCTATAGAACAAAGTTACAATATTGTATAAAATAAAAACCTTTAGGAAACAACTAAGAAAGCTCTTAGAAATTAAAAGTGATAGATGCAATTAAAAATTTGGAAGAGGTGAAAGATATGATTCAAAAAATCTCCAGGAAGGAGACCAAGAAGGCAAGAGATACAAAATAGGAAGAAAAGAGAACAAAATTATATAATAGGTCTAGAATGTCCAACACTAACAATATAAGAGCTCTGGGGGAAAAAAAATCTTAGGAGAAAATCATATTAAAGAAAAAAATTAAAATAAATTTCACAGAATTGAAGGGCATGAGTTTCTGGATTGAAGTGACCCGCATGAAGGCATATTATGTAATCTTTCATCAATAAAGTCAGTTCCCTACGTGCCGACACAGCAGAGGGAAACGAGTTATACACAAGAGTACAAAATCCAGGATGGCTCTGGACATCTCCCAAGGAATACTGAAAGCTGGAAGACAAGGAATTAATGCCTTAAAAATTCTGACATCAAATTTTATGCTTCGCCAAACAATACATTTAGGGTGAAGGTAGAATAAAGACATTTACAGACACATTTCTTGGCAAATGACGTGTTACAATTAAACAAATGACTGAATCCAGAAAGACAAAAACCTTGGACTCAGGAAACTGACAATCCATTGTGGGAAAGAAAGAAGAAAATTTTTAGGGCACTGGTGAAGGAAAATCTGAAGCTGGCAGCTGTGGGCCACTGAGAGAGTTACTGAGCAGATCAGAAGACTCCGGGAGAGACTTCTTTAAGATCAAATGGATAGAACACTTGATGAGAAGATCTAGACAGTTTGTGAAGGACTCGAAGCTGAATTAGTGGTAACCAAATGAACAATTATTGACTCAAAGAAAACAAAAAAAAATCATGTTCAAATATAAAAGCAATCATCATATATTCTGTAGCTCAGCCTTGCATAGAATTGTCACATCCACAATAGTATAACAACTGAATATTGATATAACTAAAATGAAACTTATCTGTATTGGGGAGATGGCAAGATGAGAAAAGTATATGGACAAAGAGGTAGAGGATAGAGGTGGGAGTTAAAGAGAGCAAAATATACTCGGATAAATTATGGTAAATTTACACATATGTATATTGACATACACATGCACATGAATATATACACAAATATATAACATATAAACCAATCTATATTAAAGAAACATATTATTAACATACAAGTGACTGTCTATGGATAGGGGAAAACTAATGAAAGTAAGTGGGGAGAGTAGGAGGTGCTAATTGTAATCACCTGCTTTTTAGTATTATTTGGTGCTTTAAACTGTGTATGTATATAACTGATAAAACAAAATTCTTCCAATGTTTCAAGACCATCCTCAGCTGTGGTTGGAGGGTTCACAAGTGGATAGAGATTCAGAGGAAGTAGTAGGGCCATGGAGAAGTCAAGCACCAGAGAACACCAGTCAGTTACCAAATTCTTGGGCAGGGATTTTGTCAAATGTGTCAAGGAAGAGAAAGGGAGATTTTAGTAACATGTGAGCATTCTTTAAGACTACTGAGAAATGACATGGAGGGGAAAATCAGCTGAAGAATGAATTTCTGAAATATGCAAGATGGTGATACTCAGAGTAGATACCTGGGAGATTGTTATTTAAGGATGAAGAAGGAACCCATGAAGGCTAGAAAACATTTGTATGTCTGGGTTACATGCCTATATAATGAATATTACCTAACATCTAATTACACTATAATTACACAATATAGTACACACCATGCTACCTTTGAATATACTATGTGGTCTATCTGAAATACTTGCACATATTAATGACATTCTGTATGCAAATCATCATTCTCTGCTCACAGTGGTGCTCCTCCACCCCCCCCCCCCAAAAGCTCCATACCATTCAGTCCATACAAAGCTATTGATGATTTTCCTTATTGATACAGAGGAGCTTTTGGTTGTTCATTAATTACTACTCAAGGCAGAATGTGTCTATTTTATGTAAATGTTATTTAAATTCCAACCAACTCTTCTATTTCAGCATGGAGTTATTTATGCCAGAATATTAACATGCTACAGGGCAGAGATCCACCCTGGGGATTCAGAGCCAATCTACTTAGCCTGGGAAAAATGTGAGTTATATAGCTTTGAAAATAGATGCTGGGGCAGGGGGGATTGGTTAGATGCTTAATGGAACTGTAACCAGGCTTCAGCCTTTACAAATACTTAATTGGTGAGTAAGGCAGAAACCTATGGACTCTGGCTGGGCAAAAGGACAGTTCCCATTCTGACAAGAATGGGAGAATGAAGCGCATGACAACACCGAGCAGTTCATCAAGGTGTTGTTCCTTTAATGCACTTATTTTCATATCCATGAGGTCATCGGCTCTCAGATTCCTTTTGCTAACAGCTTTAAACTCCAAACTGGGCTTCGGGAGACTTGGACTCTGTTCTATTCTCTCATTAGCTTGTTGCGTCAGAGTAAAATAAATTGTAAGGTGGCTAGATGTGCCTTCCATCTGTGACACTCTATGAACCACGTCCATTCTCTCATTTCAGCCTCACAACAAGTTGGACTTAGAAGTTAAGAGACTTGCTCAAGATCACACAGTTAAAGAGCTGAGAGGCAGAGCAGATGCTGCAGCGAAGGTCTTCTGACAACAGAACTCTTCCCATGACACCACGACCTTACAGAGAAGGAGCGGTAATCAAAAGACATACCTGCCTATCATGTACTTTCTCATGCCTTACACAAAGGACTTAATGTTGTCCGTGACAAAGACATAGTGTGCAAGTGTAGCAACAGAGGGCTTCATTCATTCATTCGAAATGGTGGGTATTGGCTACCTATTACAACTCAGCAATCATACCAGGCCTAGGCTTGGACTCACAGTTTAGTGAAGGGGACAGGCAGATAGACAGTATGAGGAGGGCTGTGACAGACAGAAGCACAAGCTGCCAGACTTCTAGATTTCTGGGAGTCTCTCTCAGGGGATGCTATACGCTGGGGATTTTTTAGCTGATCAAAGGCAAATCTGGTGCAGAAGCCCACAGGTGATGACCACAGAAGAGGGTAGATCCCTCTGTGACCCGATGGGATGTTGTCTGCCCTAGAGGCTCTCCAACCTATGCCATACATCTAGGTGTGCCTCAGATAATAATTTGGTTCTAATTTGAAAAAAGGTTCTTCTTGGAAGATGGCAGGCTGGAAAAGCCTCATTCCTCAGAACTAGAGTGCATAGGTTCAAATACTCTAGGGTATGCTGTAGTAGCAAATAACTCTCAAATCTCAGTGGCTTAACACAATGGAAGTTCATCTCTATATTGGCCAGGGGCCATGCTCATTGTAGTCACTCAGGAACTAGGACTGATAGACACACCATCTGTACATATTCTTCCACAATTCCCAAAGCAGGAGAAACGGGATAGAGAAACACACATTGTCTCTTCAAAACTTTCACCTGGAAATGATATAGCACACTTCTGTTCACAGATGGTTGGCTAAAGCAAGTTTATGGCCATGTCTAACTTCTAAGGAAGCAGAGAAATGCAATCCTAACATGTGCTGGGAAAGTGAGGACTATTAGTGAATATCTCTGAAACTAACAGTGTTTTAAGAGTCTGAATGGAGCAGAGTCTTGATTTTAGGATTTTGCATTAGCCTGTGAGCTCCTGGAGGCCAGAGCCTGTGCCTGAGGCATCTCTGTATTCCGAGGGCCTAGCACAATGCAGGCCAGGAATAGACTCTCAGTAGATGCCTCTTCAATGAATTAATATGTGAATACACAAAGCCTCTTTCCTAAAAGAAAGACTCTTCCCACTGGGGACCAAAAAATTCTACGTCCTTTTTCATATTTTTAAATTAAGCTTCAGGGACTAAGTCTCATTCCTCTTTGTGCTTTTCTAACATAGTTAGACACCCTGAAGGCCTGGGAACAAGCTCAGGTAACTGTATTTTCAACCTCACTGGTGACTTTTGGGAAACTGAGCTTGTGCAGCGCCTTTGTGGCAGTCTAAGGACAATGCTCAGGGAAGTGGGCAAGCAACCAAGCAATTTCCGAACGTGAGAAATGATGACTGAGCCTGGCCCTGGGGAGGGCAGCAAGGGACCCAGAGTATCCTCCCCAACACTGATGAAGGCAGGGGTAAATCTGCTGAGAACAGAGCTCTGCTTCCATCTGAATAGATCCTTTTAGAAAGACATCCAGAACAGTACTCTGTTTTCCAAAGTACAGATGCCAGTGCCCAGTTTCTGAGCCTGAAGGAAAGGCCACAAAATCCGATAATATAGCTGCATTCAGAAGACAGCTAAGTTGCTGAATGACTGCTAAAGCATATCAACAGCAGCTACAAAAGTTGACAGGCCAGGGTGGGTAACACACAGGCCGCAATCTGATACGCTCCTCATTTATCACTGCCTTTCCTGTTCTAAGATGTTGACACTCTTGCAGTGATCTCTATCTTTGTTGTGCTGCTGTAGACAAAAAGATTAGTGATGGCCACGGGTGTATGTTCAATGAGACTGGCAGAAAGTTCAGAAGAAAGAGCAGTGTCCACCCAGTGCTGGGGGCAGACTGTGAACCTGAAGGCCAAGCGCGGAAGACAGAGGGGCATGCGTTCCACTGAGCCTGGGGGTTGGTAAATATAGGACAGATTATGCAGGCCTTTTCCTCGAGAGGAATTTGGGGCCACCCCACTTCCTAAGAGGTGGGACAATTTATGGTTATCCTTTGCTACTTGTATCCTTTGGCTACAGTGGGGAAGGCTACCAGAACTGCAGCCTTCCTGAGGGTAGCCCCACCCTGGTGTTACTATGTTTGCATACAAGCCTGCTGAGCCTTCCTTAGGGGCTGGCCGATCATACATGTGTGCCTGAAGCACGCTGGAATTATATTTGGAGTGGTCAGAGGGTCATGGTGGTACACAGATATATATGTATGTGTGTCTGTGTAATTACAGGACGTTTGCTCTTCTAGCCACTTTCCCCAAGCTGGATCCAGGGTGCTGGGACCTCAGCAACCTGAGGTTGATGGCACATCTCCTCAGGGTGCTGCTGCCAGTCTTTCTTCCAACAGGTTTGCCTGGGCTGCCTGGGCAGACTTCTGAGTGGTTGCCCTTCCTTATGCCTAATGCTCAGAGGGTGAAGACATGAATTTGATGTTGGCTCATTGGAGATCAGCACCTTGTGACTTAGGAGTTGCCTCAAAATTCTGTCTGGTATTACAAAGCGGGAATAGCTTTCTAATTTGGGGTCATCAGAGTCTTAGGAAATAACGGGAATTTCAATTTCTCCTGGAGGAAAACAATCTGGCTGAACTGACTAGTTTTGAATGAGCCCTTGGAGATAATAGAAACTCTCAGTCCAAACTATCTTATGAACCCAATACAAGAGTTTATTCTCTACATTTTGTGAAAAGGGCCAAATAGTAAATATTTTAGGCTTTGCTGGATGCATATGTCTCTACGCTCCTCCTCTTCCTTCCCCTCCTCTCCTTCTTCTCCTCCTGCTCTTCCTCCTTTTCCTCCTGCTCTTCCTCCTTTTCCTCCTGCTCTTCCTCCTTTTCCTCCTGCTCTTCCTCCTTTTCCTCATTAAAAACATTGTTAGCTCAGGGACTGTAAAGAAACTGGCCTTGGGCTGCATCTGGCCCATAGGCCTGAGGGTGCTGGTCCATGCTCTAGAGGATAAAGTGAAGAAAACCATCTAGTATCATATAAGGCACAATGGTACATGCCAAAGATTAAGTTGACTGGGACTGTGAGTAAATTTGTGGTTCTCAACTGAGTCGGTTGCACATTTATGTAGGACAAGGAGATTTGAAAGGAGCTGAGAATTCAAAAGTGCTTCCCCATCCATCTGACAAGAACATGAAAGTCTATCAGAGGTATGTTCCTACAGGTCAAGGCTTACACAGCCAAGGGTTCCCAGTTAAAAGGGAAATAGTCTGAGGAGGTTAGGATTATTTCTCTAGATGGATTCCCAGATTAAGAGTTAAGAAGGAGTGAAATGCAAGAGCAAGTAGGTGGGGATGCCTTCTAGATCAGAGCATTTTGGGGTCAGATACGGGGCTATCTATTCATTTTTATGTTGCTGGGGATTAGTACATACTTGGCACATACACATCCCTCAGTAATGCTTGTGAATGAATGAATGAATGAACGAATGAACAAATGAAGCAGAATTTTATGGTATTGGCTGCACAAGTATGTAGAAAAACCCTTTTAGGATATTATTCACTTTTGAATTTCTGAAATTCTCTCATTTTCTCAAAATGATCTTCCATTTTCCCTAGCAGAACACTCACTTATATTCCCAAGAAGGCTTTTTACTAGATTCTCCTTATTCCCCCTTTCTTTGTATCTTATTCTCTCATCATTGTCCTTCCCTTGTGACAGTCACTGCCTGGCAGATTTTTTATTCTTCTCCAGACAAAGCAAACAGTCAGCCTTTCTGGGAAAAAGAGAGGCAAATCCTTTGGCTTTTTCACCTCCTACTTCCTGAGGACTGGCTATTTCTCATTATCATACATGACAGTACACTTACCACCAAAGTATGGCAGAGTCAAACTACTCATATAAAAGAATCTTCTTAACTTCTGTTTCTCTCAAAGGCTTTTAGAAGGCAAATATGCTATCCGCAGAGATGCATGTGTCATCCTAGGTAGGGAAGCTCACAGGTACATGTTCACGACAGCTCCTAGCCATGCAGAGTCACCTGAAGTGACACTGTGGCAGCCCCTGGTACACGCTGTCACAGATGCCTGTCTGAGCCTCACTCTCAAGCCTCCTCACAGACTCCTCTGCAGCTGCCCCAGCTTCCAGTTCTTTCTTGTGCACTTCAGAGCTGCGTTGAGCCCCCTCATTGGTTTTCTCTCTCTGTTCTTGAGTCAATAACCCCTCTTCTTTTGCAATATCCACAGCGAGATAAAATCCACATTTGCTAATACCCTTAACTGAGCTCTGTCACCCATATTTTCTTGAAATTTAGCTCTGCGCTCCACCACCTTGGTGCTGTGCTTTTCTCTGGGTCCCCCTTTACTATGGTCACCATACTGTGGAGATGCAATTTTACAGCCTGGTCTTCTTAGGCAGGCTCACAACCCCTTTAAGGCAAAGACTAATAAACAGTGACTCTAGAAGCTTCCAAACAGGGCTAGGCAAAGATGGCTAATCCTTAAAAAAAAAAAAAAGGATTAAAAAAAAAATCCTGTAGAGAAACCTCATGTAAATCTCATGACCCCGCAGGCATCTTGAACTAGTTAGGGTGAGCTACGTTATGCTTGGGTAACAAACACATGGCAGTGGTCTACAGTAGCAAAGATTTCTACGTTTGTTCTACTTGTCCATCAGGCTAACTAGGCACTGCTACTATCTCCACTCTAAGGCCATGCCCACAGAGCAGCCTCTGGCTGGAACACAGCAAATCTCACGGCAAAGCAACAAGACATCATGGGGACTCACAAGCTGTCTCTGAAGTTTCTGCCATGTCCACCCACATTTCATCAGCCAACAGAATCACGTGACTATGTCCGATGGGTATCCTGGGTGAGGGTCAGCAAACAGTTTGGTTGACAATACCATTTATCACCTACGGAAAACTTAAATTTTCCTGTGAATAATTTAAATTATGTTCTGCATGATACTATATTGCTAATAGTTATCTTCTGAATAATAATATCCTCCCTTTCTTCCTCCAAGCTATCTCCTCTTTCACTCAGATTTGGGTAAATGACACTAACATCTCTGTCATATTTCCTCAGAATGCTGCCAGAATTGTCTCTCTAATCCGTAAAATGAATCATATCATACCCATGCTGAAAACCCTTCAGTGCCTGTCCATTGCTCATGGGATTAAGTCCTAACTCCCTGGAGTGGCCTTTGTACTTCTTCACAATAGGGTGCCTGCCAAACTTTATAAATGGGATTTAAAAAAAAAAAATCAACCGTAGGTTATTCAGAATTGATGCAGCATAGGGTGTTAAGGGAAAGGCAAAGATGGAGATAAAAATCCCATTTTCATTGCTTCATGTCCATTTTCATGATTTTTTTCCCTCCCTTAGAACCTGGTATATTCTTCCTGTTATCAACCTAGAACCGTCTTATCTATCTTTCAACAGTCAACGCAAATTTCACCTGCAGTTTGGGCTCCTGTCCTGTGTTCCCCCAGTCACCACCCAGGTAAAACTGGCAACTGTTTCTTTCATGCCTCTATTATGCTTTATAGAATAGCAGCTTTTAAACTTCTTTGAGTGTGCCCCTCTAATATATTTGATATCACAACTGGGAACACACATATATGTACATATACAGTGCATATATATAAAATATGTGTATGTGTGTGTACATATGTGTGTGTATATACATACACTTTTAAAAGTGAAGCAAGATGTCAGAGAATAATATCTACCTCTATGATTTGTGATAAATTTTATTGTCTAGTCTTTCTGTTGGGAGTTGCCTTTAAGGCAACTCCACCTTTCCCATTTGCTTATAGCTCTCAACAACTAGTTCAGCTCACTTTATTGGCAGGGGTGGTGGGGGGGTTGCACAGTGGGGATGGTCGGTGTGAATAATCCGTGGAGATTTCTTGTGAGTCCAGGAATGAATCACAAAGTCTTGCTATATTGAGGATTTCGTTGTTTGGTGGCAGAAGGGTCCTTGCAGGGTACCTAATTAGCCACATTGCAGGAAGCAGGTTACATGTATCTATCTCCACTCCATAAGACTATAAGTTTTCCGAGGGACAAATACATCTATAGTATCCAGCACCTAGCCCAGTACCTGGACTATGATCAGCCCTAAAAAATATGTTTGTTAAAAGAATATATGATGTGACAACACTTTCCTCCCTCAAAACACTACAAAAGCAATGCCCCTACCCTAAACACCTGGCACGTATGCCTTAGTCTGACTGATGTCTTCTAAAATTGTTTGCTGAATTTCTACTTTAATGGGGCAAAGGGAAGGGACACTCACTGGGGTTTGTTTTAGGTCTAAAGCAGCACTCCTAGCCTGTCACCCAAATTTCCATCCCCCAAGAACAGAAGGTGAAGTTAAGAAGTGGTAGAGAACTTTTCAATAAAGTTCATTAGGCTCAGGTGCTTGGGGATGCTTGGGGATACAATTGGTATACATTATAAATCCTAATGTTTCTCACACTTAATCACTAATTGTATCCAGAGTCCGTTGCAGTTTCCTGGTTCAGACATTCAGATCTGTCCTGCATTCCCTAATCCCCAGCAAAGCAAGCATTTCCTGAAACTAAGTCACAGGGACTGGCAGAATGCCAAGGTGGTATTATTGCTAGGCTAATTGTGCTTAATAATCAATTAGTTGTATTCATTAATATTCTTAACTCTCCCCCTCCAGCACCACCTGCAATCAGTTACACGATGGCACACAGATGCTTTCCAGATGTTCGCAAGGCCAGTTTTGTGAGTTTGCTTCGCTCCCATCAGGCAGGCTGTGAAGATGCCTGAGGTGCAAAGAAAGGGACTGGGGGTGGGGGCGGAAGTGTGGTTAAAGCAATGAATGAGCAAGCATTTTCAAAATTGAAGTTGTGTAAGCCAGGTCTGCTGTTAATTAACGCTGGGTTTGTGGAGAACACAGCGTCCAGGCTGCGGCAGACAGAAGGAGCACCCCATCTGTGTCTAGCCCTGGCCAGGGAGGCACTGGTTACAGCTAACAATTGCTCCCTCCCAGTCCCCCTCCCACTGCCTGGCCAGCACATCCCACCCCCACATGGTGGAGTGGTGGTGGGTTCCAAGGTGACTCCAAGCACTTTCCAGTGTCTGGAAAGTAGGGATCGTGAGCATCTGAGTGAGTCACAGTTGTATCACTAGGGACCTAGGGACAGCTTTTCTAGAATGTGAAAACTGAAGATTCTTACCACAGCAACTTGGATAAATTACATCTCACTCATCAAAAACATGCTGTAGCAGTGAAGGTATCTGGCCTGGTAAGGCCAATTCCACAGCCTAGATTTGTGCCTTGCAGGTTGTGTCTTTGGCTGGTGGAGTCTGCATGTCAACAGGGGCAGAGGGGCCATGCTGCACCCTTACCACACCCCACTCTGTGGGCAGAGCCCAGAGGCGGCCTTTCCCAGGCTTCCCTTCCCTGCTCCTGCAGAAGCAGATGGAAAGTGGGAGTGAACAAACAGCTCAGGCAGCCACTGAGCCTGGGTGCTGGACGAGTGGAGTAATTATAATAATAAAAATAAAACTGTCACCAGTTATTGAGGGTTTGCCAAGTTTGCCTTTAACCCTCACTACAGCCCTATCAGCATTGTGGCGTTACTTTATAGATGCAAAAGCAAGTCTAGAAAGTGTAAGTGACATGCACATCTTTCGTGTAAGTCCACGTCCACATCTATTGCTGAAAGCTGAACAGTCAGAATTCAAGCCAATGTTGTCTGTTAGGTCAGAGTCGCTCAAGAAACCAGACGGATGCAGTGAGCTAAGGAGCAGGATTTATTAGTGGGGAAAAAGAGGGGAAAGTGGAGCCAACCAAGGGAGGTTAAGACTCGCTCGGTTGATCTTAGGGCAGAGTTTTTAAGTGCAAAAACTCGCAAAGGGTAACTGGTTGGGATGTCAGAGTCTGATTGGCTGGAGCTGGGTCCTGGGTGCTATTTCTGCTGACCATTGTTCTCGATACATCTTGTCAGCCTTGGGTTAAAGCTGCATCCTGTTACGCGGAATAGATCAACCCCAGACCCCAATCTTAGCTGAGCATCTTTTTTCCCTGGGCAGGGCCAGCAGGCAGTTTCTCAGGGTGCAGTTTCCCACAGCATAGTTTCCCAGCTGGTGATTTTCCATCCCTCCTAGGCCTGCCTAGGTCTGTCATTGTCCAATTCCTGAGTGTGCCTCATTTCCCTGTTCTGTAAAAACTCACCATTCTTGACCTTAGAATTGTTTTTTTGGTGATTACAGCAGGTTGGCTGAAGTTTAATACAATCCTATTTTTGGCAGGGGGTGCTCAGAATTAAAAAATGTGTAGTCAATGGGGAAAATATTATTTCATGCTAAGAACTTGTGAGTCTATGTAGTGTGAAAAGAAAATTCAGAGAGCTTTACTTGATATGAATATTTTTTTGAGCAAGAAACAAACCCTTTGCAAATGGAGACTTCAAACTTGAAACTAGGATGAAGCTCAGAGGCATGACATTATAGGATGGCTTATAAAGTGAAAATAAGGAAGTTGTTTAACCTTTACGATGATTGGTTATTACAATGGGGGTTTCCAGATGGTGGGGAATGAACGTGATTATCTTATATCATTTTAGAAAGATGATTTAAATTTTGTTTATGATTATCAGACTCAGAAGAAATAACCTAAGTTTTGCTTACATTCATAATTGTTATTATTTTTTATATGGCTTAACTGTTTTTCTCTGCTTGGAGGATTTTTAAGCCTTGTCTCTCCATTATTTTATTTTATTATATTATTTTCAGAAGGTAGTCTAGGTAAAAAATTGAGGGAAGCATGTTTACAGATGACACACAAATTTTTTAGGATTTAGATTAGAGAAAAAACAACAACTACACACACACACACACACACACACACACACACACACACACACACACACGTCTTTGTAATTGAATAGCCAATGTGTGGTCCTGCATTGTTTCCCATGGCTGCATGGGAGCAAGATGGCCTCTGAGAACACAGTGTTCAAACACCAGAGGGCAGTTGTGTGGTTTGGAGACAAAGCTCCTGCCTCCAGCCTGCCCTTCAGTCTCCCTCATCCTGGGGAGCTCACCCATTAGTTCCCTGCAAGGTCTGTTAAGAAGGCTCAGGGCAAATGTACCCCCAGGCTGCTTTCTCACTGGAAAATCCTTTATATTTGTAAAAGGGACTCTTCAGTGTCAGTGGGAAGTAGTAGTGCCCGGAGGCCTGTGAATTTAGACGCATGAAATTGCTTGTGTGAAGCCTTCACTTGCTGCAAACAGAAGGGCCTGAACAGGGATACTGAATGCTGAACTCCCAGCATGCTTGAGCCTCTGGGCCCAGGTACTCCTTAAGCCTGAGATACTCGCTGGAATGCCTGACTTGCTCATTTCTACATCATTACTCTTGACTTGGCTAACACATATTAGTCACTGATAAATGTTGCTGGAATGAATTAATAAATGGGTAACCCATTCTTTGAGCAAGAAGACAGAGATCAAGCTGCAGGAAAACATTTCACACCATATTTAACAACATTATTCAGTCAAAGTCTATTGAGCTCCTTTTTATGGAAGGAGACCTGTTATAAACTATTGTGAGAAATACAGAAAGAAGACATATAGTTCCTATCCTTGAGGAATGGATGCTGTAGTGAGAAAGGCAAATGATAACTGAATATTTTCCCCTTTACTCAGATTCTTTTTCCTTAATCTTATGTCTAGAGTCTTACCATCCTTCAAGCCCCTGTTCAAATGATGCCTTCTCTATGAAGCTTCTTTCTCCTCTATATTCTGAGTGTTTTAATTGTTTCTATGCATTTGTCTACTATTTTAAGCATCTTCAGAATATCATCAGAATCTGAAGCATCACTGTATTTTCTTGTCCTAGAGATAGTGTAAACATAGAACCCAGCAGAATCTTGATGGTTTTTAAATTAATGAACTGTTGAACCAACAAAATACACTAAGAAAAAAAAAATGATGCCACGGGAATGAGGGTAGGTGAAGAGGGAGGGGATCCAGAATGCTAGAAAGGAGTCTTCATTCCATGGAAAAAGAATAAACCTGAGTCTATCTAAGGAGGGGATGACCCATCAGACAGCCCAGTGATGAAACGGAGCCTTGTGACTGGGTCATGCTGATTCATAACAGTCTGTGGTGTCATCAAGACTGAGAATCTTATATATATTTTTTGTACAATGGAATACTACTCAGCCATAAAAAGAAGGAAATCTTACCCTTTTCGACAGCATGGAGGGACCTGGAGAGCTTTATGCTATGTGAAATAAGCCAGTCAGAGAAAGTCAAGTACCATATGATTTCACTCATATTTAGAATCTAATGAACAAAATAAACTACCAAAGAAGATAGGAACATACTCACAGATACAGACAGACTAACAGTTGTCGGAGGAGAGGGTGGTAGTGGGGCTGGGTGAAAAAGGTAAAGGGATTAAGCAAAAAAGAAAAACTCATAGACACAAGAACATAGTGATTAACAAAGGGAAGAGAGTAGGGGGAGACAGAGGAAGTTATGGGGGGATGAATGGTGATGGAAGGAGACTTGATTTGGGGTGGTGAACGCACAATGTACAGGTGATGTGTTATAGAATTGTATACCTGAAACCTCTATAATTTTATAAACCAATGTCACCCCAATAAATTCATTTAAAAATAAATAAATAAATAAATAAATAAATAAGGAAAAAAGAATGAGACCCTTAAAATCAAGATTCTAAAGGAACTTCAGCATGAATTTTGGGACCATCAGAAATGTAGTACAGATAGGAGTAGAGAAGAAAAATGTCCCTCAGGTATTTTAGTGACCTAGGAAGGTGCAAATGTGTCTGGGCTAGAGCTGAGAAACTGGATGGAAGAGGGACATTAAAAGAGGAAATGATTTGACAAGAGGAATGGATTATTTCACTGGTTGAACTATTGAGAAGTGAAGAGGCGAGTATATTAGTGGTCTGGAACTAATAGTGGGGAAGGTTAGCTCTTCCACAGGGCCCACAGAAAGCAGAAGGTGTTTGGAGAGAAACAAATAGGAGGGTTTAACCTACACTGAAAGACTAATTTTATTTTACTTCTGGTTGGGATGTCATTGAAAAGTCACTCTTTGAAGCCTTTCAATGACTTTCTACACATAGAAAAATTTTAAAAAGACAATTTCAAAGGCACAGTTATGTTCAAACACAAGATTAACATCTCTGTGCAGCATAAATCAAACAAATACAAAGTACAAAATGGGCTGCAACTGGGAGCCTGCCAGGCTCTGAGTCCAGAAATAGGCAGAGACCCGCAGGGGTTCAGCCACTGCGGTGTGACATAGACAAAAACTACCTCACTCCAGGTGAGGGACCAAAGTCTGTCATGGCGGTGGGGCTGCCACCCATAATAAGAGGCTAAATAGGCTTCATCTGGATGTTTCCTGGGGCTCTGGCTTATAACAAGGCAGGAGAGAGAGGAGAGAGCAGAGAGAAGGGAGGAGAGGGAGGGAAGAAAAGGAGGAGGAGGAGGAGAAGTGGGAAGGGGAGGGAAGAGAAGGAGTGAGAAAACTCTGAAGACTGCAAACTAACCCAAACATAAAGGGAAAGAAATGCTAAGAAAAGGAGAAAACAAAGTCAACAACTAGGAGGTAAATTCATCCCAATAAGATGAAAACAAAATTAAGCAACCTCCAGAGGACGTTAAGGCATGTGTGCTCAGAATCTTTACAGAGATAAAGGAAGGGAAAATAGACCTCCAAAGAACAATACATTATGACACAGTAGAGTAAGAAATAAAGCAAGAAGAGTAGTTTATAAAAATAAAACAGATGGAAATTCTGGAAGTGAAAATGATTTTTGAAGTGGACAAGATAAATTCCACACTGTATGTGGAGGGAGATTCAGTGAATTGGAAGATATTAGTAAGGAAGCCACCTAAAATAGAGCTGATAAAAGTATGAAAGGGAAGTTAAGAGATGTGAATAATAGCACATGCAATAGAAGTCCTAGGAAGGAGATAACAGAGAGGGAGTTTTTAAAGAGATAACAGCTAAACGTTTTCCAGCATTGATGAAAGACATGCATCCTCAGACTGAAAATGCATACAATGGGCTAAAATAAATCGATACCTAGATGCATTGTGATGGAATACAAGAATATAAAGAATAAGGGAAAATTTTTTTCTAGATCTACCAGAGGTGGGGAGACTCACTTTAGAAAAAAAGAATTTCTCTTACACTATCGGCAGGCCACTCACTAGCAACAATAGAGAAGTCAGTGAAGTATATTTTCAAGGGACTGTGGATTCCAATGGATTAAAAGCAATCTAGTTTTAAAACAACCAAAACAGAAACAAACTCATAGATACAGAGAACAAATTGATGGTCACCAGGTAGATAGAAGGCGAGTTGGGGGACTGGGTGAAAAAGGTGAAAGGGATTAAATAGTATCTTGTCAGATACAAAAGCAGTCCTGGGGATGTAAAGTACAGCACAGGAAACAGAGTCAATAATACTGTCATCCCTATGTGTGGTGGTGTGTGGGCACTAGACTTATTGGGGTGATCACTTCATAACGTCTAATCACTATGTTATATACCTGAAACTGATAGTGTATGTCAACTGTAATTGAACATAAATGTATAAAAGCAAATCTATTTTTTAAAATGTAATGTAGGGGAAAAAATGATTGATTGACTTTATGCCACACCTCACCCCCATTCCCTGATCCATGCTAGCTGAACCACTGCCAAGGTGTATCTCAGCTAGAATAGTGGTCCTTAATTGGGGGAGATTTTGCCTCTCAAGAGATATTTTTGATTGTCATGACTTGGGGGATGCTCCTTGCATCTAGTGGGCAGAGGCCAGGCATATTTCTGAACATCCTGCAATACATAGGACACTCACCATAAGAAAGAATTATCCAGTTCAAAATGTGAATAGCACCACTGTTGAGAAACCCTTAGCTAGAAGGAAGCAAGAAACAGTATGAGCCTCAAAACCAGTAAAATATATTGATCAATTAACTCTGGATTATTAAAAAGCATTAGCAATGTATAAAAAAGGTGGACAACAGTGTGGTGATTGCAGAGGGGAGGAGGGTATAAGAAGGTTAAATGGTAATGGAAAAAAATGCCCTTAAAATTTTTTAAAAAAATACACTCTTTTTTTATCTCCCTCAAAAAAGTGTATATACACTATGCCAAAGACAGAAAAAGCCTTCAAAATATGTAAATAGTTCAATAATCCCCAAAGAGAAGTATCTGTAAAATATTAGCTCTATAAAAAAATAAAATATATAATTTGATTTAAAAAGGTGGAAATAAATCCTAGAAATGAGGTAATTTTCACTAGTTAGTTAATGCATAGTAAATCTTTTGTCTTATTAAAGAGGCCAGAAATAATTAATAACTTTAGACTTTATTAAAAATGTACATTTAGGTATGTTTCTTAAAAATTGGGGGATGACATTAAATGATTCACTTGAAATATGAAATGTATCATATAATAAAAAAATAATCTACAGATTTCAAACCATCAAATGAGGAAATGTAGGACTAGAGACAACATTACTAATGTACCAAGGGGCAGGAAAAGAGAGACACAGAGAAAAAAGTATGGAAAATAAAAGACACAAAATAAGATAAAAATAAGTTCAAACACATTAGTAGATACAAAAATGAAAAGAATTAATTTCACTCATAGATGTAAAAACATAATGTTGGGTGGAAAAAGCAAGCATATAATGTATACAGGATGATGATACTACTTGTGTAAAGACTATACATTTAAATGAATGTTATTTATGGGTAAATATGTGCACAGTAAATATTTTAAACACAAGTGGAGAAGACACACATCACTGTCTGTTCTGGGTGGGAGAGAGAGAGATGAAACTACAGCCAGAGAACACAGAAAACTTCAGCCTTTTCTGAAATATTAATTTCAGTAAAGAAAAAATCTGAAGCAAATATGGAGAAAATGTTAACGGCATTTGGATAGTGGGTACACAAATTGTTCATGATATTAGCCTTCATACTTTTATGAATATTTGAAATATTAAAATATTCATTATAAATGAACTGAAAAATGGATAAAAATCTGTCTCAAGAAAAGATGACAGAAGATAGCATTCTGATACAGTTTTAGAAGTAAATGCATTTTTCTTGATGATGGCTTTTTTATTTTTGCAAATCTGGTTTCATTACTTCTTAAAAATGTCTAGTAATTATTTTACTATTGTATTAAATTATATATTTATTCCCTTTTGATCAGATAGTTATAGGACAAATACTACAATAATTTGTATAAAATAAAGCCAACACATGAATAAAAAATGAATTTATAAATAGGTAAATGCATAAATAAAATACATCAGAATTCTCCCACAGGTGGACGCAGTGTCTGCAGCACAGAGTGTCAAGAAACTGTAGACACGACATGTGTAACGGAGAGAAGCCTGCTCCTGTTCCAGTTCTGCCACGGGGGACTGCAGGCAAGTTGTTTAATCACTAGGAGATCAGATCCCTTGTCAAAATAATATGTTAATAATGCTTGACTGATGTGGTTGAACTAATAATGGGGAAAGTACTATGCAAATCTGAACGGGCAAAGTAAGATACCTGAAACAGGAGAACAGAGATGACCTGAGTTGACTGTGAGAATACAGGTATTGGAAATGGGATCAGAAAGAGGATGCCCCAAATGGTCAGTTATAAAGAAGGGAGATGCTAGAAAAGTAGAACATTTTCGCTCTCTACTCAACAAGGACTTTAGGCTGAAGGGGCCTAAAACAAATTCCAAGTAATCCGTCCCAGAGGGCATCTTCCTACCTGCCGGGTAAAAGACGATGATGCAGGACAGGTCAGTCGGAAATCAGCGCTCCCTGGAACAGTTGGCTGATGATGAATACAGGTGGGCCGTGTGCTTTTCATTCACATGCGGATATATATAAAACAGATATATATAATAAAATTGACATATGTATTAGTAAAAAGTATGTCGAGAAAGATAATTGCTTTAGAGGCCATGTTTCCAAATATTGAGCCAACCTGGGAGCCTTAGCATAACTCTCGTCTTCTGATACATGGTGAGGTGATAGGCAGACCAGCCACAGGCTAAATGAGTTGCTCCAAATTCTCTGGTCTCCATCAATCTGGTAGTTACTGCCATGCTGGTCCCTGTGGCAGTTGGGCAGCAAGTTATATTGGTTTAATATAGCTTGGGTATCTATGACACTTTTCATTTTCCCATGTATCCCAAAGCATTTAGTCTGTAAAGGAATGAAGTCAGAATTTTCTCAGGACTATAATTGGAGCAGCAGAGAATAAAAAGAACTCCAGGAGCTGCAATGGATATTGAAAGAAGCCTCAGAGAAGTCCCTGGTGGCCCATGAAAAAGACGCCTAAATAAAAGCCTCTATCATTCCCCCAAACAGCAATAACAACAACAAATAGCATTCATTGAGTGATTACTATGTGGCATGCACTTTGCTGAGTGCTTTTTATGGATTATCTCATTTATACCTCACAACTCTATCAGTTATTGTTATATTGATTCTATAGATGAAGACACTGAGGCTTAGAGGTCACACAGCCAGTAATGAACAGAATGGGAATTTCAACCCCAATTTGTGGCTTTCTCAAAGGCTAAGCTCTTAAACACTATTTTAGTGTTTTTTAAACACTAGTATCTTCATGATATTTGCCAAGCCCACCTACCACCTGAATAACTATCAAATATTTGTTTAACTCAACTCCCCATCCTCCTCCCAACTTAAAAACAAAGTTTATAGATGAAACACAGATAGAGAAAACAACACAAATATATAGATTAGTGAAGGAAAACACCTTTGTAATCATCACCTAGGTCAAGAAATGAAACTTTGATACCCAGCTCAGAGCCTCCTTCATGCGCCCCATCTCAATCAGACACTCCCCGCTTTCTTTCACATGCGAACTCTATCTTGACTTTCGGCGTATTTTATTGTAGTTTTATCACCCCAAATTGCATCTCTGGACATGGTAGTTTATTCTTGGTCTTTATTAAAAATTATCTGTCTTTTAAGCATATTTTTATTCTATAGTTTCTCCCTCCATCCTTTTATTTTACTTACAATTCATTTGTCATAGATCTGGGCTGTTTGCCTTGTAGAGTTGTGCTCAGTCTGGATTTTGCTGATTGCATCCTCATGGTGCAGTTGAACGTGTTCCTCTGTCCTCCATACCTTCTGTTGATTTGTAGCTGGATTCAGAGGCCTGATTAGACTCAGGCTCAATCCATTTGGCAGAACTATAGGCGATGGTGTGCTCTTTCCCTGGGGGGCACCTAATTCCCATCCACCTCAAAGCCTAGATCCATGAATTCATTAGGTGATAAAAAGTGATGATACTCTAGTTCTACTATTTCATTCTTCAAAATTGACCATTAGTTTCTTCTTACTGTCATTATAAAGTCATATGTTTATACATATTTAAAGGGTTTAAGTCTATTGCAATTATATAACTTAATGAAGCTCAAAGTGTCCTTTCTTTGGCCTATTGGAGCCTATTCAATTTGGCTCGTATGTTCTTTTGTGATGACCTTAGTGTTTGATACCTTTCTTGCTATCTGGTATGAAAAATATTTAAAAAAGAGAGAAAAATATTCCAATATGATCACGTGTATTTTAAACCTTAGGCCTGGAACCTGCCATTTTTCTGGGAAGCTTTGTTGGTATTAGTGAAAAATCATATTTTAAGACCATCATATGGGCTCTTGGGAGGCTTATTGTTACAAAATTGATCATAGTTTCTAGGAATTTTCAGTGGACACAGCTATGAGGTACATAAATGTATACTATTATGTATTTAAAAATACACCATATATCAATGAACTATCATATGACTTCATACTGATACTTCCAATTCAAATCCAGATCATGGAGATTTTGCTTAATCTTTTTTATATTACATTTTTAAATTTTGTTTCCTTCATACTGAGAACTGTTTTCCAAAGACACAGTGAGTGTTAGAATGAGAATACACCATATTTGCTTTGGCTCACATCACACACACACAGCGACCTGAGTGTAACAAGGAGTCTCACTCAGTCTGACTCTCCCATTGATGTTTACCTGCTGACAGCTTTCAAGTTCCACTTTCCCTTCTTGCCTCGCCTCTAGTTAAGCCAACAGCGATGCTTTCATGTCCCCCCTTTTAGCACTGGTGGAAAGTTCAAACCCTGCAAGCCCCAGACTGTGCATGGGAAACCCATGCCCATCCTCACCACCAGCTACAATAAAACTCTAAGCCAGATGCTCCTCCTTAATATCTCAAGATATCTTTGGTCCTGTGGGAAGCCAGCCCCGCACTCCCCACACAGCCTCATTTTGTGAGTAATAAACTTTTTCATACTCTTTCAGTGCATCTGTGGCACCATCATTCTTGACATTTGACCTACCAATTGGGAGGAGGTCTATCCTATCGCTGAGGGATGACCTAAAGACTCAGAATAATAATAATACTATCACCATCAAACTGATTACAATGACAACATTGTAATGTATATATACTATGCCCCCAATTCTGTAATTATACTATATCTACATTGTCAGAGTTATAGCCATGTCATACTATACTTTTTCTTGCTCAGCCTTTATTTAGTCACAATTGTTTAAGTAATTATACAGTATATTTAATATCCCAGACAAGTATAAAAGTTGCTCTGGTCAATTTGGTTGTCTGACACTTGTTCTCTACTAGATTTCTTAGGAGTATTCATGAGAACATGACCCTTGAGTTCTTGTATGTTACTAATAATTTGTGCTCTTCACCCTTACAGGTTAGTTTTGCTTTATATGAAACCTTTGGGTCATGTTTTCTTTCTTTGATTATATTACTAATGCTTCCCCATTGCCTTCTGCTAACTAATTCTTTTTTTAGTTAAGGCTTTTTAAATATTAGTTTGTTGAGGTATAATTCATATGCAATAAACTTCACCAGTTTTACGTTTTTTAAGTTTATACATATTGCATTATTCTTATGTCACTTTATGTATTGTTTTCAAGAAGTTGGAAGCTAACTTGGTATCCATGAACTGTAAATGACTTAGTCTTTACGTCCGGAGACTCAGAATTTTTTTTCATTATGTTCAGTGTCTTAATCATTTTACTAGACTATGTTTTAGTGTCAACCATTTGGGATCAAGTTCTTCTAGTTACATCAGAGACTCTTTCAGTATGTACATTCAGTCCTTTTTTTTAATTTTAGAAAGTTTTCTTGCCTTATAGTTTAGAAATTTTGTTCTCTTGCTTCGCTTTACGCCTTTGGAAACTCCAGTTACACATACGTTAAGTCTTCCTTGCTTATCTTTTATATATCACTTCTCACTAATACTTTTAACCTATTTGTAAAATAAAGTTTGTATCTTTTTTTTATATCAGTAAGCTATTTCCATATAAGAAACCACTTAAATGGCATATAACAACAAGCATTTATTTTTTGCTTATCTATCTTTGAATCTCGGGATTTGGCTTATCTAGTCTGGGCTTAGTTATAAACTATGGTTTGGGTTCAGGTCTACTTCTTGTCCTTTTCATCCTCCTTGAAATAATAGTTATGCAAGGCATGTTATTTTTATGACATAAGACAGGAGTGCAAGAAACCAAACCCCTCTGGGAGAACACAGTTCAAATCTGTATTCACAACACATTCCATTGATCAAAGAAAGGTATATGAATGAATCCAACAACAGTGGGGCTGAAAAATCTGTTTTCCCCATGGAAGTTGGAAGAGACAGGACATAAATATTTGCTGAATGGTAATCTAATTTACCATAGGCTTTCCTCCTGTTTACAAATAAATATGTCCCTCTCATACCTAAAATATGTTCAGTCCTATCCCAAGAACTCCCAAAGTCTTATCAAATCATGGCTGGAAGACAAGGATCTCATGATCTACGTCAAACATGTTTGTGGCTCCTCTAAATTCAGAGAACTTTGAACTATGAAGACAAATTGGTATCTACCATCTTTCCACGTAGACTCAATGTACAATGGTGGATCAGGAATAGGATAACTGTATCTAATTAATTAATTGCACTCTAAACACTCTAACTTTAAAATGGTAGGAATTCCCATTACATAGCACATAGCACAAAGCACATAGTGGTCCGTAGAAATTCTGAAGTCTTGCTGGATAATTGCCAGACTCTACTGCACTGTGAATAGAAATACTCTTCCATTAGGCTCTGGTGGCTCCCTGCAGGCTTAGTCCTAAATTTGTTGTTGTTCCTCCCTTTGGGAGTCCCTCCCTGTTTTATTATTTGATTGCTGTCAACACAGTGCCAAAAGTCACACATATTTTTTCTTTTAGATACATGCCTCTCTCTTTCTAGACTAAATTGCAGCAAATTTGGACCCAACATGCTTTTGTGGGATCATGTTCTCAAGCTTTCTAGTTGTCCCTTTTGTTTAGTTGAAAGGGTCTAATTTCTCCGGGTCTACAGAGATATAAACATGCGTTACAGCCACACCCTTGATTTGATCTTTATCCTGAGGTCACCTTTTCCTGGCAGTACCCTGGCTTTGGTCTTTTCTCTGGGGCTGTGTCATAATGGCAACAAATTGATTTAGTAATAAGCACTTTGATTTTCCATCCCTGTAATTTTCCTCTAAATATTACTTGCAAACTGGTCAGTATTGTTCTGACCTAATCACTTTCATGTAATATCTTAGCAAATGAAACTAGTAGGCATCAGCTCATACTTTGTGTTCTACCTCAAAGCTGCTTCATCTAACACTAAGTATTTGTTAGATACATTTTCTGCCTTCTAAGACACTGAATTTTACCAAATTCAGTATCTTAGGTAGTATTTTACCCAATGATTTGCCACTGCATATCATAGATCATTATTTTTCATCCTTATATATTACACTTTCTTCATCGCTTCCTTCCTAGTTCCAAAATTAATACCCCAAATATCAAGTTATTGTTACAGCAGCATGTCACTTCTGGTACTAATTTCTGTGTGACAAGTATTGCTATAAAACAAACAACTTAAAACTCAGGAGCATAAAACAATAAACATTCATTTTTCACT
Organism: Tonatia bakeri; assembly: GCA_004024845.1. Classification (NCBI taxonomy): domain Eukaryota; kingdom Metazoa; phylum Chordata; class Mammalia; order Chiroptera; family Phyllostomidae; genus Tonatia; species Tonatia bakeri. The sequence continues at coordinate 159,508 of PVIA01002520.1, forward strand.
TATGTTTTTGCAGGTCTGCTGGGATTCAGCAGATCTAGGCTGGGTTCAACTATGGTTATGAGTTGCAAGTCTTCTGCAAGTGTCTTTCATCATTTTTGGACCAGTTTCTAAATGAGGCATATTCTTTTCATGGCAAAAGACAGGAGTCCAGAAGACCAAACCCATCCATGCAAGCACATGTCTAGATTCTGCCTGCATCTTGTTTGCGGAATGTGATTGGCTAAAGAAAGTCACCTCACCATACTCAGTGTTAATGATGATAGTGCTGATGCTTAGGTGGGAGGGAGAGAATGAATGTTTGCTGAACAACAATCAAATCTAATCTACTCTACTTGTTTCCTAGTGATGCTACTGTGGGCATGTAACAGAACCATTGGGTTCTATTGCCTGTAACTGATAACAACTGTGACTCCCAATGCCAGAGTCTTATGAAAAGGAATGGAACTACTTATTCAAAAGTTATACAGGTTTAGAATAAAGTGGAATTTGGCCATTAAATCCCATGCTGTTAAAAAAAAAAGCACTTACAAACACACAGTTCTGTCCCCCTTGCCAAACCAGGCCAGTCAGAGGTACCGTCTCCCAGGAAAATAAATAGAAGTCTGTAACTTGGCTGGACAGATTTCCAACTATATTCTGGCTTCTTCCAGTTGTCGGTGCTCAGCTAGGTAGGCTTCTGCTCTTTATCCCAAACCGCCTTCTCATGGTAGGGGGAGGTGTCCTTCTCTATACTTTCAAACTGTGTGGCCAAGCCAGCATGGCTGTCCTGTTCCTGAGTTTAAATCCCAGCGTGGATCTTCCTCTGTAACCCATTTCCAACTCCTCCCACACTGAGTTACACCTGCTAGCACTCTGGTTTCTTCTGCCTTTCTCAGCTGCCGTTGTTAGTCTGGGCAAGCAAGTGTGGCCCATGACCTGACATAGAGCTAACCACCTTCCTGCACTCACGCAGGTGCAGCAAGCCCCTCCCACTATATCACTTCACAGGTTAGAGTCAAGCCCATCTCCCTGGGTCCCAGCAGACACAGCTATTAACATTACTAAAACACTGGCCAAGTTCTTTAGATATGCAAAGTAACTTTCAATGGCCCTGTTCTACTTCCTCTAACCCCCATCTGTAAGAGCTTTGGGATTTTGGGGGACCCCTAGATCAGCACCCCATTATATGTACAGGTTTAACTATATTTGCTCCACGTGTTGTCTATTTGGTTTTGGAAGATACATGAGAAATTTAGATTTAAGCAGTTGCCTTTATCCTATGGAAACCTAGGAGTCCTCTTACTCAACTTAAATATTTATTTTTTTACTTATTCCTAAGTAATAATGTCCATTAAATAAAAGATTTAATGTGTCAGATGTATTTTTCTTAATACATGTAAATGGGTGTGCGTGTGTGTGTGTGTGTGTGTGTGTGTATAACAATTTCAAGAAAAAGTTTTTTCCCTGTGCTGCACACAGCTCTCTGGTTTATCAACTGGGGCACACATACCAAACTTTCAGATAAACACTGTATCACTAAAGCTTCCCTAAACCTGTGATGTAGGCGGTGTTTGTTCTTCGCCCCCAGACAAGATGTGTCAGTAAGTCTGTCTGCATCCTATGGATTTTAATAGCCCAGGTGGTAGGTTTGGCTCCAGCACTTGGAAAGAGGTGTTCTAAGTGCTTACATATTTTCTAATTTAACCCCTGAAACAACCCTGTGAAATTGGCACTATTATTATTCCCATTTTACAGATTAAGTGACTGAGGCACAGAGACTGTAAGCAATTTGCCCAAAGTCACAGATGGAATAAGCGGCTAAGCCAGGATTCAGGCCCAGGCCGTGTGGTTCCACAGTTCCATGTTCTTAACCACGTGACGTTCTGCCTCTCACAGCAGCCCCTCAGGAGGGATTTATGGAGTAAATGGAGGCACCAAATCCACTAGCCAGTTAAGCAGAAGAAGGAGATAAAGTAGGGCCATCATATGGCATTTTGAGTTACAGAAGACCTTACAGCACAGTCCACCTCTTTGAAGTGTTAGTATTTGTTTGTTTCACAAATGGTTATCAAACAGCCTCATCTACCCCATTGCTAAAGCAGCAAGCACTCTATTTAAAAGAACTGAATGCAATGTGCTGTTTATTGGGTACTTCGCCTGCAGGCTGGCATTAACTCACCACTAGACAGAAACAAAGTCGTCTTCCTCATTGCTCTACTGTACTCCTTGCTTAAAGAATATCAGATACTCTAGCGAGATTTCTGTGGATCCTGAATGGTTAAAAGCTTCAGGCACAATCCTAAGGCACCCTTAGGAACAGATGATCTCCTTTCTTTTTCTTTCTCCCCTGAGGCAAGCATTAACTCAGCTGGCTTTTGGAATTTATTTATGGTTAAGAAAAATTAACTAGAACCAAAGATCCTTTCTCAGGTGCTGGTACTAGGTCAGAGTGCCCTGAAGACAGTAATCCATTTCAATTCCAATATCTCTGCTGTGGGCGTGCATGATGGGAGCCAGTGTTTGCCATTTTCCGGGCCAAATACTTGGCAGGCTTCAGGGGCCTGGAGCCCCTCATACTTGGAGACTGTAATATAGATTTCTCTGTCTGCTTGCCTGGACATAATTGTGAGGGGCACCAGAGCAAGAAAGAATAATGTGACCTTCTAGGACTGTGAAAACAATCATGTCCTCTATGAATTTGTAGGCTGAGTGATGATGCAAATGAGGGCTTTAGCTTATTCTTCAGGGTGAATTACCAGAGACCTTGAGTTACCTTGAGAATATTTCATCATTATTTCTTTAGACCCAGTAAGAGCTCTGCCCTGCCCCCCTTTTAATTAAAGAACTCCTAAGTCCTTGTAATAAACTGCTCTGCTTTCATTTCCTAACTGTAGCTCAACTCTGCCCTATTCCCACCACAGGGCAGGTGAGGTTCAAAGGCACACCCCAGCCAGACCAAAAGCCAAACAAAAGAATTTATTTAATATCCACTTAATCAGTATTTACTGAGCATCTTCTAGGTATCCCAAAACATTTAGTCTCCCTACTGCTCCATGCTAGGTCCTGGGGCAGTAGGCAAAGAAGGGAAACCTGGATCTCATTTCTGATTCAGCTCCGTAACCTGGATAAATTGATCTCTCAGTTGCTTCACCTGCAGATTTGAGATTGTCATTATACTGCACGTTTTAAAAGAAGTACTTTATGTATGATGTATAGCACCATGTTCTGCTTAATGGAAGCTCAACATCCCTTTCCTCCCTCCTCCCCAGGTACAGAGGAAACAAAGGTAGTTAGGAGACCGTCCTTGTTCTTGAGGGCCTCACAGTCCAGTGGGGAAATAGGTTTGTAAAGAGATAAACTCTAATGAAATGTCTACAGAGAACGATGAGCAATGTGCCAGGGGAGCTCAGAGGAGGAAGCAACTGATTTTCCAATAAAACTAAAGCTGGGGAGGCTTAAGAAGTAGCGTAACTCAGTGCCCTTATTTTACATGTGAGAAAATTCAGGCTTGGAGAGGGCACACGGCTGGTCCAAGGTTATGGCACATTTGTGGCAGAGCTGAGAGCAGGAGATTCCCTGCTTGGTGCTCACATCACACAGAATGTGAAACAGTCATTGAGACAGGAATGAGTAAAGACCTCTTATTAAACAGAAAGGCAGAAAGCTGGAATTAGAGTGGGTGGGTCTATAAGCTTGAGAGGGTTCTAGGGTTCTTTATCCCTCACTGGGGAGAGAGCCCCTGTCTGCTCCGTTATTGTGCACCTGCGTACAGTTCATAGACTGACGAACCCACACCCTCTCAGAAAGTAGGTTCAGTGCCTCAGAGGCCAGCCCTGAGGGTGAACTCTGCAGGATGAGTAATTCTAAGGAAGGGCACTTACAGGGAAAGGAGGAGGAGAAGGAGGTGGTATGTCTTTGACATTCAGAACCACCAAGAAGGGCCTTAAGAATTTGGGCAGTGACAAGGAGCTTATAACTGAAACAAAATCACATTTGACTCTGGAGTGAGAGCTTCATTTCATGTAGAGCGAAGTTAAGGCTTTAGAAGATGCCAGTGTTAATACATATCTAAGAAATTTTTGTACTTTAGGAGCTGTCTTCAGAGGCCCTGACCAGAAAGCTAAAACCTCTCTTCCACTCCCTCCCCAGACAAGGAGCCCCGAGGTCAGTCTGCGGGAGACCCCAGGTAGAAGTCGGTGGTTGTGTCTTCACACTGTGACAGCGGCTTCAGGATCAGCCCCAGAAATCAAGGGGCCAGTTTCCTTAGACCTCCCTAGCCCATGAACGTTTCAATGGTCCTCCGTGGTTTACATTCCAGAACAGGAGAGGACAGGCAGCCTAATTGTCTGGGGGTTGAGAAGAAGGGAGACACGTATCGGTCACCACCTTGTCCTTCACTTCCTGCTTCTGGTTCCAACATGAGAGCATATTTACACGTCAGGGTGTCCGAAGGAAGACGGAGACTCTACTTTTTTGTTTTGTAGGAATTGAGTTGGGCCTCAAAGCAACAACAAAACAAAGATGTATTCCATGGTGTCTTGAATGCCTGGCGGGGTGCAGTCATTTTAGGGTGGCGTTTCCCCCATTGCCTCCCCTCACCTTCCCGCCTGTCAACCAAGCAGAGCAGAGGCTCTCGTCAGAAAGCGAGTGTTTTTCTCCCCCAAGACTCTCTTCTTTTCAAGACCAGAATCTAATTATTATTATTGGCCAAGCTATTTACCTTATTTAAGAAGCCAGTGTTGAACTAATAAAAATAAAAACAAATATTTTGCTGGCAAGGTTTTGTTGACCCTTAGAAGATTGTCTCTTATTTTTGGTATATTTTCAGTCAAAACAAACTCACCCTCTGAGTCCTAAATACAGTATTAATATGGTTTGGTTTCTTTTTTCTAAGGGGAAAAATAAACTAAAACAATTATCCTTTTGGGAAAATGTCCAATGTTTAGCCAACTTTACAGTTTCTCATCTCCCGAGGCTACATAATTACAGTGAGAACTTGAAGGATCTCCAGTGTATCCATTTGTTCCTTTGGCTTAAATTCCCTTCGTTAGCAAGAAGGCAAAGAGGGCAGGGCCATGTGTCTTCTGCGCCTCTCTTCTCTCAGCATAGCGTCAGGCTGCGTGCTGGATAGGCTGTCCATGGCTTTTAAAACTCCGTTCAACTCACAGCCTGCTGACATATTCCCGAGTATCCCAACTGTGGCCAGGGCTTATGCGTTTGCCATTCCAAACCTCTTGGAAGACCCACAGAGCAGAAGTAGTGGAAATCTTCAACGTTCTGCCATCTAGGGCATTGCTTACATGACAACTGAAAGCAGGGGTCTGTCAGCCCTTCTTCAAACTCCCATGGAACCCGGCAGTCTGTGGTGTCTATGCTGATTGTGGATGAACCTGAGGAGTTTGCCCACCCCATGACTTGTCTCCATGATCTTGGAGAAAACAGAATGGGTAGGTCAGGCAAGTGCAGTTATTTGCAAGAGCAGGATGCTAGGACGCAGGAAACTGGCTGGTGCCATTGAGTCTTGTGGCAGCCACCACCCCTTCCCAGAGGAACTTTTCAGCTACAGAACAGGGTGAGAACCCTCCCCTGAACTTCCCACCCTTACAATGAAAGTGAGGTAGATAAAAGTACTGTTCAGAGGTAAAGAAACTTTGAGTTTTAAAGGTAGCTGGTGCTAAATTATGGAGGAGCTCCTTGGAAATTCTTTTTGATCTATGTAAATGACAGGAATGCAGCGTGATCCTGTAGCTAACACCTCTCACACATCTGCTGGCACTGGTGCCTCACATCTTCTTTCAGCTTTTGCCCCAAGCCCCCACTGCATGTGCAGTCCTCTTCCTGTCCCCAGCCTGGTCCCCTGTGGTGAGGCTTGTCGGTGAGAAGTTCGTGCATTCGAGTAGAATGTGTTTAAGAGCATTCGGACTGTTTCAGGGAATGACCCCAATTCCTAGATTTCCGGGTCTACTGCGAGAGCCAGTCAAGAGGCTGTTCTTTCCCGAGGCCTGGACATTACTTGAGCATCCTGGGGAAAACCAAAACTACTAGAGGGAGAAGGACAAAAGGGTGACAGTGGTGCATTTTATTTGCATCACGCAAGAGGGGGAGGCACAGAAGAATGCCCCTTTGATTCCACCGAGAAAGATGGACAATCAATATGAAAATGGTACTAAAGAGGTGGAGACTTCTCATCTCGTTTTCTTACTTCAGTCGCTGAAAGACGGTCAGTGGAACTTGGTGTTCGGAGGAGGCACCTCTCAAGTGAGAGTAAGATCCAGCTGACAGAGGCCTGGCTTCCTACTTGGCTTTGCCGCTGACTAGGTGGGGAGCTTTCCACATCTCAGCACCTCAGTTTCCACATCTGGAAGACAAGGGGGCACAAGGAGATTGGTGGTTTCCAGCTCTCGTTCCCCTGGGCACAGAACGCTTCTTCAAACCTGAGCACCTCCTTCCACTGTCACTTAGCCTCCTCGACGCTGCCACCCCACTGCATGCAGTAAGATGACTTGCCCCACCCCCGTCAGTCCCACCCCGTGGATCTCGTTTTGAGATGACATCGGATGGGCTATTGCCTCAGTCATGTGATTTAGAGGCATATGTGTGTTGGGGGAGGCTGAAACAATTTCTTTCCCCAAGGTCCCACCAATGCCTAAAATTTTGTCACTGATTATTTATTTCGTCCTCTTCAAGATGATTAAAAAAAAAAAAAGCAATCAGAAGGCTTTAGAGGAATAATAAAGACCTAATCAGCCATTAACTCTTTAAAGTATTTCAATCAGCCTTGGCTGGTGCAACTCAGTGGATTGAGCACAGGCCTGCAAACCAAAAGGTCACAGGTTCAATTCCCAGTCAGGGCACATGCCTTGGTTGCGGGCCAGGTCCCCAATAAGGGATGCATGAGAGGCAACCACACATTGATGTTTTCTCCCTGTTTCTCATTCCTTCTCCTCTCTCTAAAAATAAATAAATAAAATCTAAATGAAATATTTAAAAATATATAATATATCAATCTTTGATAAAGGGTTTTGAGAACAGCAGAGGGAAACTAGGCCCCAGGAGGGAAATGTTCCTTCATATTTTAGTCCAAAGCTGGGGTCTGTTGGCTATTTTTCTGGTGGCCTGGGTGCTCACACCATGAGGTACTCATCTATCCAATCCTAGAGCTAAATTGCACCCATGTGGGAACTGACAGCCTCTTGTCGCCCCGGAACGGGCGCGTTCAGTGGGGTACAGTCTGAGACCAGAGTCACAGCACTCAGCTTACAGCAGCTGCTTTCTGGGCTTGGCATTCAAAGAGCGTTAATGTAAATGTGTACTCTCAGAAGTTCCTTGATGCAAAGAAGAAAAGAGTCCCAGAAAATTTTCTTGAACTATCCCGACGGCAACTCTGGGGGAATGAAAGTGGGAACCTCCAGAAATCCCAAGATGACAGGTAATAGGGCCTGCCCTTCCATATCTGTGCCGTTTATGAGAAGAACATCATTTAATTTGCCATTGCCCTTGTCCTTACTCTTGTATTCTAATACCCAGTAGCCCGGTAAGGAGCAAGGGAACTAATTTTCAAATATTAACAAAGTTATTCAAGGGAAATGCATTTTCAGTTGCTGCAGTTGGCGTATCTTTTTCAGAAAGCTGGCTTGTGGCTGACAGCCTGCTTGGCACACTCCTACCAAACTCCTGTGATGGAGAACGGGGCTGACAAGACACAAATGGCCAGATTCCAGGCAGGCCTGTGAGGGCAGCAGTCTGAGAACCCCGGGGAGACTGGGGCTTTAGAGGGGCGACAGCTGATAGATGTACCCAATCTAGGTAAAGGGGATGTAGCCAAAGAGAGTCATTTGGGAAAGGAGATTGAAAGCAGCGATGAAAAATTCTGAAATGTGGGTAAGGGATGATGATGGTCACCTCCACGCACCCCACATAGAAACCCACTTAATTAGCAACGTTTGGCCTATTAAGAGATGCTGAGCACCAGCTTCCTAGTATTAAACACTTTTCTATGTATGATGGCAACTGCTGTTAATTTCCCAGCAAACCCTAGATGATAGAATTTTTAGCTGAAAGGTAATTATCCAACCAAGGACTAATTTCTGGCTCCTTTTGGGATTAGGTATACCCATGTGACTCAGCTCTGACCAGTAGAATTTGAGTGGAAACGATGTGAGCCCCTGGCAGACCTGGCCATAGAACTTCATTCCTGAGCTCCTGCACACCACCTCCCCTCCCTCATGGCTGGGATGGCCATCTCCAAGTAAGCTTGGGAGTCATGAGTGGAAGATGACAGAGCCACTATCTGCCTGGATCCCCCAAAGAATGCTTGGAGCAGAAGGACCAGCAACTGGCCTGCTTTAGATTATTAACATGAAAAAGAAAAAAGCTTCTGTTATTCTTGAGCCACTGTATTTTGGGGCCTATACTTGTAGCACTTTAAGACCACACTAATTGTCTTAGTCCACTCAGGCTAATAAAATGCCATAGACTGGGTAGCTTATAAACAAAAGAAATTTGTTTTTTACAGGTCTGGGGGCTGGGGAATCCATGATCAAGAGGATAGCAGATTCGCTTTCTGGTGAGGGCCCACTTCCTGGAAAGACGGTTGTATCCTCACATAGCAGAAAGGGTTAGGGGGATGTCTTTTATAAAAAGGCACTAATCCCACACATGAGGTGCTCACCCTCATGACCTAAACACCTCTCCAAGGCCTCACACCCTAGTAACCCTAGTAACATTTCCTTGGGGTTTAGGATTTCAACATATGCATTTTTGGGGTGATGAGGGACATAAACATTCAGTCTATAGGTCTAATTAACATATACAACAACCATGCAAAGTAGGTGATCTCACCATTTTATAGGTTAAGAGCTTAAAGCTCTGAGAATTTAAAAGATTTATTTATTTACCAATGTCAGGATTTGAATGTAGAGTTATGGTCTGAACTGGAATCTGTCTGTTTAAACTCTAGCTCCCAAAAGTTCAGGCCTCTAGAGAGGAAGAGGTAGAAGTAGATGGTCTGGATGAGAGGGACTGTCTGGTTGCACTAGGATGTGCACTTAATTCAAGCTCAAATCCACAGCACTCTTTCCATAGCTCCAGCTGCTGCCCCACTGAACTTCACCTTCATGTTGGAAGAACATGAAAGCTGGAAGGGTCTCTAATAATCACTCAGCTCAGTAGTTTTCAAATTTCATTTTGGCAATAGTAACCCTCCTCCTAATGAGATCCAGCTCAGAAGCCCTGTGTGAGCAACAGTTCAAAGTAGAGCTTGTGTCTTTGAAGCAGGGCGGGGTGGGGGGAGGGCCTGGAGCCCTGCCCGCTCATCTCCGGCCTGTCCAGCCCCTGGGGGATTTCCTCAAAGCAGGTCAGAAAGCCACTGGTCTGGTTTCAATCAGGTTCAGCCTTTCATTTCACAGGTAAGGAAACAGTGGAGCTCTATGTGTCTTTATCAAGGTCACACAGATAGCAAACGACAGATGAGGAATAGGAACCCAGGCTCCTAATTTTTAAATTTGAAAACCTTTCCATTGCACTGGGCTTCCTCCTTTGACATAGTAGCCCTTAACCCTGATCCAAAATGCCCAGTCTTTTTATTTAGCAAGGACAGAATGGCAGAGGGTCAGAGTTAAGTACTGAATTTGTTTTATTTTTGTATAATACATTACCACAAACTTTGTGGCTTAAATGACACCATACATTATCAGAGTGCTCTGTAGTCTTGGAGGGCCCAGCTGGGTTCTCTGCTGAGCATCTCACAAGGCTGTAACCAAGGTGTCGGCTGGGCAGCACTGCTGTCTGGGGGCTTTCAGGTAGAATCTGCTTTGCAATTCATTTAGGTTGTTGGTGGAATTCAGTTCCTTGTGGTTGTAGGACTGAAGTCTCTGTCTACTTGTTGGCTGTTGCCTATTAGTCTTTCTCAGCTTCTGGAGACCACTCTACTCAAGTTTTTCCCTGTGGTCCCCTTTATTTGAGCAAGAGAGAATCTCCCTCACATCAAATCTTTCTCATCCTTTACACTTTTTTGTTTTCCCTTCTGCCACCAGTTAGAGGAAACTTTTTGTTTTTAAATGGCTCATAGGATCAGGCTAGCCTCACTTAGATAACCTCCCTATCTCCAAGTCAACTGATTATTAATTACATCTGCAAATGCCTTTGCCATGTAACGTGGCATAATAATGGGCATGACACCAAGGGTTGAAGGTCATAGGGCCATCTTAGAAATCTGCCTTCACATGTGTGTAGTTACCATTAATTCTGTAGATTACACTGGCAACATGGTTCACTCTTGTGACCTCCTAATGACCTTCTCCCAAGTTTTCCCTGCTAGATTCTCGTAGATAAAACAGCTTAGTCACACAGTGCTTTTTCTTTAACATGCTCTGTGGGGCCAGGGCAAGAATTAGGATCTGCAGGGTGTGTCCCCAGCACTGACATCTCTGACAGGGTGAGCTCAGGGCCCGAACCTTCCCTATAGGCTCCTTCTGGCTCCACACAGGAAGGCAGGTGGCAGGCCTGGGATTCTGGGGCTATCAGAAAAAATAAGGGCCTCTGTACCTCTGGTGGTTGTTCAAGAAGGATGAGCACACCTTCCTCCTTTTATAGATGACTCTAGAGGGGAGGGGAGAGCAAAGGTTACAGGACTATGGAGAGATCCTTGTCCAGTGTTCTTTTTGCTACTCTAGGTCAATACTAGGGTTAGCTGTTTTCTCTTCTGGTTCTTGTCCTGGCACCTAGGTGATCCCAGAGAAGCCTTTCATAGTGTCTTACTTTGTTTCTTGCCCCATGGTCCAGCAGGCAGGATTTCTGGTTGCATTATCTAGGCCTGGAAAGCGTGGGAAATTGCATATTCCAAGCATCCTGTTGGAAGACTCTGACAGAGCACCCCACCTTGTGTAGAAGAAAACTGAGGTGAGAAAGATAGGCAGGGATGGGAAAAAATGCTGAGAACAGTAGGAAATATGGTTATACTCCCTGGTTTCTAGTTTTTTTGTGGCAATGGCTTTGCAGTGTGAAAACCCCAGGGCCAACCCAAGGTCTGGGTGTGATACTGGAGTTTTAAGGCTTATGGGGAATGGGTGCAGAAACTGAGAAGGCTGGTGGGTAGGAGATATGATATCTCATGCTTTAAGGAACATCTACACGTATGTTATCTGATTTTTCAGCAGTGAGGATTAAAAGAATAAAGGATAGAGGAAATGAAGTGAAACATATGGGAGTAAGAGTTGATGATCTTGAAGTCTGATGCTGAACAAGTTCTTTTAGAAAATTTCACCTGCCTGCATTTCACTGATCAACTAAGGGGCTGGTTCAGAAGCTCTGAGACTAGTTCTCTTCCAATCACCACTGGAAAATGCACACTGGTCTCCCTCTAGTTAGGAATGCCTGCTACCAGTGATACCCAAGTTTTGCTGGTGAGGAATTTGGCTCTAATAAGTCAGATTTTTTAGAGCTAATTTTAAGCCACAAGAAGGAGGACACACACAGGGCCTTCCTTTGAGCCTCTTGAATTGTGTGAAGTCCCAGTGTGACAACACCTTCAGCCCCACCAAATATATTTCAAATCTGAAATTGTATCTTCTCCAAAAATAACGTCGGGAGGAAAGATAGTGGAGAGATGGAAATGGACCAGGACTCATGGGCAGACGCTGGAGGAGTGGCTGCCATAGCAACCTTTGTGAGTCCTTTCTAGGTTCCCTGAATAGGCTTTTAAGTTGGGACTGTGGGGTGAAGTTGAGTAAAGACATTGCTGTGCTCACTGCTTTGGACTATGATTTATTTACCATTTACAACTCTGAGAACAACTTCAGATGGTGTGTAGATTTGTTCCCAGCCTACATGTGAGAAAACCAAGTCCCAAGCACATATTTAAGAGTTACTGGCTTGGGAAAAGGTAAGCCACAGCTGGAGGCCCAGATCTGGGTCTTCAGGCTTGAAAGAAGCCTCTTTTTTTTTTTGTAGCAGAGAAAGTCTTTAGATTCCTGACTAGAAGCACTCCCAAGCCCACATCTTTCCCTCTGCAATTCAGTATCCTGCCACCAGGCTGGCCTTCTGGAGAATGGTAATCCTGACCTAGGGCACCCAAGTCTGAGCCGTGGAGAGGGCTGTGAGGACAGCTCTGGTGCTGTTGCAGACCCTCACTGCTGGCTGCAGTCATGTCTCAGAGCTCTTCCCTTCCCTTTGAACAGATTCGCTTTACAATGGGCCTATTAGAGCCCTAATTTAATCGTTAACACACCAGCCATTAGCAGCTGCTAATGAGGGAATCCAGGGGATTACAGCATCAATTATCAAGTTTGACTTCTGAATGTGGCTCTGCCAACAGTAGGCTCTTGTGAGAGTCTTTAGAAAATGTGACGGAGGGAGGGAGGAGGCCACATGCACACTGTATGGCTCACTGCCCACACCCGAGATAAGCTCTAGCAAGGCCCGCTCTCATGTGGCTGAACTTCACAGGTCCCTGGGCACCCTGTGCATCTGGAGGTGGAAAGAACATTCCACTCACAGATCTGCATGCCTCTCTTCCCGATTTTCACACCCTCCTTAAAACTCACATGCTTCTTTGCCCCCACAGCTGTTTCCTCCTCCTCCACTCCTCTGCTTTCTACAAATCCTGCCATCTCATCTGTGGTCTTTAATGCCTTCAGCCAAAATCATTCCCAAGCTCCCCATTACCCACATCCTATAATTGCCCAGCTCCTTCAAATTCCAACCATCAACTACCTCCTGATTCCTTCCCTTTCTTCCTTTTCCTCTGCTATTTCTTTAGCTCAAGCCCTTATCATCATGGAAATGGTTTCAGGCCAGTAAGGAAATTGATCTCTCCATCTCTCGTTCATCTCTTTTTTCTAAAAGGTTAATTTAATTGTCACTCCTTAACCCCCTTCAAGGGGTCCCTATTGCTTTCAGGGTAAAACATAAATTTCTAAGCCTGGAATGTTAGGGCCTCATGACCTTGGTCTTCCTTACATCTCTCATATTCTGCCATTCTCTGTTACTCAATCTAGCTAGAGCCATAGTGAACTGCCTGTTCTTTCCCCAAAGAGCTAAAGTGTTGGGACCACCCCCTTACTTTGCAGATACTTCAACATGGAGTGTCTTCCCCTCTTGACCATCTGTGAAACATGTACTTGCCTTTTGAGCCTCATCTATGAAGTCTTCCTAATTCACCCCCTATTTCTTGTGATCCCTGTACATATTTCTCTCCTAGTACCTATTTGTACTAAAAATACAATTATTTACTTGTCTCTTCCATTGGACTATGAGACAATGAAGTACATCAGTTTCAGTATTTATTTCTGGAGGCCTAGGGTCCAGCACATAGTGTCTGGCATGGCACAGGCATTCAGTAAGCTACCACTAACATAGTGGGTGCTTAATTAATGGATGAGAAAATTGATAATGTTCTTCATAGTTCATTTCATAGGCCCATACTAGCCTGCATTTTTACTATTCTGTGTGGGACTTTTAGTTGTTCACAGTCTAATTCTTCTGAACCCAAAGAAAAATGAGTAGTCATCAGAGCTCCCCAACCTCTAACCCAATAGTTCAGTGTACAGCCTTGGGATCCACGAATATTTTTTGAATGGAATCAAAATCTGCAAGTGTTTATTAAGCTCCTTGCTCAACTTAGGCTCAAGAAGCAGGGGCTTGAGGAAAATGTCAGACTTAAAACTTTATTTGCCTTAGAGGCCCTTCCTATGTAATGCTGTCTAACTGTACATAATCATGGTCTGACACACCAGGTCTCCGCTCCAAACTGTGTCATGATATGACTTGTGGAAAAGGTGCTTTGTAACCCTGAGAGGCTTCTGCATAGGAAAGATAGCTGCTCAGTCCATTCACTGCCTACTGTGAGGCCATTGCTGTGGTCAGTGCTTTGGTCTGTGATTTATGTACTGCATACATACAACTGTCACAACTACGCATAGCATGTAGACTTGTGCCCAGCCTGCATATGAGGAAACCAAACCCCGAGGACATGATTAAGAGGCAGAGCCAGGGCTGACACCAAAGGCTGCCTGCTGCTGAGGCCCTGGGCTCTTGCCCATGGTGACCACTGCCCTCGAGCTCTGTGTGGTTGATGTAAATCAATCACTCTGCCTGGGAGGGAAGCTCTTTCTGCTCCTCTCTTCACCTCCATCTGTTAACACTTTACAATCCCATTGATTGTCTGCCCATCAAAGTCTGTTAAATTGGACAAAATGAGATAAAAATGCAGAGCTTAAACTATTGACCAAACTCAGTAGCCTCGTTTCAGTCCAGAATTAGCTGTGGTTTGAGACTTACACTGAAGCACATAGTCCCCAAAATGAGAAAATTCACGGTTGGTGAGGGTGGTCTTCCCTGCATTGAGGAACACGCCTGGCATGCAATAGGCACTTAATAAGTCTTTACCAAAACTATTGCCCCTGGTAGAGACAGGAACATTCTGGCAAAGTTTCAAAGGCCCTGCACATCATTCTCTGTGAGTACGCTTTCACCAGGGTGCCTAGGCAGCCCTGAGCTGCTTTATGTCCCTAGCCCTGTTCTCATCTCCCTCTTCCCTCAGCCCTGACAGGAAGTTGCAGCAGTCTCGTGACCTGTGGAGTGGGGGCCGTGGGCTGCCCACCTCTCCCAGAGCCTTTTTTTTTTAAACCTCTGATTCACTAACAAACAATTTTAAAGCAAGGATGAAGACTAGGCTGAGCTGAGAGAGGCACCGAGGGGCAGAGTAAAGAAGCACAGGGCCCTACTGTTGCCTCACTCTCCTTATTGCAGGCCCTGTTCAAAATGAACTCACGTTGTCAGCTTTAGATGAATGGGGATCTAATGTGCCTATAAAAATATGTACTTTCCCCTAAAGTGTATTATATTATATCATTTATTTTTACCTCACTACGGATAAGTTTATTGAAATCTCTTCTGAAATTAAAGAAACAATGTTCATATGATAATATTTAAATCATGCCCTGTTGGTCCAAATGAGACTTTTTTCAGATTTTATTTATTTTTAGAGAGAGGGGAAGGGAAGGAGAAAGAGAGAAAGGGAAATATCGGTATGCAGGAGATACATTGCTCAGTTGCCTCTTACCCACCCCCAGCTGGAGACCTGGCCCACAACTCAGGCATGTGCCCTGACTGGGAATTGAACCAGCTACCTTTCAGTTCACAGGCTGGCACCCAATCCACTGAGCCACGCCAGCCAGTGCTAAATGTGTTTTTTAAGTGACATTTTTTTTTTACTGAGATAATTGTGGATTTATATGAGTTTTACAAAAGAATACAGGGAGACCCCTTTGTCTCTTACTCAGTTTCCCCCAGTGGTAGGTAACATCTTGCAAAGCTGTAGTGCAAAATTACTACAAGAACACTAATATCGATACAATCCAGAGATTTTGTTCGGATCTCCCCAGCTTTACTTATTCATTTGCACATGTTTGTGTGTGGATGTGGAGTTCCAGACAATTTAATCACATGTGTAGGTTGTACAGTCACCGCCACAGTCAGAAGGTGAGCGGCCCATCACTCCAAGGGCCGCTCGTGTTCCCTTCTGTAACCCTTCCTCCTCCCTCCTCCCACCCCCTCTCCATTCCTTTGCAGTGGCTTTTGTGATCTTCATAATTTGATGACTGCAAGTATTCTATTATATGAATTTACTATATTTATCCAATCACTGTTGGATATTTTCATCATTATTACTCTGGAGATCCATTTCACTTAATCTTTCTACAAATCCATGATTATTTTTCTAGGATAAGTTCCTAGAACTCACCCTCCTGCCCTTTTTTAAAATTCTTAATTGGATTACTCAGATCTTATTTCATTTACCAACTCTGCTCTAAAGAAAATAGAGAGCTGCTTTAAAGCATGAAGTCCATGAACAGTGACCAGAGCCCGGACAGAACCAGGATATTCAAAAGTATGTGCTGTAATTCACAAAGGCAATTTCAAAAGATGAGCTGCAATGACCACTTTGGAGGCAATGA
The DNA here is from genome assembly GCA_004024845.1 of Tonatia bakeri. Classification (NCBI taxonomy): domain Eukaryota; kingdom Metazoa; phylum Chordata; class Mammalia; order Chiroptera; family Phyllostomidae; genus Tonatia; species Tonatia bakeri. Next base: position 175,443 of record PVIA01002520.1, read on the forward strand.
GAGTGTTAGTGAAATAAGTACAGGTGACTAGTTTGAAGATAGCAATTATGTGGAAGTATAAGTTCTGGTTTTCTTTATCAGTCACCTTGCCTGACAGCATCTTCTCATATGATAAAGGGTAAAGGTAAAGAGAGAGGGTCAGGGGAGTGGACTTGAGGCCAGGATATTAACCAAAGATGATAAAGTTTGTCTAGAAGCCTTGAGGCACACGGTGCCCTTTTAGGGATGAAAGGCACCCTCAGGTGGGAAGCGTCTGCCACAGGGCACAGCCTGGCTGAGCAGGAGAATGGCAGGTGGGCAATTTGCAAAGGAAACCAGGTCAGGGGTGGCCACAGCCTGGATCAGAGACACGGGAGGGGAATAGAAGCATCTAGAAGCTATTGTCAAAAGAATAAGAGGAGGAAAAAAGGACTCAGCATAAGAAAACTTGACCCATGAAGGAGTGGAAGGAGAGTACCCAGCGGCAGGGAGAAGGCAAGACGAGGAGCTCGGTCTGGCTCCCTCCCGGGGCTTGGGCGGTGAGAATCTGTCGTTGTGTGTGGGTCTCCTACCAGGCAGTGAGGTCCAATAGGAAGAAGCTCAGCTGTGTGGTGGGGAGCTCCACCTGCTCCCGGAGAACGGGGCCGGACACTGGGCACAGAGACTTCCTTCCTGTGCGCGTGGGTGGCACCGCCCTAAGACCTGGCAATCAGGCTCCCGTCCTGGCCCCTGTGATTCAGAAGGCACCACTTCAGCCCTCTTCTAGTTTCGTCTTTTCCCACAGAGTACGCAGCTGGCTGGGCCGAAGGATGTACCCACCTGGAGCCCACATTCAATGCCATACTCTAGACCCGCATGCTCTGTCACCCTCTATACCTAAGACCCAGAATTCCCTGCCCAAATGCTCTCAGGACCATTCTAGAGTCTTTGTGGGGGTCTATCCAGACTTCGTGCTACTGAGGGTGAGCCGAGCTGCTGATGTGTGCCAGGGTCTGAGGCACAGCTGTTTGGGGCTCTGGATGAAATTTCATTCTGGGGGCTGGTGTGTCTATGGGCATATATGCATATAGTCCCACGTGGTGTAGGTTGGAACTTGGGGTTGGAAAAGAAAATGGGTGTGAGCTAAGGACCCAGAGCAGCTGTAATTCTGCTGCCTCCTCTTGTTGCCGGGAAATGCGTCTGATCTCATCTCGATATTTTTTTTGAAATGGAAATTGCTTCATTTGTCAGTTTGTCAGGCTCCCAAGTAATTACCCTTCCAGAATTCCTGAGGCCTCCTCCATACCACAACCTTCAGGGGCCATCCCAAAGTGTTGAGTGAGGCACTCCACCCTGCCCACCTCTATTTCCTAGCAAACGGTTCAAAGTCTAATTGGAGAGTGTTAGGGGCAGTCTTAAAAGGAGAAAGAGGTCTCAGCAGGGCAGCCTCTCCCAGCTTATGTAATTGTTATAATCACAGGGGGCACTGGTTAAACATACTAATTTCTAGGCCCTGTGCCTGGACAGGCTGATTCTTTTGGTTTGTGGGGAGACTCAGGAACATTGGTTCTCAGCCTAGTTGAACACTGGAGTCCCCTGGGGAGCTTTAAAAATCACTAATGCCTGGTTCCCAGCCCCAGAAAGTCTGGTTTAATTGGTTTGGGGTGTGGCTTAGGCATCAGGATTTTACAAAGTCCCTTGTGTGATTCTAATACACACCCTGGGCTGAGAAACAATGCTTAGTAATGTTTCCACCACAAACCCAAATGACTCTTCTGACCAGGCGAGGGCGGAAACACTGTAGATGGTCCCGTACAGGGAGTTAGAGAAGGAGTAGGGAGAACTTTTCCTACCTCCAGGAGGCCATTTTGTTAAATTTCGTTTTTGTTCTTCTCAGATGCTGCTGGCAAGCTCTTTTGTCCCCTGTCCTGTTCTCTCCAAGCTGTTTTCTTAAAGCAGTAAGACAATTGCCCACTGGCTTTAAAACTCTAGAAATGACCCTCCCCATTCCCCCTCTCTCTGCCCATCCAGGAATGACCCCACATTTCTAGTGCACAAACGTCAACTTGACTCCCTGTGAGAGGGTGGGGCAAAAATTATCACCCACAACCAGGGCCTCACCTGGTCAGTGTCCTGCGTTGTTTTCTCCTGGGGTGCATGGTTCCCATCATCCCTTTCCCGTTACTTCAGGAGCTTTGTCCCATCTGAGTCCCTCCTTAGGCACTCACATGTTCATCATGTGACCTGGATAAGGAAGGATATTGCTGAGGACAGTGACATTAAGTGTCAGGGGTCGGGGCTGAGGTCAGCACTGGCTCAAGACACGAAGGGTGGCAGAGGTATCTGAGAGGGAATGGAAAATGCTAGACACTAGGCTCCTTCTGAGGTTGCACTTGGCCCTGCACTTTACCCAGAGCACCAGGGGCACCTCAGGCCAGTGTAAGTCCCAGGGCCCCCAAGGACAGCTCACAGGAAAAGCATCACAGACTTGTCCTTTTTACCTTGTATGTGCCTCACTGCTGTTTGTGGGGGGCCCATATAAGAGGCTGAAGACTAACATACGACTTGGAGGAAAGGGCAGACCACCAGGCCTAAAAGTGAAGAGAAGAGCCCAAAGACAGTCTGCTTGCCAAATGTCTGTCATAGTCGCCAATGAACCAGAGTCTAGGCTGCAGTTTTAAGAGATGGGAACACATACGAGCCTTTTTAGTTATGTCCATCCCCAGACAGGACTCTGATTTTCCAAATGCCCCAAAGACAAATTCTATAAACTATAGGATATAAAACATAGACCTGTGAGCTTGATGTTGAAAGGCAGGCAAGTTCCACCACATTATTGAAGGCCTTGTTCATGGGCACCTAGGAAAAGACTCCAGGGCCTCTTGGATCCATCACGGGTCTACTGAGCAAATCAGAGCAAGTTAACAACGTCTTTCTCTGACGAGGTCATGTTAGACAGGTCAGGGAGGAGTAGGTGGACTTCAGCAGCCGAGCAACAAGGACTCCGGTGGTCTAGTTGTGGGCTAGAGGAAATCACATGGTTGGATACACAGATTTACCGGCACATTGGTAACTCGCCGAGCTGCTGGTCAGCAAAGACATCATTTGATGCATGCGGAGAAAAATTGTTTGTAGTTTTCTGGTGTAGGACCCCTCCTTCATCCTGCTGCATTCAAGCTTATTATTTATGGCCTAGATAGAAATAGAGATTTCAGAAGACAGGGAACTGAGAAAATCTCTCTCATGTATATGGATGAGAGATACATTCACACATAAACACACATGCACATAGAGAGAGAGTAGACAGATAATAGATAGATAGATTTTTGAAAGACTGGATTCAAAAGTGGAATTGGACAAAATGATATTTAATTAATGCACCTAATAGTATGACTGCAAGAGAGAATATGGCTTAGTGGAAGCTCATGTGGAACAGTTCAGCAGTTTGTATCAACAGAATCTGCCTTTGTGTCGTGTGGGCTCCTGTGATGCTGCTTGGACATTGGGCTGTGAGAACAGAAGTACAGGGTCTGCCAATGAGGAGACAGTCTTCTGTTACACAATGTCCTGCTTAGGGATCACGAAGAATTTTGCCTTCCATTCTGGGCATCATGCAAAGGAACTGGAGCAATGTAGATGGGGGAGAGGAGCTAAGTTTTATATAAGAACTTGAAACACTCTCAGCTGAGGGAGCCAGGAGACACGCAGAAGAGAAATGTCAGGAGTCACAGGAGCGCTGTCATGTGTGGAGTCTGTCTTAAACGTCTGTGATGTCCTCGAGGTGGGCTGAGCACGTCCGCAAGACAGCTCTGGAGGCTGGGTTAGGGCTCCATGTAAGGAAACTCTCCAGACACGGAAGGGGCTCACACTAGTGTCCACACCACAGTGGAACAGATGAGAAGACGGGGCAACATACAGTTGATGTAAATATCGTCAGAAAGGTCCTCATATGTACCCAGAATAGGAAACTCTATGCTCAGTTTGGTTTCAGAAAGTCTCAAATGGCCTTTTAATGGCTAGAATGTCTTTCCTGGCCATTGCCTGAGACTCACCCATTAGCACTCCGTCCATATGGCTGAAGGCTTTGATTCCTGTTCTGTTTAAACATCCCTGGAAGTTCTCTCAGTAAAGTGTTTGTAAATGTGGAACAAGGAGAGAAATGAAAAGTTTTAAGGGGTGGGGAGTAAATAGAGAGGGCCTGAAGGCACAAGGAGTAGAGGTAAATTTGGGGAATGTAAGTGTAGGAAACTTGCCTTTATTTTATTTGCCTGGCTCGAATCCTGCAGGGGAAGGGAATATTCTCACTACTAATAAACCCAGATGATTCCACATTCACCGGCCCCAAGGAGGGGCCCCGGACTGCATTTGGCCTCACTCCCAGTCTAGGCCTCCATTTCAGTATTTCCAGGCACAGGCAGAGCCTCCACTGCTGACTCACCCCTAGAAGTGGACCCAGCACTGGCTCCCCGGATTCCGCCCAGAGATGCCCTCAGTCACTGAAGCCCCACACGAAAGCCTCACACCAGGGAGAGCAGAGGGAGCAGGTGCCTGGCCCTCTGCACCACCCATCCTGGCAAGCTCCAAGTCTGGCTGGCACCACTCCCAGCTCATTTCCAAGAGCTTGCTAGCTAGATATTTACTGGGAGGGAGCCTTGGCAAGAGGAGGCAGCTCGGCAGAAGTGTTGCCCAGGCCCACTCACTCCTGGTGCTGTGACCACAGAGGTTTATTGCCCTGATGAAGTTTGGTTTATGACACTCTATTAGCAAGCTTATTCCTTGGGCTGTCCCTAGCCGGGAAATAGGCAACTCTTCCATCGACAGGGACAGGATGGGATGCTTATTGTATTTCCCTAACTCTGTACCAAAGGGAAATTTGATTTATTTTAGGTTTAATCCATCACCCTCTGGCATCCTTTCAAGACAGGCCTTGAGCATAATTACAGGATCTGGAGAAAATACAGAAGTCAAGTTCAATTTATTCCATTAACATTTAAAAACATTTAATTACGATAAAAACTGAAAAGCATTTAATGTGAAGAAGACCATGGCTTTATCTTCTCAGTGCGTTCATCCTACCCATCACTCTCTCCTTGCTGTCACTGGCCTGTTGGAATTTTGTTCCCTGGCTTCGAGGGTTCCCATGAGCCTCAGCCACACTGTCACCTCAGCCAGCTACTGTAGGGGGCAAGGACTTAGAATGGCCACTTACCACCTTTTTCTTTTTGCAGGCCTGCATCCATCCACTCGTTTCTGGATGGTCTTTGTGTTATCTTCTCTGCTGCATTTGACCTTTCTTATCTTTTCCAGTCTCCCCTTCCCATTTAGGGCCAGGGGACTAAGAGGTGGGAGTTGGGAGGCAAAATGGGATTCAGTCGTGTCCCCTGTTCAGCTGACTGTCCCTTCCACAGGGTCTCAGTGGGTGCTGGGCTGCCCAGCAGCCAGAGGAGTCCCACATGTAGAGCACCACACATCAGGGGCGGCCAAGGATGTCATTTTAGAAAAAATACTTCATTTCTTTAAAAGTCACCAAGGTAGTAATTATGGATAAACCTAACACATTGTCAGATTTCTTTATACTTATTTTATAATTCCATATTGTTTTCCATTTTCATTCCATATGGGATTGTGGTAAGTAGACAAATGGCTCCCCCAAAATGTTCATGTCCAAACCATGGCACCTGTGAATATGTTATGTTACAAAGAAAAATGATGGTTGCAAATGAATTAGGGTTGCTTATCAGTTGACCTGAAAATAGGGAGATAAACCTGGATGATCCAGGCAAGGCGAAGGTAATAATAAAAGTGGAATTGGAGGCAGAAGTAGGACAGGAGGCAGAAGACAGGGCCAGAGTGAGGAGATGCCAGAAGGCTTTGACCCACTGGCTTTGAGGATGGGGGAAGAGGCCATGAGCCAAAAAATGCAGACAGCCTCTACAAGCTGAAAAAGGCAAGGAAATGGATTCTCTCCAGAAGCATCTAGAGAGGAGCACAGCCTTGCTGGTGCTTTAATTTCAGCCAGGGAGCCATTTGTTGGGCTTCAAAAATCTGGTAAATATGTACAGGTATACTTTGGAGATATTGCAGGTTCGGTTCCAGATCACCATAATGTAGCAAGTAGCTCAATAAAGTGAGCTGTAGTCTTTTTTTTTTCTGATGGAGGGTCTTGCCTTCAGTTTGTAAAAAATATAATACCTGTAGAGAACGACAAAGTGACAAGCAGTACGACGTGGTGTGCCTACATTGTTTTATACCACTAAATTAGTGGTGATTGGGTTGGAAACTAATTCAGTCCCTGCCAAGGCTGGGAGAGAGAAAGATGCTCAGAGCTTCATCTTAATCCCACACAAAAACATTCATCCTCAAGCATCTGGCAGGCAAGAGGCAGTGTGCTGAGGCCTGATCCTTGCCCTACATGAATCCAGGGGCAGGTCACACCAGCTAGGTGCTCAGTGCAAATATGGAGAAGGGGTTTCTGGAGCCTCCATTACTTCCCAGTTGGGTAAACTTGGGGACGTTATTAAACGTCTCTGACCTCAGATTGCCTCACATTATAATGGATATAATTATGATATTATTGTTGATGTGAAAAATGAGTTAATATTGGTAAAGCACATGTAATAGGGCCTGGCAAATGAGAAAGGCCATATGTATCAGCTGTTATCATCATTACTGTTAGTTATTACTGGACTTCCAGGGAAGTCTTTCGGGGTTGAAGGGTTGAAGCAAAGAGGGTTTCAAAGAAGGAGAGTTAGAAGATAATAAAAATAACTAATATTTACCAACCACTTCCTGTGGGCAGGCATTGTGATAAGCACTGATCTTCATAACACTGTGAGCAAGTACTAGTATCAGTCAGAAACTGACAGGTAGAAAGCGTAAGTAATCTAACTTACACAGCAATGAATAGGCCAAGCAGGAAGGAAAATCAGATTCTTGCATGTTTTGCCAGCACTGAACCAACTACTCAGGGACAGGGATGGCACGTGTTGGAAGACAATTCAGCAAGGCAGGGAGTTGAATGGAAGCAGAGGGTTGGCATAAAGAAGTGACTAACTGGGGACCAGTTTGGGGCCAGACAGTGACAGCCTTGAAGAGCAAGAGTTTATTCTTTAGGAAGAGAGAGCCATGGAAGGTCAACACATGGGACTGCAGGAACACAATTCTAGCACAAGTGTTGGTATGCAATCAAGACAACGGGGTCCCCGACATAGACAAAGCAGTTAGGGCATTATTCTAAATGCCGAGTTACTGGCTGGAGCCAGACATGAGGAACAGGTAAGGTTGTATAAAGGAAGCATTAGCAGGCCCTGGCTGTGACTGGCTGGCAGTGAGGAGTAAAAGAGAGGGAGGAGGAGAAAATCAAAGGTTTAAACCAAAGGGCTTGGGATTTAGCCCTCAGATGAATGGCAGCAGAGGCAGGAGGGATTTGGGAAGCTGTGTTTGTGTCTGATCCTGTGTGTGTGTCTGATCCTGTGTGTGTGTGTGTGTGGTCACTTTATCTATCTTGTGCCTCAGTTTCTTTATTTGCAAAACAGAAATAGCTATGCCTTCCCTCCCATCTCATAGAAATGCTCAAGGAGGTTTACATGAGATCACAGGTGTAAAGGTGCTTGGACACACGAGAAATTTGCACAAATACAATGCATTGATTAACACAACTAGACGTCCAACACAACTAGACGTCCAACACAACTAGATGTCCAAGCTGAATGAGCATAGAACCTCACTCCTTTATATGTGATTAGATGGCAGTCTCAGGTTTGGGTTTTAAAAGACGAGTTTTCACGCACAAATGAGAATCTTCCTTCAGAAACCACATTGAACACTAACCGCTAGCTCTCCCTATGCCTGGGGGCTCCTCAGGCTTGGCCATCAACCTCTTCATGAGGCTGGAGGCATCATTCCCAGCAAAGGAGAGGCTGCTGCCTTTTCTGCCAAGAATACAGACCCACGAAAAAGCTCAAGAGCCCCAAAGGGAATTCTGGGCATCACACAAAGGAAGAGTCTGTATTCTCACACTGAAAACATAATTAAAACAACTCTGCCTTCTTTTATCGGAGACATGGGGGAAAATGAGTGGGAAGACAACAGAAAGGAAAAGCCCTTATCTCTCCTTTAGTAAACGACTTTTTCCCTTGGCTTATAGGAAAGGGTAACTGGCAAATTGTGTCCATAGCCAGAGGAGGCCCAAGTATGCTGGGAGGAGTCTGGCACATGGCTGTGACAATTCTCAGGGTCTTACAGGGTTGTAGAAAAGCTGGGCACAGCCACAGGTGATACCCTGGCACAGCCTGAAGCTCTGACACCATACCTCCTAGAACAGGTTTCCTGACATGGCACTAACAACCCAGCTGCCTGGCCTACATCCCTGATGGGATGGAGAGGATGCCTCTTCCGAGTCTTCCTCCTCTGCCCTGTCTTCCCGCAGACTGTCCCCTGCCCCCTGCCACCCTACTCTGTGTTTTTTTCTCAGAGCATTAGGAAGTTAACTCAGTCCATGCTCTCTGAACTTTGAAATGTTCCTCAATCATTCTTTATACCATTGTCAGATCAGGATTAAGTGGCGAGGAGGAACAATAGCAAAAACAACAAGGCAGGGCAAGCAAATAACAGAGAAGAGGTGGGGGAGAAAAGTGGACCCACCCTCTCCATGTTCTACCTCTGTGACATCAGACAGAGAGTCACTCTGGAGTTCACACCGCCCCTCTGTGCAGATGCCAGGTACTAACCTGTGACCCTACCTGGTAGGATCCCCATGGAGCAAACCAATGAACACCCAGGTTCCTGAGTTGGACCACCTTTGGTGGCAGATTGGAATGCTGTGAGAGTTACCACAGATAGTGCCCAATGAATGTGGGATTTAAGGCAAACAACCCCAGAAAGGTGATTTACTCAAAAACAGTCAGAGTCAATAACAGAAGCAACAAAAAATTAGGAGGTATGAGCAGGAGTAAAACATGCTTGGGAGAAGATTGGAAAGTTCAGAAATTGAGGTAGATCACCCAGGACAGGCTGTCCCAGGGGGCAAGAGACAAGAGTGCCCCCACAGCAAGCCAGGAGCGGGGCGCAGAACAGGACCTACATGCCCTCAACACAGCCCTGGGCACCAGGGACCACATCATTTTCCATGGTCCACCCAGAAACCTGACCCTGTAGACTAGGGAAGTCTGTGGAAGAGTAAAAACAATAGCTTTGGAGGTAGAACAAGAGGGCTTAAGACTAGAATCAGGGCAGGACGCTTAGAAACATGCCGGGAAAACCATTCTGCTGGAAACCAGAGAGAATGGCAGACAGGAAATGGGTCAGGAAGTTAAAAAACATGTTTTAGCACATTTCGACTTCTGGCAGAGTACCATGAAGACTCATGTTTCCTACAGGTTATTTTAATGAACCCAGTAGATCAGGACTTCCCTTGAGGGGTGCTCAGCATGACCCCTGAGAGCTGCCTACTCATTTACTGAGTCCTGTTGATTCAGATGTCTTTATACTCCCCTATCTCCCACTGTTTTTTGGAGGGGAGGGTAGTGGTAGGGGCTTTAGTTCAGCCTCTCACTTTTCTCTCCTGCATTATTGAAACAGGCCCCTTAATGGTCTCCCCCCGTGGTTTCATCACCTTCTAACCCATCTCTCTCCCACCTTTCAGACTATGCTTAGAAATCACACATCTGATTGCCTCTCACAGCTGCTTAAAATCCTCCTGGCTCCCTGTTGCCCATGGAAGTGTTCTCAGGGCTTCTTTGATTGTAAGGCACCTGAGATTCTAATTTAGCAGGTCGGGGTGGAGCTCCAGAACCTATGTTATAAATAAGCATCCTAGTGGGTTCTCATGACCAGGAATGTGTGGGAAACACTGTCTCTATGAGGCTGAACTCACGTGAGCTGCTCTGCGCTTCTCCACGCTCTGGTCTCTGCACCCTGGCAGCTAAGCTGCGTCTCTGGGCCTCCATTGTTGGAGGCCAGCCAGGCTGGGCCCTGGCCCTGGGATCCAGTCCGAAGACCTGTTCAGCATACCAGCCACCAGGCAGGCAGTTCGAACTTATCTACATCAGACCACCAACTCTGGGCTGGGAGAAGGCAGGACGAGGGTGCCCCATCTGGGGAGAAATACAGAGTTCTGTTTTTTCTTTCTTTCTTACAAAAATGAGAGAATAACACACTGCAGGTAGAAGGGGGGGAGAGCAACTATAAAAAGCCATTTTATATAAATAACTTGTGGTGTTCACTGCTTCCTGTTGTTCTGAGATAAATAACTTAGTAAGTAAACCAAGGCAAGACAGACATTATATTATGGTAACAGCACTAAAACTAGCTTTCCCGTGAGCCTTCGAACTGCATACACCCGAAATTTTAGCACTCCAGATGGCAGAATTGTGAGGTCGCCAAAGTTTGCCTTGATATCCTCAAATGTCTCCCTTTGGCTTCTCCTCATGCCTTGTGTTGCCTCCCTCCGCGGTTTGGTGTCTTCATTTGGGATCTAGATACTTACTTCGAGTACCTCCCCACCACCCTCACTTCCATCTCACCCCTAGGCCCTTCCCTGACCCCATCCGGACCTCCACCCCTTGTTTTATTTGTTACACTTGCTTTCAGGGTGGGAATGATCTGATAAACCAATCCCTGGGAAGGTGTCAATGCCTGATAATCTCTTCAAGGACGTAGTGCCTGTGTCTTCCTGGTGAACTGCTGGGAGACAATTATGGGTGAAGTTTTAGGCAGGTATTGGATTTAAGAAGGTTGTTATCATTTTCCACCTGATGGCTTTGGCTATTGTATTCCAGTTCCTACCAGCATTACTGGCACAGAACGAATACTCGATAAACTGGCTCAGTACCTTGGACCAGGGAAAGGTTGGTCTCTGACGCTTGACTTCCCCCTGGATTTTCTTGGACCACTAAGTGTTAATATAACTATTATTTGGACAAAGGGGACTAATAATATACTTAATGAAAATGGTATAATTTGATGTTGATATTTCTGGAGACTTTTCATGTAAACAATTCCCCAACTTAAAAGCTCAATGTCAGACCATGTCTTTATGATTTGAGGTGTACTGATTTAACATTTCATAAAATATTATTACTACTATCCTGCCTCCAATATAAATGTCTTAAGTAGGAGTTTCCCTCATCCATGGTGAGTTTTCTTGTCCCTACTTCAAGCAGTGTTCTCAGCCACAAACCTAATTCCAGTTTGGACCTTCCCTAGTGACCTGTTGGCATGCCATAATGGAATGTTCTCCACTGTCTTTGATCTTAACAACCTGGACATGGATAGAATATGTCACTCCCTGCATTAGTTTTCTAGGGCTGCCAAGAAACATCACAAGTTGTGTGGCTTGAAACAACAGAAAATCATCCTCTCACAGTTCTTGAGGCTAGCAGTCCGAAACCAAGATGTTGATGAAGTTGTGCTTTTCCTGAAAGTTCTGAGAAGAATCCTTCCTTGCCTCTCCCTAGCTTCTGGTGGTTGCCAGCTGTCTTTGGCATTGCTCAGTCTGAAGATGGATCTCTCCAGTACCAGCCTCATTCTTCACAGGGTATTCTGCCTGTTCCTGTGTTTCTGTTTTCTCTTCTCACAAAGACATGAGACATGGATTCAGTATTGACTTCATCTAGCTAATTATATCTGCAAAGACCCTGTCTCCAAATAAGGCCATACTCAGAGGTTCTGGGTGGACATGAATTTTGAGGGGACACCATTCAACCTAATACACGCCCCTCAGCACTTCTGCCTTCAGATTCCAGGCTTCATCTACAGTGAACTCATCTAAATATACAGCAGTGGCTTTCCATTTTACCTTAAGCTAACTCCAAAGAGAGTAAAGCATTCTTATTCTGATATTGGCATTCCAGAGCTGAAAACCTTCTGGCTACAGAGGGCTGGAGCGGAGAGCAGTTGGTGCGTCAGTAAACCGCTCCTCATTTCCCAGGAGACAGAACTGGACTGTGTTTCTCAGCCTGCCGTGGGATTAAGTGTGGCCTCGTGATGGGTTCTGGTCAACGGCACTTACACAGAAATTGCGTGCTCCACTCCCAGGACTGGCTCACGACTACCTGCCTTGCAGGATCCTCTAAGCTCTTTCCTTTCCTGCTAGCTTGAAGAAAATGGGCAGCATTGCCTAGAAAGCTGGTGCTAAAAATGGCAGAGCCAGAAGGTGACAGGAGTTGGATCTCCGCATTGTTTCCTAAAGAAGAGCAAGCTTTAAGTTAGAAAACCCAATTTTGGATTTTATAGGAATAAGGAATAAATTTTGATTGGATTAAATTCAGGGGCTTATTTGCTATAGGTCTTAGCTCCTCTGGCCAGGGGTCTAGAACACGTTTACATGGCCACGTTGATAATGGCGGGAGAGGAATATGCCTCCCAGACCCAGCTCTTCTGATTCTCATTCCCGTACTCTTGTCACTCAACTGTCTGTGCCCGTGGAGTTTCAGCCACTCCTGCGATGCAGTACTTCTTTGTGGCAAATTCTAAGGCCACTTATTTTTTGGTCTGAGTTTGTGCCTCGAAACGTAGACATGGGAAGTCATGGGGGTCCATGTGGACACCAACTTGTCTACTTCCCCTGAGCATTGCTGGGTACCTCATCCATGACTGCTTTTATTCTGTCTTAGTCTGCTCAAGCTGCTATAACAGAATACCATGGGCTGAGTGGCTCATACACAATAGAAGTTTATTTCTCACAGTTCTGGAGGCTGGTGCTGACAGATCGGTGCCTGGTAAAGGCCCACATTCTGGGACATAGATGACTGTCACCATTGTAACCTCACATGGGGAAAGAGGCAAGGGATCTTTGCGGTCTCTTTTATAAGGGTACTAGTCCCATTCACGAAGACTCCACTTCTCCTACCGTCATGACCTAATCACCTTCCCAAGATGGTATGTCCTGATACTACCACATGTAGTATTTGGGCATTAGGTTTCAACATATGAATTTTGGAGGCGACACGAATATTCAGTCTACAGCATTCTATATTTGGTTTTATGATCTTATCCAATTATTTCCACTGAATTTTATTTAAAATCCTCTTTTGCTTTCCTTCCAATATTGGCATACCTTTCACTTTTCTCTGTGGAAAGACTGTTTCATATAATGATGAAACATCCTTCGACCTGGCCTGTGTGCCCTTATCTAGCTCTGTTTTCTCACTAGGTCCAAGACATTTGGGCTCCACTCCGAGTGTCCTCCATGACCACCAATCAGGTCCTGATCTCCCAATTCTTGATTTTTCTTCCAAGGACACTTCTCTTAATTTATGAGTGTCAGGAACCCACGCACCAGCTGCAGAGCTATCGTCATTTGAGATATTAGCATCAATCCAGACTTCCTGTTCTAGGGTACACTCGGAACTCCCATAGAAAGTCCACAGGACGGCTAGGGCCACCACTGGTGTTATGTGGGAAGGGGGTGGCTTTGACCTATTCCCACCTTCCTTCTTACATTCTTAAAATAATTCTCACCCCTGGCTGTCTAGAGCTCCCAAGAGCTTCACTTTTCCTATTCTACCTGAGTATTTCTACATTTGTTGTATCTATTAAGTATTTTCTTTTAAATCCCCTTGCTTCCCTTTATGTCCATATTTAAAAAAATTAAAGTTTATTTTTCTAAGCTGAATGTCATAGAGCTATTTTCTACTTTGTTTAGTCTATTTGTATCATTATTCTACTGTTCCCTGGTTTGTACCAGCTCCCTGTTGAGTAGGCGCGTTCTGTTTCCAACTGCTTCCTGATCATTAATAAAGCTATGAAGGAAGACAGGCTCTTACCCCACGCCCTGTGTCACCAATTAGACACTTACCCCACATGGGCTCCTTGACAATTTATCATTACCCTGTAGTCTTCCAGCCAGTGTTTAACCAATGAGGCTGGGTTCTGATCTAAGTCAGTTTTAAACTAAGTTTTCGAGGAAACTTTCCTGAGACCAATTGCTGTTTGAAACGGTCTACTCTTTTGCAGGCCTCCCAGCTGCTCAGTTTGGAGCACAAAAACCTGCCAGACCATTTATTTTGCTCCAAGAATTGTTCAGGGTGGAAGCATTCATTTCTTTTCACTGTAACAAACTTCCTCCTCTTAAGGAAAGTTAAAAGGGAACTAATCATTGTAGACTGTTACCTTCTGTATTCCCAGGACTGAATTGGTGCTGAGAAGGGATGAAAAGGGGAAGCCCATCTTCTAGTCTGCGAAAGGTCTTGATCCCCTGGTCCTGCTAATTTGAGGATCAAGTCACAATTACTGAGCACTGATCACATTTTAAGAATTGTACAGAGTTGTCCATACAAAGCTAAAGCAGCCACAGCCTCCACCCTTGGATGGCTCGAGTCTGTGGGGTGGACAATTGTAGGACTCAGCAACCAGGTTCTCTGTCTCTCATCACTTGCCTGAAAACTACTGGTCCTTACTGGGACTTAAGATATCAGAGGACCCTGAGAAATATAAAGGTATTTGAAATTATATTACCTGGCACAACAAAATTAGCATTTTAGGAGTCATTACCACTCTCAGTTGGGTTAGGCTATTGGAACAGGTACTTTTCTTGGGTGGAATAATTTAATGAGAACTATAATGGAAGAAGCCAGGGTGTTTGCCTCAGTCCAGCACTGGGCACATGGGGGACACCAAAGTCAGGTGGAAAGCTCCAAAACTACCTTCTCCAGGGCCATAACTCAAAGGATGGGGCTGGATTCCCTGCACTAGAACCACATGGTTGATTAACATGCAGATTCCCTCATTTCCTCCCAGATTCACTCCACCATGGTTTCTGAGTATTTATCTGCTTTTTAAACCAGCACTCTTTGGTAGTTCTAAATCAACTTTAAACCTGGGGCTCGCAGACCTACTAGGGCAATCCTTAACTGTTAGGGCCCATAAGAATCCCCTGGAGACTTAATACCAAAAAAGCAAAAATTCAATTAAAAAATAGGCAGAGGACCTGAAGGGACACTTCTCCATAGAGGACATACAAATGGCTCATAGACATATGAAAAGATGCTCAATGTTACTAGTCATCAGAGAGATGTAAATGAAAACCACAATGAGATACCACCTCACACTTGTTAGGATTGGCGTCATCAACAAATGAACAAATGACGAGTGTTGACTGAGGATGTGGGAAGAAGGGAACCGGCGTGTACTGTTGGTGGGGTTGGTGCAGCCACTATGGAAAACAATATGAAGTTTCCTCAAAAAAATATATATAACTGTCTTATGACCCAGAGATTCCACCTCTGGCTATTTATTCAAAGAAATACAAAATGTTAATTCTAAAAGATACATGATTTCTATATTCATTGCAGCATTATTTACAGTAGCCAAGATATAGAAGTAATTTAAGTGCCCATCAATAGACAAGTGGGTAAAGAAGAGGTGGTACATATATGCAATGGAATATTACTCAGCCATAAAAATAATTAAACCTTACTATTAGCAACAATATGGATAGACGTAGAATATTGTGCTATGTGAAATAAGTCAGGCAAATAAAGGCAAGTATACCATAATGTCTCACTTTTATGTGGAATTTAAAAAACAAAACAGAAACAGATGCATAGATACAGAGAACAAACTGATGGTAACCAGAAGGGAAGGGGGTTGGGGCTGAGTGAAAAAGGTGAAGGAATTAAGAAGTACAAACTGGCAGTTAGAAAATATAAAGTCACAGGATATAAACTATAGCATAGGGAATATAGTTAATGATATTGTATTAACTATGCATGGTGCTAGGTGGGCATTAGACTTATTGGGGGATTGTTTCCTAATTTATATAAATGTCTAATGACTATGCTATACACTTGAAAATATAATATTGAATATCAACTGTAATTGAAAAACATCACCTAGAGAATGGGGTACACTGTAGATACCTGCACTGGAATCTAACACTTACTTTTTTTTTAAGTATATTTTATTGATTATGCTATTACAGTTGTCCCATTTATTCTCTCCTTTATCCTCCTCTGCCCTGCAACCCTGTCCTTCCAGTATTCCCCCACTTAGTTCATGTCCATGGGTCATACATATAAGGCTTTGGTTTCTTCATTTCCTATACTATTCTTAACCTCCCCCCATCTATTTTGTACCTACCATTTATGCTTCTTATTCCCTGTACCTTTTCCCCCTCTCTCTTCCTCCCACTCCCCTGTTGCTAACCCTCCCTGTGATCTCCATTTCTGTAATTCTATTCCTGCTCTAGTTGTTTGCTTAGTTTGTTTTTGTTTTTTAGGTTCAGTTGTTGATAGATGTGAGCTTGTTGTCATTTTACTATTCATAGTTTTGATCTACTTCTTTTTCTTAGATAAGTCCCTTTAACATTTCATACAATAAGGTCTTGATGATGATGAACTCCTTTAACTTGACCTTATCTGGGAAGCACTTTATCTGCCCTTTCATTCTAAATGATAGCTTTGCTGGATAGAGTAATCTTGGACATAGGTTCTTGCCTTTCATGACTTAGAATATTTATTTCCAGCCCCTTCTTGCCTGTCAAGTTCTTTTGAGAAATCAGTGATAGTCTGATGGGAACTCCTTTGTAGGTAACTGTCTCCTTTCCTCTTGCTGCTTTTAAGATTATCTCCTTATTTTTAATATTGGGTAATTTAATTATGATATATCTTGGTGTGTTCCTCCTTGGGTCCAATTTCTTTGGGACTCTCTGGGCTTCCTGAACTTCCTGGAAGTCTATTTCCTTTACCACATTGGGGAGGTTTTCTTTTATTATTTTTTTCAAATAAGTTTTCAATTTCTTGCTCTTCCTCTTCTCCTTTTGGCACCCCTATGATTTGGATGTTGGAGTGTTTAAAGTTGTCCCAGAGATTCGTAAACCTCACCTCATTTTTTTTGAATTCTTGTTTCTTCATTCTGTTCTGGTTGGATGTTTCTTTCTTTCTTTTGTTCCAAATCATTGATTTGAGTCCCAGTTTCCTTCCTGTCACTGTTGGTTCCCTGTATATTTTCTTTTATTTTACTTTATATAGTCTTCATTTCTTCTTCATTTTGTGACCAAGCTCAATCATTTCTGTGGGCATCCTGATTACCAGTGTTTTGAACTCTGCATCAGATAAGTCGTCTATCTCCTCATCGCTTAGTTCTTTTTCTGGAGTTTTGATCTGTTCTTTCATTTGGGCCATATTTCTTTGTCTTGGCACACCTGTTGCATTATAAGGGGCAGAGGCTTAGGTATTCACCAGGTGGGGCAACCCCTTCACTCTGCTGTGACACTGTATGTGGGGGAGGGGTCATCAAGGGAACTATGTTGCTTGCTCGGCTCTCACCTGCTTTCAATCACTTCCCCTCCTACCCACAAGTGAATTGGCCCTTCAGGTGCTGATTCCTGGGTGGGTGGATTTGTGTATGTTCCAGGACCCCATGGGTCTCTCCAATAAGGTCTTCTGGATGGCTGGGAGTTTCTTCTGCTGCCACAAGCCCCATAGGTTTTTATAGCCTGAGGTTTTGAGGCTTTAGTTACCCTCACTGGAACCCTGGATTGCTCAGTCTGTCTAGCTCCCCTATTGTTCCTCCCAGTTTATCCACATGCAAATGTGGGATTGCCCAGTTTGCCAGCTACCACCTTGCCACACATCCTCTCCATACCAGCTGCCCATCTCTGACCCTCCTACCAGTCTGGATGAATGTTTCTTCTTTAACTCCTTGGTTGTTGGACTTCCACACAGTTCAATTTTCTGACAGTTCTGGTTGTTTTTTGTTTTTAAATTTGTTGTCCTTCTTTTGCTTGTGTGAGGAAGCAAAGAGTTCCTACCTATGCCTCCATCTTGGCAAGAAGTCCTCTAAATTCAAGTTTCTGGAATCTAACACTTATAGAATCTTCTTCAGTAAATCTTGGGTGAGGCAGGGAATCTGCCTGTATTTTCAATTAGCATTTCAGTGTTCTCAGGTCACTCTGAGAAACCTTGTCTAGGAGGTCTCAAGAGTTCCATGCCCTGCTGTTCCTACCCCACAATTCCCCCTCTGACAATGTATGTGCAAACCTTTCTGTATATGTGCCTCTGTGCCATTTTATAACGAGTAAGTTCTTTTGCTTTTTTCAGATCCTCAAGGAATTAAGTCCAGAAAAAAGTTAAGACACACTGCTGTAGATACAGGCTTTTCTCAGCAGTTCCAATATTTTCTTGCACATAAGCTGCAGAAATTGCTCCCTCAGGTGAGCTCTTTGCTTCTCAAATGATGCATAAACCTAGTCCCAAAAGAAACTGGAGGACAGGGACTCATCAGAAAGCAGTTAGGCTTCAGGTTCTGATTTATATCTTTCACTGTCCAGCCTTCA
The DNA here is from genome assembly GCA_004024845.1 of Tonatia bakeri. NCBI lineage: Eukaryota > Metazoa > Chordata > Mammalia > Chiroptera > Phyllostomidae > Tonatia > Tonatia bakeri. Next base: position 193,678 of record PVIA01002520.1, read on the forward strand.
GACATTATTTTAGGGAAGTCAACTTTAAAAACCACCACAACAATAATTCGTTTATATCACAAAGTATGCTATCCCTGGATATACACATTTTCTGATCTTCCAAAGCTACTGTTTCCTAAATGCTCACAACTATTTCTCATGGAGGACCACTGCTGCCTTCTTCGTTCCTTAAATGAAAGACAATTGAAGGCTGCATTTTATCACTCTCCTACAATTAGAGTAAAATTGAGCATCTTGTCTCTTACATTTATAGTCTTACTGATATTTACCCTAGCTCCAATTATATTTTCATATGAGTTTGTTGTTGTTGTCTCTGTTTTCAACTTATTTTGTGCTGAAATAGAAAAAAAAAGTGCAGATGTTGCTTTATCTAGCAGTCAGGTTGGTGGAACAAAACACAGAACATTTCAAGGCCAGAGTTTTGGGAGTAATTGCCAAATTACCATCCCAAATGGTCCAAGGACAGAGCCCACCAGAGTGGAAAGAACTTGGGCTTCAGAAGCTGCAATATCTCAGCAGCTTGTTTCCCTGTGACTCTGGGAAAGAAGTACACAATTTTCCAGCCTCAGTTTCCCCATCTGCATATAGGTAGATGCCCTTGCTCTCCTCCTTTGGACAGGCTAACATTTTCTCAGAACAGCACATAGGATTCAACATGTCTTTCTCCCTCCCAGTGAATCCACCACCACCAAAGAATAACAGAATCACATCGAGTTTACTGATAATCGTGTAGGAGGGTTTTACAATGCACACCTCTAACACTAAAACCCTATAAGCCCCCATGAACAGGTCCTTTCTCTTAAGTCTTTCCATCTCCTTGCTCACCAATGGCTTCTCTTCTTCTTTGCCTCACACAGTGCCCAGACTCACTGGCTGAGCTTTCTGGGTCTCCCACTTCCCACATGCCCGGCACCCCTCCCCAACACCCACAGGCCTCCCAATTTGTCCACTTTCTCATTGCCCAAATCCTACACCTCCAGACTTACAAGCCTATAGCCATTGGGTGCTCAGAAAACAGGGATACCATCTTTCCCCCAGCAACCTGTTATTTTGGGGAAACACAAGCAATTCAGCGGTTAGTTATTGTTTCAAATTAAGTATAACTTCTCCCCCTTTTTAAGAACCTTTAAATGAATTCCAGGCTTTTTCAGGTCACACATAAAAAGTGATAAATTGAAGAGGTACCCATGGCAGAGGCTACTTCCCAGGGACTCTGGCCACCCAAATAGCTGAGGGAAAATATGTCACCAAATCCCCAATCCAGCTGAGGCACAACTATGTATCACTGCACACCGGCCAGGCAACTTGGCCTCTGAAGACACAGGGGGAGAGGAGCTGGCACGTTTCTGATCTACCCTAATGCCTAAATGACATAACGCCTAGAAACCACCCAGCAGATTGTCTCCTACCAGGAGGGGTTTAAAGGAGGGCCTTGGTTAGACCTAGACTTAGTCTCATGTTGATTCACTTACCTGTTAAGAATTCCTTTGCTAGGAATTTCTTTGCTGCCCTTCACTTCTGTTTCATTAAAAAATATATATCTATAAAGTCTCTGAACTTACTTCTTTGAAGGCACACTGGCTGAAGTCAATTATCCTCACTGTTTGCAGAGCTGCAGTTCACTGGGCCTTGGTGGTGCTCTCCCCGAAGACTCATCACATTTTGTCTGCTGTTTGTGTATACTTTAACCCTTGCCTTCTACCATGATCACTGGCTGTCGGTACCCCAGATGCTCTCTCCCTCGAGCCTCCTGCTGTTAATGGCCTATGTCCCATGTCTCTTCATGACATTCAATCTGTCTTTTACCACCCACTCTTGGGGTAGACACTTTGTTCCCTGGAATCAAGGGAGCTTATAGTGCTCATGTTATCCTAGATTTTCCCCCGACATCTCACTTTTAATCCTTCATCTGAGGATAAGTTCTTTTGCAGATGAGCATGAAACTGCTGAATTTCATAAGAGTAGATAATTTTAAGATCAGTTATGATTGGTCTCCTTATTTTCTTCTTCACTCTACTTCAGTCTCACCAGCCTCCTTGCTGCTTCTAGAACACAACCTACTGCTGCCTCTGGGCCTTTGCTGCTCTCCTCCTGGTGAAAGCACGCTTCCCCCAGAGAGCCACTGGTCTACACCCCCACCTCTCTCAAGTCTTGGCTTAATGTCATCTTCCCCATGAGGCTTTCCAGGCTATACCTCAGTGCCACCAACCTCTTCCTTGCTTTACTGACTTCTAACATTGTGTGTGTGGCAGGGATTTTTGTTCTTCTATTTCATGCTAGGTATCATATATATATCCCTCTCTATATATTCTATTTCCAGAAGACGCCCTATCACACAGTAGGTATTTGGTACATAGCAGTTGAGTTAAATGAATTAATCAGTCACTTATTTCAGAGAACAGTGGGCCCAGAGAGGTGAAGTAAACTGTCCAGAGAGGTGAAGTAAACTGTCCAGGGTCATACAGCTAAATGGAGATAGAACTAGGAAGCTAGCTCTGTTATCAACCACAAGCCAGAGTGGTCGGCCCTCAGAGTCCCTACCCCTAGAGCATAACTAGGGAAGCTTGGAGTCTGACCCTGTACAGTGATTAAGGCTGCAATGTCTTCAATGTGCTAAATGTATGTTCTTTATAAAAAGCTGCTTCATTTGCTGTATTTCTGCCACCCCATTCTTCCTTCGGTTCTTGAAACCTACCTCAGGGGCTTTGCACATGTAGTTCCCTGAAATGATGTTTGCCCTGCTCTTCCTTTGGCTGCCTCCTTCAATGTGGTTTAAATGTGCTTTCTTGAAAATCCACTCTTACTACTCACATTAAGTAAATTTCAGTGATTTTTCTTATTCATGTGTTCAACTATTTGCTGTTACCTGTTTAGTCATTCTTCTCCTGTAGGGTAAGGGCCATTTCTACTTTATTTGCCTTGTATAACCAGTGCTAACACAGTGTCTGTAGTGAATAACTCTATTATCAAATAAAATACAAAGGGTTGGGAGATTGGGCCCTATTTTATATTAGTCACCACAGCCTTTGGAACATGTGACGTCTAAAGGAGCAAATACCAGTGGGGAGAAGGCACTGTGAGCCAACCACAGGTTGCATGAGGAGCCCTCACAACACACTCTGTGATTCTTTATGTTTGCTCCGGTCTGTTTCTATCCTGCCAAGCAGATTCCAGGTGAGTGACTTGATACGTGCATCTTCATCACAGTAGAAACCCAGACAGAGAAAATATAGGTCCCATTGTATGTGTATATATGCAACATTGTAAGTTCCTAGGTTATATCAAGGTGTGATAACACTTATATTCATATACAGTTCAAGCCTTATTGGGGGATCTTGTTTAATGTCAATCTTGTCAGATTATACCCAACTAGAATTTAAAACAATTTTAGGTCAATGGATAAATATTCATGTAGAACTTACTCAGTGCCCAGCCCTGAGAGGAATACAGGAGAGGTCTAAGAGAATGACCTCTTCTCAGGAAGCAGGATTTCCAGTAGGATGAACCTATTTTACACACTCAGTGTCATGAACAGGATTACACTCCATAATGCGTGCTTAGAGGACGACGAACAGCAAATACAATGGAATTTGAAGGAAATGAAACAAATGCATGCTGGCATCGTAAGGGAAGGGTTTATTAATGAGGTGGCATTTAACTGGGCTTGAAGGATGGGGAAGGATATATCAACGTATTTATCGAGTGCCTACTGTGTGTAAGATACTGTACTAAATACTAGGGAGGATACAAGGAATGATAAGACAGGGTCTCTGCCCTTGGCAAATTTGTGATCTAGCTGCAGAGACAAGGCATAAATTAGTCAAAAGTTAAATAACATTATGAGAGATAAATAGCAGCTTAAGACAACCACAGCACAGGAGACTTCAGAAGGCATTGTGTGATTAATTACCCAAAGAATGCTATAGACAGTAAAAGCTTTAAGAGTTCAAAGAGGGTGCACTGGGAGAGCTTCTCAGCTGGCATAGAACTTCACTCTGTGTTTCAAGAGTGGGTGGGATTGGCTATGAGGGTGATGGAAATGAGGGAAGACATCATCAGGGAGGGAGAGTGGAGAATGACGTAAGCAAAAGAAAGAAGCAGGGCATGACAAACATGTGTCAGAGGAAAGTGAAGGAACCAGATTGGCTAGAGTAGATACAAATTAGAAATGGAGTAGGTAGAAGTAAAACTGAGGAGAAAGATCAAGACCAGATTATGAAGGCAATGAAAAGCCACACCGTTGAGTTTACACACCACCCTTCGTGCAATTAAGAGTCACTAGCAATTTTCCATAAAGCTGTGATATTTTAGAATAATTTATCTGGCAGTGAAGTCAAAAATTGTTTTAAAAAGAGCAGCTCATCAGGAGGCTGCCATGGGGCTCTAAGCCTGGGACTAGAAGTACCTAATAAGGGCTTTGGATGGTCATTCACAGTGGAGAGTAGGTAGACACATGAGAGAGAAACTGTAAGGGACAAAGTTTCATGGCTGTGTAAATATGGGGTTGAAGAGAGAGATGGGTCAAATGTGGGTCTTGAAAGTTTCACCCTGGGTTTCAGGAGGATTTGACAACACCCACACACTTACACACATGCACTCTCATTCACTGAGCACCTGCTGTTTGCTGGATGCTGGGCTTAGATGTTGAAAATACAAGGAAAATAAGATAGGACTCCTGACTTCAAATTTCTTACAGCTTGAGTGGGGTAATACTACCCAATAAGCAATTTTAGGGTGCCCAATATCTTCTAGTAATAATAATAGGCAAATTACATAGAGAAGTTTAAGAGCCAGGAGGGGAACTTTAGACTTTGGTCCTATAGAAAGGGGTAGAGGGACTTATATGTAGAAAAGTTCAGAAGTAGAGGCAAATGTAGGGTTAAAGCTCAGAGCAGAAGCCAGGGAAGGAACTGGAGATCTGAGAGGCCTTCAGTTAAAGGTGATGGCTCCCTAAGAGAAAGTATCGAGGCAGATGAGATGGGGGCCGAGTCTGAAACTTAGGCTGCAATTAAATTTAAAGTTGGCAAGTTAGACCTCAACTTAGATGGGATACACAGAATCAGAGCAGAGATGGACAGTGTATGTCAATCCAAGGTGGAGAGGATTTAACTTCAATAGTGGGGGCTGCCCTGCAGAGGTCAAAGTGGAGGGGAGTTTAAAAACTATGGGAAGGGTCTGGTTAGGCAGGAAAACCTCTGGTCCTGAGACTCTTTGACTAACAACTAGGTAACCGTGTCATGGATATTGCAGGAAAACCCCCACACTAGGTGGGAAGTTGATCTAGATGAAATGGTTTTCAAATGTGATGTTTCAAAAGTATTGTTTCTAATGTAGCAAAGCATAGAATTTTAAAAATGATTTGCTTTTCATATTAATAAATTGGAGCACATTAATTTATCTGAATAACAATTTTTGTGCTCACTGACTTGCATTCAGACATGGTTCCTTGAAAGGCATCTTACCTGAAAAGTAACTTACCTGGAGATCAGACCTAACTCACAGCCTATGGTGTGCCCACTGATGCCTGTGGCTCAATATATAAATAGCACTGTTGTGTATGGTTGAAAAATGCTGAGTGGGTTAAACAAACTACAGGTTCCACTGTAACTTAATACTTCTATAATACTTTGATTTAGCAATTAGAGGCTATAAGTTATAAGCTTCTGAGAGGTGGGGAACATATATTGTACTGCTGTGTTTGTATCCCTAGCAAGATCTGATACACTGGTAAGTACTTAATAATTCTGTAAGTAAATAAACCAATGGAGTCCTTCAGGAGAGCAGTACAGTTGCAGCAGAGCAGAAAGAACGTTTTAGTATCCAGTCAGAAAGATGATTAAGAGGTTGGAAAACAGGTAAAATTGAAGGGGGTGGCTTTTGTAATAGCTTCCTATCCGTGAATGCGCTAGGACATATATCAATGCTTTGATAAGAATGACTTGGATTAGATGGTAAAAAAAGCCCTTCCTGGCAGGAAAGGCTGATAGATAGTAAACTAAGATTGTCAAAAATGATGTGAATGGTAGATCTCTCAAAGGGCTTAAAAAATGAAAGCAATCTACGCCTGAGGTTTCAGCCCTCTTCCTCTCCCTTCGATGATACAGCGATCCAGGTCTTTATAACAAATGTCTCTCCTTGAACATGCATTCAAGTGAATTTTCTGTTTGTGAGACTTTTGTTACTAACCACCTATTGACCACTCTTAGGGACCTAACTCAGTTTCTTATGTTCCCTAGAAAATGAAAATGACTTAGTGCATCTTCATTGAACATTAGATTGTGAATGTGAGGGAGTGAGGTGCTACTAGCAGTGAACAGTGAATGTGAGCAGAGGGATGTGTGTGTGCGTGTGCGTGTGCGTGTGTGTGTGTCTGTGTGTGTGTGTGTGTTGTGTGATTATTTCAGTTCTCCTTCCATTCAGAGGGCAAATGTGCTATCCTCTCTCTTTGTTGTAAGGGGACCCAGCAGAGCTTCTTACTGTGAACTGCAACTATGTTTTCCATCCAAGTACACCAGAATGGAGCACATTCTACCTCATTTTGCCCAGCTCTTTCTTGCTCTACTCTCTGTTTACTTCCATCCATTTACATCTAATCTTGCACTGTGAGCATTTATATAAGTGTTTCTGGAGCCTTTAACAATGGTTGTCTTCATGTGACAGGTGACACTGCTGAGAAAGGGCCAGGGGAGCTTAAACACAAATTCTTTCCTTCCCCTGTTAGCCTCGGTCTGGGTTTTCTCTCCTCTTCTCTTCTGTCAGCTTCCTGCTCTTTCATTTCCATTCTGTTGCCTCCCTCAGATTCATATTCAAAGGTGCTTTGAACATAACAAATACTACCAGAGCTAATTATAATTGCACATAGATTTTGTTCTATGACATAGATTTTCTTATAGCCTAAATATTTCAAATTGACCTGTGAGAGAGGTATAAAGAATTAATGGGATAATATTTCCCATCCTTTCCCCCGCTTTGGTTTCTCTTTAGGGCAACAACTTTTTTCTTCCCTGTATGTGTCTATTTTTATTTCCTGTCCCTAGCTCCCTTATTTAACCCTAAAATATTGATGAACCCCACACTAAGCACAGCCTTCATTAGCGGAAACCACAGCTTGGTTCAGGAGAGGTGAGTGCAAATTCATAGGATTCCTTAGAGGTCAGAGGCAGTGAAATCCAGAGGCCAATGTGGGAGAAAACAGTGACACTAAGCACTGATTTGAATGCTCTGTGGACGCGGGGCCTAGTTGTGTGAATAGGAGAAAGGGTGAGTTTTGATAAAAGTTCTAGGAGAGTCCCCTAGATCATCAAGATTCTGTGATGGTTTGTGTACAGTATGGATTCCAAGGAAGCCAGGAGGTTATAGTGGTGATGATGCAAACTTGCAGTCAGGCTGCCTGTGTTCAACTTCCAGCTGCAGATTTTCCTAGCGGCTAGGCCTTAGGCCCTTACGCGCATGGTCCTTAATGGATCTAAGCAGTTTCCTGTAAAATGGGTTGTCACGGTTCCTCTCCTCAGCACAGTGCCTGCACAGAGAAAGTAATCAATAAGTAGTAGCCACCATTCTGTGTTGACCCCTTTACTAATATCCACCCGCAATCAGCAATTTGTGACCATTATTTCTTCAACTATCACTGTGAGGAGTGCCTAATTCATGAAAATCATGTTCCAAAACAATCATTAGCCTTAGAAAAAAAGAGTAAAGGAAAGGACAATTTGTTCCTTGGATAGTTTCAATAATTCTGGAGTGATAACAATATATTACGTGTTCTACATTATCCAAGACATAACTGAGTGGTCAGTTATGTCTTCATTGTGAGGTATGTGTGTATGTATATGACACACATATATATTATATATACGGACTACATATGAGAGGATGATGAGTGAAATGTTTGCCCTCACTTTGGAATTTGTACATGGGGTGCAAAGCTTACCAGGTGTGAGGATTTCTGTAGCAGGAGGCTAAGGAGGTTGGGGGTAGCTCACAGGTCTGAGAGCTGAAGGACTGAGGGGTGGAGTAGGTGAGGTTGAGTCTGAGCTGGACCTTCTTTATCAAAGGCTTGTGCTGGTGGAGTCCCATAGGGAACTCTGAAGAACTCACATGTGTCCAAGGAAAGATAGCCCATAACTGGAAGTCTGCTGAACTCTGAAGCCTGCAGGGCTTCAATGGCCAATTTTTAGGAACTATGGAAGCAGCCACAAGCAGCAGAGACAGCACCACACTAAGTGACCAGCCATGTAAATAGACCCTTGTCCTTCTCTGTCTCCTTTCTTCCCACGCCAACAGTACTGGAAGAGTCAGGATTTGCAGAGTTAGGGCACCAGAGTGGTCTCAGAGTCAGACCAGAGTCCTAGGTCCCAGATTGTTATAGGCTGAATTGTGGGCCCCCTCCCCCAAAAAGCTATATTGAAATCCTAAACCCCAGTACCTCAGAATGTGACCTTCCTTGGAGATAGGGCCTTTACAGAGGTAATCAAGTTAAAATGAGGTCGTTAGGGTTGGCTGTAATGATACAACTGGTATCTTATAAGAAGGGGAAGTTTGGACACAGAAATACACAGAAGGACACAGTGAAGAGACACAGGAAGAACATCATGTGAATACTGGAGTCATGCTCTCATAAGCTAAGGACTGTCAGGGGCTACCAGCAGCTGGAAGAGGTAAGGGCTCCTTCCCTAGCACATTCAGATGGAGAATGGCCCTATGGACACTTTGATTTTGGACTTCTGGCCTCCAGACTGTGGGGCAATGCATTTCTGTTGTTCGGAGCCACCCCATTGGCAGACCTTTGCTACAGCAGCCCTGGGAAACCAACGTGCAGCTCAAACCTGTGCTGAAGGAACGGGAAGGAGACACGATTTAAGTCCACTAAAACTTGAACCTGGGCTGCACTCTAGGAGTCCAAAATGACCAGAAACTATAGAATCTGCCCAAGGTCTTATTGAAGGATGTGTTATGTATTAGGAAAAGGAGATTCCAGAGAACAAGACAAAGGCAGTGATGGGAAAAAAATACAATTATTTTATGCACACGCCCCGCCGAGTTCTGACTGTTCAATAAACCAGTTACAGGCAGATTCAAACGTTCTCTGCCCAACAGATGCTTGGGAATTTTGCCAGGATTACTCTCAGGCTGCATGCTGGTTGCTGTGGCAACGTAGGTAAGAAACAATCCTATTCCTCCCCCAGTTTATAGACTCGGGCCGGTGGTACTTCTCAGTGCTCGAGTCACTAATGTTTTGTGATTAAATCTGATGTTTAATGATGAAACTTTGGGACCATAAATCTCTGCCATCTGAGGGAGCTCCCAGGGCAATAATGGGGCTCCCTCAATGTAAGAGCTACTTCACAGGCAGCTGAGAGAACAGCCCCCTTTCGCATCTTGCCTCTAGATTAATACCAGGAAACTCCACACCCAAGAGAACCTCTACCATAACCTAATTCCCAGTGGCCTCCATCAAGCTCTGCTGGGGTAATGGGCTTAGTTCTTCATCCCCAGTGCATCCCACTGAGTTGCCCCATTAAGTTTATGCACAGTCCCAAGAGGGTGTGGGCTGCAAGCTGAGCTTCTGGGGTGGACGGCTCCCCTGGGATTTCTTTCCCACTCCCTCCTGGAGACTGAAGACAGAGAGAAAAGAGCTTGAGCCAGTGATGGGGAAGTCAGTTATGCTCATCCTACTGGACCTCAGCAGGGCTTTTTGCTGCAATTAACACTTTCCCTCTTGCAGATAGCAAGGGCTGTCAGCCAGGGCTTCCTTATTACAAACTTTTGCTTTCTTCACCTTACAGGGGATAAAATTAATTAGGTTTTTTTTCCTGCTTCTTTGATAGACTAGACGGTCCCTGTTGGCCTGCCTAGGCCTGAACTGCATTGGTACTTTTGGAAATAGTGGCAGTCCTACAGGGGGGACACTGAAGGAGGAGATGGTAGGGGATGGTAGGAATGGTGGGGGTGGGGAGTGGGGGGCCAGGCAGAGACATTGACCTGAGCCCATCATGGTGTCCTGGTGCTCAGGAAGAGAACATTCTGGAGGTCTGAGCAAGGAAAGGGCACTCTTACTTATGTCTGCTTCTTTTTAAGAGTTATCTCTCAGCAGCCCAGGTGTTCTTGGTGGGAAGCGAGGTTTCTCCTTCTTGATACCTTACTCTCCTTGTATTGCATTTGGGCCCTGGATGTGAATCTTGACACATTTACTCCTGCTTGTTAGTTGCCTCTGCTGTGGAAAGAGAAAAGAAAAGGCGGGAGCCAGGATTAAGGTGTCTATTTTGTTTTCCGTAAAGTAAGTTCTGGGAGTCAGGGCATTGCTAGATGCTCATGTCTCTACCATTCTAGGACAGATTATCTTTTTTTTTAATTTTTTTTATTGATTATGCTGTTACAGTTGTCCCATTTCCCCCCTCATTCCCCTCCACCCTGCCCACCCCTCCCATCCACATTCCCCCCTTTAGTTCATGTTCATGTGTCATAAATTCTTTAGCTTCTACATTTCCCCTACTATTCTTGCCCTCCCCCTGTCTATTTTCTACCTATTGTCTATGCTACTTATTCTCTATATCTTTTCCCCCTCTCTCTTCCTCCCCTTCCCTGTTGCTAACCCTCCATGTGATCTCCATTTCTGTGGTTCTGTTCCTGTTCTAGTTGTTTGCTTAGTTTGCTTTTGTTTTAGGTATGGTTGTTACTAACTGTGAGTTTGAAGTCTTTTTTTATTGTTCATATTTTTAATCTTCATTTTCTTAGGTAAGTCCCTTTAACATTTCACATAATAAGGGCTTGGTGATGATGAACTCCTTTAACTTGGCCTTGTCTGAGAAGCACTTTATCTGCCCTTCCATTCTAAATGAAAGCTTTGCTAGATAGAGCAATCTGGGATATAGGTCCTTGCCTTTCAGGACTTGGAATACCTCTTTCCAGCCCCTTCTTGCCTGCAAGGTCTCTTTCGAGAAATCAGCTGACATTTTGATTGGAACTCCTTTGTAGGTAACTGTCCCCTTATCTCTTGCTGCATTTAGGATTCTCTCCTTCATTTTTACCTTGGCTGATGTAATGATGATATGCCTTGGCGTGTTCCTCCTTGGGTCCAACCTCTTTGGGACTCTCTGAGCTTCCTGGACTTCCTGGAAGTCTATCTCCCTTGCCAGATTGGTGAAGTTCTCCTTCATTATGAATTCAAATACGTGTTCCATTTCTTGCTCTTCCTCTTCCCCTTCTGGTACCCCTATAATTTGGATGTTGGAACGTTTAAAGATGTCCTGGAGGTCCCTAAGCTTCTCCTCATTTTTTTGAATTCTTGTTTCTTCATTCTTTTCTGTTTGGTTGTTCCTTTCTTCCTTCTGGTCCACTCCATTGATTTGAGTCCCAGTTTTCTTCCCATCACTATTGGTTCCCTGTGC